>MNCI01023539.1:687437-751445 GCA_015680685.1 Gnetum montanum | reverse complement strand
TGGATGTAGTGGGTTCACTATTTCAAATAATTGATCACTCATGACTTAATAACATAAAACACATCTCAACCACGATTCACATGAGTGTTTTATTCATAGATGAGATTACTTACACAAGCATGAAAATACAAAACACACAAAAAGATAAAAACAAAAAGTTGAAAAATGAAAAACTGAAAAACAAAAAAGTTGTAGAATTAAAGAAAATTAAAAATATTTATTAATCCTGCTTGTTATTGAAATGGGGGATATCCCCCATAACTAAACAGTTGAGTATGGCAAGGATTAATAAATGGAAAATAAGGATCCTTGCATATTGAAAGTATTGGGACCTGTCTATACTTATCCCCTCGGGGCTCACACACTTGATTATAATAAGCATAGTGGGGCACTTCATACAATGTAGTTCCCGAATAATGAGTTGACCCACTATGATGTTTAGGACCATTAGATGGTATGCAAGGATTGGACTGATGCCTTCCATGGTTGCGTTCATTGGGCCGTGTGGTTGTTGGAGTGTAAGTTGGTGGCCCCTAATGAAGTTACATGAGGCGTTGGGTTTGAAGGTAAGGGTGCACCACATTGTTGGACTTGTGCTAGGTTGGAAGATGCAGTGGCCTCAGAGTTATGTTGTCCCTTCCTACGGCCGTGTTTAAAGAAAGGACGCCTTTGATGTTGCTGAGGTTCTTCACTGGTGTTAGTAGCAGCCGCACAAGTGTTGTTCGTGGTTTGCAGTGGTACAAACACCTTAGGAACAGTTGGGCATTGTGGAAGGAGGGAAAGGATAAGAATGTTGAAAGTTAGGAGGAATGAAAGGTGCACAAGGTGGTGGTTGTGTTGGAGGTATGGGCTGATAGTATTGTGGAGAATGGTGTTGTGGTGAGATAAAGTGTGGTGGCCCAGATAAAGAAACAGGGTGTTGAACGTGATAAGCATTTGAGTTCGGAAAATGTGAAGGATGCCTCCAGTCTAAGGGTGGATTCCCCCACGACTGGGATTGTTGCCACTGTGGTCTAACACAGTATCTCTGTACGAACTCTGGATGTAACGTGTTTCCCCAATGCTCATGTAGATGTAACAGTATTGGGCATTGGCCTTTGGGGTGATCGTACAGGCATATGTTGCATTCATATGTATGATTGGCAGTTGAGCGCTTATTCCCTTCATTCTTTTTCTCCGAATGTCTATTATTTCGTCCTGCTTCTTGGGTTGTGAAAACTCTATCTCCAATGTTGTTGACAAATTCTTCACTCTTTTGATTCATCCATTCCAACATCTTATTGATCTTTGCCTCGGCTTCTTCTAACAATTGTTGTATTGGCAAAGATGATGTTTCCACCTTGGAATTTGTTGATCTCTCCTTGTTATGATCATGGACCTTTGTTGAGTTAATATTTTGGTCCCGTTGATGTTTTTCAACACTCTCCCATGTAGCTATTTCTCCTTCTTCTTTTGCTACCCGCTTAATAAGCTCTTGGATTTGATGGGTTCGTAGGTTGTATAGTTGACCTCGGGCATACGTTCCTAAGGTCTCTCTTGTTTCATTACGTAGCCCATCAATGATATGGTACATTAGCCTTTCCTCGGAAAACCCATGGCCTGGACAGTTGTTTAACAGTGAATAATATCTTTCTAAGGCCATGTCCAAGGGTTCATGTTTTTCTTGTTTCCATCCTTGGATTTGTTTCCTCAAGGCTGACACTCTTGCGTAGGTTTGATATTTTTCGTTAAAGACCTCTACCATTGTTGACCAGCGTCGTATTGAATTTGGTTTTAACGATCTATACCATACTTTAGCTTGGTCAACGAGTGTCATAGGAAAGAGCTTCAGTTTTTGCCAACTGTTATCAATGTTATTCCATGTGCAGGCATCGTAGAAGGCTAGTAAATGTTGATGCGGATCTAAGTCATAGCCTCCTGAAAATTTGGGAAAGTTATTTAAATCGAGCCTGGGTAGTCGGCTCTCTTTACGATGCCTACGTGAGATTCGAACAGCCTCTTGTATTTGCGTTAAGCTTGTAGTGGCCAGTGGGGGTTCATCGTCATCGGGTAAGTTATGCTTTCGTGTGTTACGATGACGTTGTTTTTGTTCATTCTTATAGGAAACTCCCACTTCAGGTTGTATACTCCAATCTTCATCGTCATATAGCTCATTGGTTCTCCAATGAACTTCCTCACTAAGTGTGGCGTTATTGTCACCTTGTAGGAGAGGCATTGTTTACAGTGGTGTGTGAATTTGAATGTGACTTTTTATAATTATTTCTTCTTTCTAAGAGATATATCGTTAAGTTCTTTACAGCGACCTTGTATGATATAACTAATCTAGATAACTAGCACCATCCCCGACAATGGTGCCAATGATGAGTGGCGAGGTACCCCTACACTCAACCATACGAAACGAGCGTCGCACGCGCGATCCGGTCGAACTCCGCAGATGGACTAGTTGTGGCACCTAGATAGTTAGCCTTAGGTCGCAGTTCGCTATCTTCCCATCTAGACTAGTTTTGCATATGTCACGTATGGTTTAGTCTAGATGAGGTGTATGATGTGTTCTAATTCTAATACTACTCTTGATGGCAGTGGAAAATAATATTTAACTAAATCTAAGCTAAGAGGAAAAGGGTAAGAAAATCTAATCTAGCCTAAGTGCGATGAGCAACCGATTCCTTGATCAACCGTACACATCTTGGACTTCGTGCACGACTGCCACTGGGACTACCAAGCATAGGCCTAGGTACGCCACTGGGATTACCAAGCGCAGACCCCAAATACGCCACTGGGTTACCAAGCGTAGATCCCCCTAGCTACACCACTGGGCTACCAAGCAGTCACACTTAAATGCTCGTAATCAAGTCGTACTTGTTCCTCTTCTAGGAGTTTAAGGGTGAGAAACTAATTGCGATGAGCAACCGATTCCTTAACTAGCCGTACACACCCGTAGATGCTCGTAGTTAAGTCGTACCCACACTGCACTATGAAAGCAATAAATAACATTAAATAAATAACAAATAAATAAACTAAGTGAATGCTGCAATGATGAAGTAATCTCGATCTTTATTGCCGGTCATGTGCGTGTCCAAGTACGGCACACTCGAATAAAGACACCGTACAATCACATTCACCACACTGCGGGTAGACACGGGAAAAATTCTAACTCTGGAGGGATCAAACTGCCAGAGCTTCGCTACTCTAAAACTGGGATCCCCAAACAAGGGAGAGCCACCTCTTATTTATAGACATGGCGGCAGATTGCAATATCGCGTACGTGATATCGTAGGGAAGGACGCGATATCGCGGGGGATGCGATATTGCATCGGTTGCGATATCACGTACGCGATATCGCAGCCAACGCAAACCGCATCTCATCAGTGAACTTTGACATGTCCACTATATGTGATGTGGAAAATTTCAAATAATAAAATTGATGCAACTTTAAAAGGATCAAATTATTACCTCCACACTATTTGGATCAAGTGAACTAAACATTTCTTTGATAATGATTATCATTAACATTTGATAAACCAAACTTCCCATTTGAAACCATGCTACAAATTTAATTCTTTCTACATCAAAAGTTGTGGCCATCTTTTGTAGTTCTTAATAAGTCATCATTCTTCTGGCTAGGTTTGCTACTACATCTTTCTGACCTTTGCAGCTAAAATTCACTATTGCTAACTTAGAGTTTATGATGTGGAGCTTTTATTATGCATCTTTTCTATCTAGAAATGCCTTTTCATATATGGAATACACCTTAGCTACATGTTGTTTCAACTCTATTATTGGTTTACCTATTGTCAACATGGCTAAGTTAGCATAGTGAATATTTGCTAACCCCATGTACTCTGCAGGTCTTTATTCTTCAGTTTAGCTTGATGGACATCGCTAAGGCTATCCAGGATGGGTTGCCAATCATGTGTTTATTCTATAATGAAACTAATCTTATCTTTGGCCATTTGTATTTCTTTCTCATTAATCTACTTATACATGTTCACTTGATCCTTGAAGTGCTCTTTAATTCTTTCATGTTTCTTGATCTCATTTTGCCATGCATTCATTTCAATGGCTAATTATTATGAGATTGCATGTACTTCTTTCATTGATAGGGTCCTATTCTCATAGTCCATTTATCTTATATCGAGGTTAACTATAGTGAACTATTCTCTAAGTTGATGGATGCTTTCTTCTAATATGTTCTTTTACTTTCCAATGTTCGTCAATCTCAAGTTCTTTGTAGTAATTTTCTTATTTTCTTCTTCTAATGTAGCAATAATCTTAGCATATGTGTATGTTTGGGCTTCTACTCCTAAGGAATTCCACATTGCTTTCTCCGTCTCTATCTTCATTTGATTTTTGGTTGATCATCAGTTTACCAATTTCTCATGTCTAAATTATGCTGACTAGTTAGGTGCAATGTGTCATGCAAGGTCTTGTCTTTCAACTCTCAATGTAGGTAACCCTTCTTGTAATCTCTGCACTTGACTTTCTACATGTTGCAACGTTGTTTCTACCATGACCAACTTATCTTTTTTGGATATCAACTTCAATTGTACTGTAGTGATATTGATGGGAATATCAAAATGATTCTGCATGAGTTGTCATGTTTGCAGTAGTCTCTCCAGTGCATCTTCATGTTTTGCAGGGGTCATTGATGTTTCAAATAAGGTTTCTACATCTTTAGCTCTAATAATATCTACCAGTGGCACAACAAAAACATTAAAGGATTCTTTAATGTGATCAGTTATGACTTTTTCTACTCTTGCTACATCTTGGTGTTGCATTACCACTATGGTGGCTTCTACTCCAATCTCTAACATTACCTAAAATAATGTAGTATTTTCTAAAATTTGGTAAGCCATAAATCTTCCTAGATCATAACTTCTTAATTTTTCATTGGATTCTAACTGGCTCTTGGTTCTAATTGTTCATTGGATTATGGTTTGCTTTGATACCAAATGTGACATCCCATTCTTGAATGTCATGGAAAATGTCAAACATAAGTTACATTCAACATTATGCATAAGGAAAATATGTGACAGATGTTAAATATACGTTATATTGGACATTATATGTAAAGAAAATAATAAGGAAAATGTAGAAGAAAAAAAGAAAAGAATGCTTTATTGATGTGAAATAATGTATCTATTCTTTAGAAGCTATCCAACACTACCATCACAATTAGGTCTACAACCAGCCAAAAGGGATGGGTTGTCCACTTCCTATCCTACTTCACTTGATACTTGTTACTCACCTTAACTTGCTTCACAACTCCATGCTAATATGACCTCTAATGCTTGGGTATAAATACCTTAGGTTAAATCCCTAAAGATCATATCAAGAGATATGCCTATTTTTACAACACATCCTTTCAGGTCTTGTCATATAATCACATCATTAGTTATGAAGAGATAACATCTTTGTTATGTAGTAACATCATTTGAGAATGGTGATGTGACATATAATCTAGAGTCTTGATGAAGAAGGATGTTAATCCATCTTCATTATTGATGGTAGCATAATTGGTGAATCATAGTTCTTGATGAACAATATCCATTAGCATCATCTTCTTACTAAGGATTTGAAATAGGTAGAATATGCACTAGCCAATGGAATTACATGATGAACTAATGGGAATATCCTCTTCAAATTAGGCTTTTCTTCCATTGACTCTTTTACATGTTTGTGTTTTAGGAATTGATGAACATCACTTCCAGCTTTCATATTGAAGTCTTCATAGAGGATAAATGGCACTAGATTAAGATTAGTATGGTTTAGAAATAACTTGTACTTTAAACTTTCTGTGATTTGATTAATCAAGTAGGACACTTGCTCAAGATTGACATCTATCTACAATCAAATGTGTGTTGACCACATATACACATCTTCCTAATGATTGGATTTTATGTACCAATTTCAAGGCCATGTAGCTTCTCTAAAATCTCATTTTTTCTTTATTTCCCAATACTTAAGGTTCTAGAACTTCAAAAATCATGTCATCTAATCTCCATTTGAACTTTTATATTAATTCAAACTTGGCTTCTTGCAATAGGTTAATTGGTATGGATCATAAAAAGAATCATCACATGAGCCTTTTTACGTATAGACATCTTTATTTTCTAACTTAAAGTAAGTTGGAATTGATATAGAAATTTTCATGGTACACTTGCTTATAGGCATAGAACATTAGCATGTAAATCTTATAATTTTGCAAGAATGCATGAATATCAGTGCTCATGCTAATCTAGGGCCCAAGGTGGACATAGCATATTTTTCCTTTCATTGGCTAGGAACCTTGTAAGCATGCTATATGTTGTTATCTTTATTCTTGGATTCTCTTTTGTCTCATTCCTTTTTATAAGCATCATATATCTTCTTGGGACAAGGTTATTATTCTCCATGATGGTTGATGTTTGTTGCATGATCTAGTTGCAAGTTAAATTAGTATAAATCTTCTTGACCATTTCGGTTCACCAAATGATTTTCCAGTTGATTGATTTGTTGGATTAGTAATAATTTCGCTATATTACATAGATTCTTAATGACCATTATACCCTTCTTAGAACACTAACTCCAACAATGTAACTAATGATACACTAGGAGTTAGTAACCTAGGTCAAACTAACTACATATTCTAAGCACCTAGTCTTAAGATCCAAAGTGACAAAAAAGGTTACATATGTTAGTCCCAACAATTAAATTGTGAAGCATGGTTAGTCAGTCTAAGTTATGGTCTCTTGAGGTACATTTTAAGGTATCACCTAATTTTTAGATACCTAAATGATCAATCTGATCCTACTACTGGCTTCAAAAGATAAAGAAATATTAGAAACAATTATTCATATGTTAAAAAAAAATTTTAAGAATGAAGAAATTCCCAAAAATTGGGAAAAAAGCTTTGTTGTTCTCATTTACAAAAATAAAAGAGACATACAAAATTGTACAAACTATAGAGGGATTAAGCTAATGAGCCATACTATGAAGCTTTGGGAGAGATTCATAGACTGGTGTCTCAAAGTTGAATCAACAGTATTAGAAAATCAATTTGGATTTATGCTAAGGAGATCTAATATAGAGGCTTTTTGTTTATATGAAAATTGATGGAGAAATTTAGAAAACATAGAAAAAATTTACATATGATCTTCATTAACTTAGAAAAAGAATATGACATAGTGCCTAGAGATATTATCTAGTTGACCTTTCAAAGGAGAAACATCCCTGATAAATATATTAATGCAATTTAAGACATGTTTGAAGGAGCTACCATTGAATTAGAATAGCTTGTTGAATAACATCTAATTTTCCAGACATAGTACATCTACAACAATGGTCCACACTTAGCTTGTACTTATTTGCTATTATTAGGTATGAATTAACAAAGGAAATACAAAATGAAAACCCTTGATATATGCTATTTGTAGATATATTGTATTGGTGGATACAACTTAAGAAACTATTGCTACTAAAATGAAGAAGTGAAAACATACTTTAGAATCAAAAGTCTTCAATATTAGCATAAGTAAGACATAATATATAGAATGAAATTTTAATAACAACATAAATAATGGTTAAATAGAAGTGACAATTCAAGGAAAAAATTCCCTCACTGAAAATAGTTTCACTACCTAGGTTCAATCCTCCAATTACATGATGAAATTGATAAAGATATCAAAAATAGAATTGAGGTAGGATGGTCAAAATGAAAAAGGCTAGTGGTGTTCTATGTGTTCAAAGAATATTAATAAAATGAAAGAGAAAATTTTACAAGATAGTAATTAGGCCTACTATCTTATATGGTGCTGAATGTTGGGTAGTACAAAAGAGGCATGAACAAAAAAAATAGTCTAACATAAAAGGGAATGCTTCTATGGATATTGAATATTACTAAAACAGATAAACTACATAATACAAATGATGAGCAGTGAGGTACCCCTATGATCAACCATACGAATACGAGTGTTACATGTGATTTGGTTGAACTCCAAGGACTAAGTGCGTATGTGCCTTCACAGAACAAGGATGGGTTAAATGATCATTATCTTCCCAAGCTTACTCATATAGCATGATTGTATGGTTAAGTAAACTTGAGGTATATGATTTTTTATGCTTTTTATGTTTTATGTCCTAGTGCTAAAGAGGGAAGAAGTGAATTAATTGAATAACTAAATGAAATTAACTAATCAGCTAGGTCCTAACTAGTCCTAACACCAGCATCCGTTCTCACTTTCTGTACACATCCTGAACTAGTGCAACACTACTAGGGTTACCAAACACTAATTGTTACTAGGTTACCACGTGTTCCACACATGTTCGAAGTGGTCCTATTGAGTGTGCTTACTTATGAAAATTAACGAATCAATAAAAGCAACATTAATTAACCAACGAAAGCATTAAAGAATTGTAAATAACATTAAGGGTAAGAAATAAGCTATTTTGAATGCCGCTAGGTTTATCACAAAGTTCATCTTTATTTGTGGACATAAGGTGTGCTCAGGTACACAATGCTCAAACAAAGATCCATTCACTTTATGACTCCTACTACAGGCACTTAGAAATAATTCTAACTTTGAGAGGGAGAAACTGCAAGATTTTGGGTAAGGGACTAAGAACTAACTACCAAAAGAAGTGCACCCAGCTCTTATTTATAGGCAATGAGATAGGTCCCGATATCATATGTTCGATATCGCTTAGAAAGATCTGATATCATGGATGCGATGTCGTGGACCTAATATTGTGGCTCATCATACCCCCATGACCAAATGAAAACTCATCCTTGAGTTCCTTACAAAATATTGGGAAGGTATGGGATTATTAACTGAATGACAACTGCCGATAACATGGGGTGACAGACTCAAAGTTCTTGGGGAACGGATCGACAAATATATTGCAGCATTGGTGTTCATGCCCATTGTGGTGAACACTGTACATAGATGACATCTAGACCCTCATTCGACATCTTGAAGAGAGAGAGAGAGAGAGAGAGAGAGAGAGAGAGAGAATGAGGCACATTGCTGTTGATGTCAAAACTATGCACACTATTGTTCATCCATAGTCACATGTCTAAACTTGTTCCTTGCGTAAACACTCTAGCTCCAGTCCATCCTGAGTGCTCCCTCTTATCCTAGTCCATTGTTCATGTAATCGCCATCTTTACACACAACACACTCATGGATTAGCAAGGGTAGATAAAACCTAATGTAGTTGATACCTTACCTTGATATAAAGCATATTAGCTAGATTGCAGGTATGGTAGATACTGGGTTAGAGGTTTATGACTAATAACTACCCAAGGTGTATGGGTAAGATAATTATGGAATAAAAAAATTTGTAACAGGGACCCCACAACTAAGAGCGAACCTCTGGTAGCAATAGGATGGAAAACTTTAATGAACAAGAAGAATAAGAGAAATAACAATGGTAAAGCCAATAAAACAAAATAAAAAATGGATGTCATTGATGGGGTGAATTAGAAATAGTTGATTGCAAGAAATGTTAAAGGAAAAGAGCTTAACAATTGCACCAAAAAGGAATGCCAGTAGGTCCTCCCCAAAGTAGGCTCATGCCCTGAATGCCTTGACAAACCTACAAACCTAAGAGTCCGTAGGCTCTCAGAATGACATATGGAAATAAAGGTTAAGAACTTACCCATAAGAGTTTTATTGAAGAATAACAATGCATCAACCATGATATAGACTCATCATAAAACTAGCAATGAGGTGGATGTGGAAAGCAATATGGAAAGAGAGGAGAGAATGGGATGGAGTCCCAAAATTAAGGTGGTGTAAAGTCCCTTGTATAATATGTGGTTAAGGTAACTTAATAAAATTCCATCCAAATCTAAATTCAACTATCCACATCCAGTGACCACACATCAACACACTTGACCAACTCATCCACCCGAAGTAATAAGAATGTGTCCACAGAGCCATCACCATCTCAACAAGAGAAGAAGTAGGAAGTCAGAAAGGGCCTTAGTTAGAGGGAACCTTCAGGCATGCGTAACATGTCTTTCCATTGCCATAACCAGTGCTTGTAGCCCATGTTTCTTTATTATTTCTAAGGGGTGTGCTTTGAATTCTCTCCAATTTTTTTTTGAATGTGAGAACCACACCATTCAAAGACTTATTTGATTTATTCAACTTCCTAATATTTGGTCAAGAGCAGGATGGTGAAAAACCTATGAAAAACATCCAAGTACCCAAGAGAATAGCCAGCACAAATGCATTGAATCCCCTTGAGGTCACACCCTTTTTCATCCATTTGAATCTTTCCTTGGTTTGAAGAGATAGTAAATTTCCCTTGGCACCAATTCATTAATAATTTTACATAGAAAAGAGATAGTACATTTCCAAAATAAGGGATACCATAGAGTTGCATGGATAATTTGGTGTTTTATCAAAAGAAACCATACCTTAGCATCAACATTGAAAGTCAAAGGTAAAAATCAAACATTAGCAATCAACACTTATTATAATACAACCCACCATCGTGAGCACTTATTATGTGATGAATAAGAATAAATCAGATAAAGAAATAGTAAAAAATGTTAATGATGGTATAAAACAAAAATAAGTAAAGATGAACAATGTGCAAAACAAAAAAGGTAAAGGAACTAAGGGCTTAGAATGGTTAGCATTGGTTGCCATCTCTCCCACGACTGAATTGGAAGGAGGAGATCCAAAATAATGAGCAAGGTTGTCCACCAATAGAGGTAGTATTAGTACTAGCTATTTTGGGCTCATGGAAGGGTTTGGTTTATTGGATGTTGACCAATAACTTCTTATTCAGGTTTTCAGGTTTGTAGATCATCATGGCCCTTGAAGGAAAAGTTTCATGAATGATATAAGGTCCTTCCCACAACATTTAAAATTTAGTTCCTTGTGGTACATGTGTGGGATTCCAATAAAGAACCTTATCTCTTGGTTGGTATTTGACTTTCCTAATCCTTAAGTCATGACGTTGTTCGTTAAAGGCCTTATGCAGTTCATTGGATGATAGGGTGGCTAGTCGATTCTCATTTAGCAAGTTAAGGTTCATTAATCGTTCCTTTTGTGCTAGATTGAGGTCAAGGGTAAGGTCACATGTCATGGATAGTATATGAATCTTAGCTTGAATAGGAAGTGTTAGAAGTTTATCATACACTAACTCATAGGGAGAGTAGCTGATAGGAAGTTTCCATGTGGAGCGGTATGCCCAAAGAGCATTGTTTAGTTTGATGCTCTAGTCTCGCCTATATTTGCTAATGGTTTATGTCAATATTTTTGTGATATCCCTATTGGTGACTTTAGCTTGACCATTTTCTTGAGGATGATATGGTGTAGTCAGCTTATTCTCAACTCCTAAGCGTTGCATTAACTTTCAAAAAGTCACACCTATGAAATGCACACCATTGTTAGAAATAAGTGCATGAGGCATGCCAAACCTATTTACAATTTGTTGTTGAACAAATCCTACAATGGTAGATGATGTATAGTCCATAATAGTAGCTACTTCTACCCACTTGGTAAAATAGTCAATAGCAACAACAATGCAGGCTTTTCCATTGGACATCAATGTAATAGGCCCCATAAAATCAATTCCCCATATGTCGAAGGGTTTTAAAGGTTGAATCCATTGTTGTGGACCCTCCATTCTAGCAGTCATTCCCCCATCACGTTGGCAGCGCTCAGAAGATTGGATGAAATGATGAGCATCTTGAAACAATATAGGCCAATAATATCCTACAAGCAAGGTTTTTATGGCTGTTCATCTCCTTGCGTAATGACCCCCACAAGGGCCCTCATGAGCATCTTGGAGAACTCACAATTAATCTATATCAAGAACACACCATCAAACCAAGCCATTAGAACATACCTTATAAAGGTGTCCATTGATTTCCATGAAATATTTGGCTTGGTGAAGAAACTGTTGTCTCTTTTTAACATCTAACCCTTGTGGTGTTTCTTATGTAAGCAGATAAGTGAGAATGCTACTATACCAATTTGTATCAGTGAGTAAGTGATTTTTTATCACACCTACAAAGAGGAGTTAACAAGGAAATGGTTAGAAATTGGATATTCATCCTCTTTGTTGTCCCATTGCAACTGAGATAAATGATCAGCAATAACATTCTCGATGCCTTTACGATCGATCATTGTAAGGTTGAACTCTTGTAAGATCACAAGCCAACGTATGATGTGAGGGCTCAGCATTGGTTTATTCATTAGGAACCAAATTGCACTATGATCCATATGTACAAATATCTTATAGCCCAATACATAGTGCCTAAATTTTTCTAGTGCAAACACCATAGGCATTAACTCTTTTTCCGTTGTGGTGTAATTGAGTTGTACACCAGCAATACTTTGACTTGCACATTGGATGTAATAGGGTCGTTTTTGGTTATCTAACTATGTAAGTATGTCTCCTAAGGAAAATTTGGACATGTCAGTCGTTATGTGGAATAGTTTGGACCAATCAGGAGCTTGTAGAATAGGTGTTTCTACAGGCTTCTATTTTAAGGTTTGGAAGGCTAGCTCACATTCCTTGGTCCATTCAAAAGGTATGTCCTTCTTCATTAGTTCTACCAAAGGTTTTGCAATCCTTGAAAAGTTCTCAATGAAGCGTCTATAACAGCCAGTATGTCGAAGGAATAATCAGATGTCTTTTACAGTTTTAGGTTGTCGAGTGATTCCTTGGATGACCTTAATCTTTTCAGGATCTACTTCTATCCCTGTTTGTGAAATATTGTGCCCTAATACAACACCTTCTTGGACCATTAAATGGATTTTTTTACTAGTTGAGCCTTAAGTTGGTTTCTACACATCGTTTTAGTACTTGCTCTAATCGGTCCAATGCTTGTTTGAAGTCCACTCCATAGGTGGAGAAATCATCCATAAAGACCTCCACACCATTTCCTATTTACTACTAAAAGATACATAGAACCAAATGTTGAAACATTGCTGAGTCATTACACAAGTCAAACGACATCTACTTATATGCAAATGTCCCCCAAGGACTTGTGAACGTAGTCTTGGCTTGGTCTTCTGGTGCTATTTGAATTTGATTATATCCACTGTAGCCATCTAGAAAATTGTAGTAACAATTCCCTACAATGGTATCTAAGACTTGGTTGATGAATGGAAATGGGAAGTGGTATTTAAATGTTGCCATGTTCAATAGCCTAAAGTCTATACACACCCTCCATTTACCTTCCTTTTTGGGCACAATGACTAATGGACAAACTCATTCACTATCAGCTATGGGATAAATGAACCTAGCTTTTAGAAATTGTTTAATTTCTTCTTTAACCACTTGCTTAAGCTTTGGGTTCAGTTGCCTCTATGGTTGTCATCGAGGTTTCATGGAGGGGTTAGTGTAAATTCTATGTTGGCATATCCTAGGATCTATTCGAGTTAATTCAGGATATGACTAAGCAAAGGCTTTCAACCATTTGTTTACCATTTTCAATAATCTTTCTTTTTGTTGAGAAATCGTAGCGTTAATGATTACCGATTTTCCACTTTTGAGAAATGTATACTCCATACTGGTGAACAACAGTTTTAGCTCAAAGGGGCTTTTGCTTGAACTTGTCAGGGATTTCCAACTTCCCCCAGTTGATATTTTCAATGTCAGGACTTGGAAGTTGGTAATGGACTTGCTCTAATGTATCTATGTTATTAATGTATGTGCAAGTCAAGCTCTCATTTGGTTCCATGCATATAGTTGAATCATTCTCTTGGTCAACTATCATCCACTAAGTGCCTTCCTATCTTGTGGCTACTGCATACAAGCATCTTTGTATGTTAGTTATTGGTGCACACTGGTTGCATGTAGGAAATGTTAAACATTGTATAAACCAGGACTTCTGCATGCAATTACACCTTGTATCACTATATGCGATGCATGGAACTTTCTTCTTCTTGATCTTTTCAAATGTATTTTCCTTTGATATTTCTAGGAAAAGATCATGTATTCCTAGGCACATGTCAATTGTGCTTAGCCATGCTCTTCTCATTATGATTGGAAAGTCCCCCTTACAGTTGTTGACTTGAATCACTAGGAAATTGGCTAGAAACGACCATCCACAAATAGTGGTAACAATGTCCTCCGCTAGTCCTAATGGGACAATGATGGACTAGTCGACCAACTCTAAACGTATGTTACTCTTTTTTAGTGGAGGCAGGTTACAGGCTTTGTACATTTCTTGAGAGATTAAGTTAACACCAAAACCTGAATTCAAAAGAGCTTTGCAAGGTTTGTTCTCAGCAATTTGCAAATATATAAGAGGACTTCCAAGATTAGATAATTTCCTATGAAGATGACCAGCTTTAATCCAATCGGTAATTGCATGAGTCAACATGACCATGTGCATTAAGTGTGGTATTTGGTTTAAAGGAAGCTCCAAAGATTCAAATGGTGGTGAGGTGTTTGGAGAATTTCTCACTTGTGGTTGCAAGGACTTAGTTGGATTGTTGGTTCTAAAGAAAGATCTCTTCTTTATATGGTTTTCTGAACCAAAAGTAGGTTGAGGGTTGATAGCCCTTATAGCATTACATTGTTGTGGTTGAGTAGGGAGCTCACCCTGCATAGCTGGAGTAGGTGGTAATGGAGCTAAGGGTGGAAGAGGTGCAGTCGGATGAGAAGGATAATACATTTGTGGAACCTCTTCTCTAGAAGAAGGAGTTCTATAGTACTCGTGGGTTTGGTAGTGAGATTGAGGAGTAAGGTGACTAATAGAGTCATGTAGATAGATTGGCTACTACACATAGTATCCATACAAGTCAGGTTGATGATAAGGGTACTATTGATGTGGTGGTGGCATTCCCCATGATTATGGGTGTTTCCACTATTGATACTATTAATTTCGTTGTGGTGAAGTTCCACTTGGATAATACGTTGAGGGTTGGTGGAACTATCTTGGGTTACCTTGAGGATAAGGTAACCTTCAGGGTGTTTTCCATCTATTTAATCATGGGTTTAGTGCATACAGCCTAGACTCCTATAGATGTGAGATTACAGGACAACATCCCTTAGGATGATCATATTGGCATATCTCACATCCACCATCATTATCTGTATCTAAATCCACAACCTCTTCAATGATGGAAGCTTTGCCCTTACCTTTGTTACATGCATATTCAATTTCTTTCTTTTTTCTCCTTTCTCGATCACTACCTGGTTCCTAGACTCCTCTACTATTTTGAGAAAGGTTTAAAATTTATTATCTAGGTAGTCCCATTATTATCTAGGTTTTGAGAAAGTTTTCCTATTCACCATCTCTTCAAGTGATGACTCTTCTTCATCCTCACAAAATCTAACTGCCTTCTTTCAAAGGGAAGGATCTTTGTTGTATTCCTCTGCACTCTCTCTTTTCCTTAACTCTCCTTCCTCCTTGACAACTTGCTCCAACAATCTTTATTCTTGATGGGCTCTAAGCTCGGATAGTCTTCCTTGGGCATAAGTCCCAAGGGTTTTTTGTGATTTATCCCTAATTCCATCTATGAGATGGTGTAGTTGTTCCCTTTGCGAGTAACCATGGCCAGGGCAATGATGTAATAATGCATAATATTAGCCCATGGTAGCATCCAAAGGTTCGTGTCCTCCTTATTTTTATCCTTGGATTTGCTTTCATAGGTTGAACACTTAGGAGTACGTTTGATACTTATCATTAAACAGTTCTAACATGGTACTCCATCAGCAAATGGATTCTGGTTCTAAGGATAGGTACCAACTTTCCACTTCCTTGATCAATGTCCATGGAAACAACTTGAGTTTTTGCCACTTTTTTTCTATGTTTTGCAAGGCACATGCATCATGAAATGCTTGCAAATGATTTTGAAGATCAGTGTTTTATCCCCCTTCAAATTGTGGGATATTGTTCATGTTCAATCTTTTGATCTTGTTGTCTTCTTGGTGCCTTGTTGGGATTCTAACAGCCTCAATTATATCTAGCATACTTTAGATAGCGAGTAGGGGTTCATCGTGATCATGTTGTCTATGGTATCTATGATGCCTATGCTGTTCCCTACTCTCCCTCCTTTCACTATGTGTTTTTCTAAAATGTCCTCCTCCCCTTTCTTAACTGTTTTGTCTATTATTCCTATTTCATCTACCATTATCCTCAAGGTCTTTGCCCCTACAACTGCATTCTGATCCTAAAGGAGAGGGGGAAGTAGATGATGAAGGTGAAGAGGAAGGAGGACCATCATCATGATGGTGCCTACTACCTTCTCTTTAGTGGTCATGGCCTTGATCATGGTTATGATCAGAATGTCCATCTTTGTCATGTGTTTATGTTCCTTTTTCAAAACCTTTGTGTCCATCAGTACCAGAATCCAGGTTATGGATAGTTAAGTGAAGATTCTAATACACAACCCCTTGACTGAAGTCAACGGGAAGAATAGCATTTTGTGGAAGACCTCCTAAGGTAGGTTCACCACCCTCATTTTCACTTAGGACATATGGGACATCCTAAGACCACTTCCCATTCATAGATTTATGATGTCTCTCCTGTTGTAAGTCCCTTTGACGTTGTGCCTCCATGGGTTGATACTCTCTCGATTCGTGTTCATGCACAATGTACTCTGCCTATAAGTGCTGCATACTAATTCATGTAAGAGCATGAAGAAGCATGCTTGGGACTAAATGATCAAGAGGTAACACTATGTTATTCTCTAAATCACGCCAATGTAGTTGTTCACCGTGGTGGAGGATAAAGGTAAAGTTTGGTATATACTCATTGGGATGAACGTATACCACATGAAACTGTTGGGGCACTGGCGAGTCATCATGTGTACTACACCTCTAATTGTTCGTTGTGTCAGACCTAGGTGGTGAAACATTCTAGTAAGAAGAAGGAGACATGATTAATTCTTCAATGTGCAATACTCTTCTCTTTTAATGATTTTAAAATAAATAACCCTAGGGTTCATTCCAATGATGGGAAGATTCCTAAGTTCTACTCAATGCAAAAACAACATAGCCCCTGGAAATGGTGCCAATGATGAGCAGTGAGGTACCCCTATGCTCAACCATATGAATACAAGTGTTATGCGTGATCTGATCAAACTCCAAGGACTAAGTGCTTATGCACCTTCATAGAACAAGGATGGGTTAGGCGATCATTGTCTTCCCAAGCTTACTCGTATGGCACGATTGTATGGTTAAGTAAAATTGAGGTATATGATTTTTTATTCTTTTTATGTTTTATGTCTTGGTGCTAAAGAGGGAAGAAGTGAATTAATTGAATAACTAAATTAAATTAACTAATCATCTAGGTCCTAACTAGTCCTAACACCAACATCCATTCCCACTTTCTGTACACATCCTGAAATAGTGCAACACTACTGGGGTTACCAAATGCTAATCATTACTGGGTCACCAAGTGTTCCATGCATGCTCGAAGTGGTTGTACTGAGTGTGCTTACTTATGAAAATTAATGAATCAATAAAAGCAACATTAATTAACTAATGAAAGCATTAAAGAACTGTAAATAACATTACAGGTACGAAATAAGCTATTCTAAATTCTGCAAGGTTTATCGCAATGTTAGTCTTTATTTTCGGACAAAAGGTGTGCTCAAGTACACAATGCTCAAACAAAGATCTGTTCGCTTTATGACTCCTACTGTAGGCACTCACAAATAATTCTAACTCTAAGAGGGAGAAACTGTAAGAGTTTGGGTAAGGGACTAAGAACTAACAACCAAATCAAGTGTGCTTGCCTCTTATTTATAGGCAATGAGACAAGTCCTAATATCATATGTCTGATATCGCTTGGTAGGATTTGATATAGCGGACCCGATATTGCAGATGCGATATCTTGGCCCCAATATTATAGCTCATCAAAAAACATCAAAGAAATACTTGGTGTGGTTTCAATTTTAGATAAGCTACAAGAATGATAACTTAGATGGCTTGGACATGTTTAAAGAAGATCAAATAATTAACCTATAGATAAAGGCTACTACATCGCTATGCTAGGAAAGCCACCAAAAAGAAGACCTAAGAAGATATGGAAAAACTGATTAAAGATGTTTTGAAGAAACTACAAATAAACAAAGATCTATCTATTCATATAGGTTAATGAAGAAAATGAACTCATGTAACCAACCCCATTTTATTGGGACAAGGCTAGAATGGTGATGATGATGAACTAGTCATATGTTAGAAATAAACATTGTATGTTCAAGTTATGGTAAATTAAGCTTCAAGGGATTTTAAGGCATAGTATTGGGGTAATGATTAAAAACTAATTTTTAGAGCTTCATAGGGCAATTCTAACTTCACCATCATGTTTGAGAGGTCAAAATATCCTAAAAATGACTCTTCATTTACTAAAAACATTCTTTCGAATCAAAAGTTATGGCTCCTAAATATCAAAAGTTTCGGCACAAAATTTGAGACTTTTCGAGAGCTTTCTAAGAGGTCATCCTTCCTAGTACTACTCTAGGACAACCATGGATTTAATTATAGAATTTTTATCTTAGCTATTGCCAACCCATCATTTTGACTAGTTGGTCAAATCTGACCAAGAATGCATATTTGAAGTTTTTTTCTCATGTTAATTTTTCAAATCCAAAAATTTTCCTCTTAGTTTTTGTACTTTAAAGACTTTCTTATCAATTGAAGGATTTCAAAATTTTATTTTCAACTAATAGACTTCTATTATTTGCCAAAATTAGCAGGGGTAGTAGGGATGCATGGTGCTCCTCATATCTACAGATACCAAGGTTAGCAAAAAAATCCTAACAAATTTTTCAATGAGAATTTTAGTGAAGGTGCAAGCAAAGGTAAAGGTAAGCTACATGGTGGAAAAGGTGAAGAAGGGGAAAAAATCTAGATATAATGGCAAACAATCAACAAGAAAGATGGTGGGAATAAAAATAGGCAAGAATAGTAGTGGCATGCAGGGAGAATGATAAAGACATGCAGGGAGAACGATAATGGCATAGTGTTATAGCCTAAAAATTTGCAAGGTTTAGCTATTTAATTTAATTCATATGATTCATTTATTAATATTTTCATATGCATTTTAATGAATGAGCTCTAATACTCTTGATTAAAACCTAGGACTAGATTGCTATCATTATTGTTATTATTGTTGTTGTGACTAGTTTCCTACACAAGTGAATGCAATATGCTTGCTAGGATGTTTTTTTTTTAAATTTTGTATCCTTTATTTTACTATTATTGGAGCTTTTTTGTAGATTTACCTTATATTTTATGATTAACTATTAAAATCCAATTACCCCAGGAAGTTTTTCTTTTATCAGTTATCATGTCCTTATAAGTATTTAGCAATGCGTATCTACTTCCTTATGTGCATTTATGCTTTATTATGAACATCTAGTTATGATGTGTCTAAGACATTTGAAAATGTAGATTTTGACCCTTGGTTCACTAGAATAGGAGCTATATTTCTTGAGATATCAAATTTTTAGTTTACCATAAATACTGTAAAAATTTCGGCATATAAACTACATGGTCATGATAAGTAACAACTAGATAAGATTTTAGCATATGATTAGAACCAATTCCATCACATGAGGTAGCTAAAAAAGGCTAAAAGCATAAAGCATAAAAGTTAAAAAGTTAAACATGAAAAAGGTATAACATATATATTATATATATGCACCGCCTTTCTCAGCTACATGCTTTTGCCCCTATTTTTTGTCACTTATTTTTTTATGTCATTTTACAAAACCATGTTTGGCCTTTCTTCTTTATTTTGAAGCTAATTTGAGCTTGGTTTCTTTCATTTTTTTCCCATATAAATAGGTAGTGACCCTAGATACATCTTGTTGTAGTTTGAAGAAGGGTTTTAGGTGTGACAGATTAAGAAAAGCACAAACCAATTGAGAGCATTAGGTAGGAAAGGAAGACATAAGAAAATTCTAGAAGCCTTGCCAACACAAGTAAAGAAGTTCATCTTATTTTCCTTTCACATGGCTACTCCATGTAACTATGGATTCTTCATCTCTCCTCTCCCTACTCCTCTGTTATTAATTTACAATTTTTGTAATTTTGGGATTTTTTTTGAAAAACAATATTTATATCCTATTCATTTCATTTTTAGTATTTTTGCAAGTTTTGAAAATTATGAAATTTATGCCCAACTTGTCCTTGGATATTTTATGAATATTTGGGATTTTGTCATGACATAAACATGATTTTGCAAGAATTTTATGGAAGTTGAGGCTTTTATGGATTTTTGGCCATTGTAGAAACCTTTTGGACTTTTGGAATAAAATAATAATATTTATGTGACCAATTTTGCTAAATTGGTAGTGGGAGTGTAGATCTTTTTTATGCCCTTGTCTACATGCAGTAGTGGAGCGTTTCTTAGTAGGATCCACCCCATGTGAACAAGGATTGTTGGATGGATTTCCTCACCCTGGATTTTGATTCATAAGTTCATGTGAGGCTATGGATTTAGCTGAGATCATAGCACTAAGCCGTTGAATCTCGTGATGTATGATGATGCATATTCAAGACCTATCCTTCCAATGAAATGTGTGCCTCATCCATCGAGGATGTTAGTAATGAGGCTATTACCAAGACTCAACCATGAGTGACTTGTTTGGGATCACAAGGCTAATCTGATGTTAGTAGTAATCAAGACATAACCTTCAAAGATGCCTACTTAAAATACACATTCTTTCAATTCTTCTAGATAAATTATGTTATCTTTGAATATTAAATAATTAAAATATGTATTCTTTAGATTTTTGGATTTTTCTAAATTTCATGAAAATTTGTGTCATTTTAACATTTTTGCATATTGTACTAAAAATCTTTATCAAGCCCATATTCGAAGACTTTTGGCCCATAACCTTTATGCTTCATGAAGAGGGAAATAAAATAACCTTTCTTATTTGGGGAGTTCTAACTCCTTTTGCATTGCAATGTAGAGAGCCTAGTATAGAGAAGGAAGTGTCAAAAGAGGGACATAGGATGAAAGATGAACCAATTCTATACAAGATGGACCTTCTCAACTTGAAAAATAATTTCTATATATTTTATATTTTTGTAAAATAAAATCCTTATATACTTCTTGGATATTTGAGCAATGTACCTATTTTTGTGAACAAATAATAAAGTATGATAGACATGAATTTTCCATCTATGTCCTTGGGCCTATGAGATTGCAACAAACATTTTTCATTTTTGGCCCATGCTATATGATCAAGAAAATTTGATATTGTTTATTATATATTAATATTTTATTTAATTATTATCTTTAATTTTATTAATTAATTAATAAACTTCAAACTTGAACATCTTTATTTCTACATGTCCAATTAAGGTGAAACAAGTATCATTGGGATTGTTATTTTGTGTACTATTTTATGTTGTAATTGGTGAAAATTTTTAGTCATCTATATTTTTATGGCTATGCAAGTTTCTCCTTTTTATTAAATAAATTATATTAATTATGTATGAAAGCAATATAAAATTTTACTACATTGTATTACTTTATTGTATTTATGATTCTAAACAATAATTGTTATATATGTTATTACTACCTTTTGAGTTAGTAGTTCAAAGTTAAATCTAGATCCTTGGGGATTCATAGCATCTCTATTAGTTATTGATAGGATATTTTATAGATAATTAATAGGAGTGGTACACATAGCCTACTCCATGCCATTTTAGGCATAACTTTGGAGGTATCATTCTTGACATGGCATTGATTGCACCTCATTGGTGTAGCCTTAGCTATGCTGTGACTTAGCTCAGCCATAACATAATGCGATCAATCCTCATGGCCCTATCATGCTACAACATGACTAGATCAATGCTTTATGACCTTTGTCACATTGTTGTTTACTCTCATAACCTTGCAGCACTACAACACGGTTGCATGGGTGTTACACAACTTATAGTTGTTGTATAGGATGGTGGTCCTAACTCTTCAAGATTCAAATAAAAAATATATTTTTTAGATTTTTAACATTAAAATAATCAACCCAACCTAAGTAACTAATAATTTGGTTAGTGCATTGATGGGTAAGGCTTTAGTTTTTCTAAGGGAAGGTCATGGGTTCGATTTTTGGTCATAAAATTTTTATTTTTTTAAATTTTTTATTAATTAATGTATTTGAATCATGCATAATGAAACATTTTGAATCATAATATCTCCCAAATCATATGTCTGATTGAGAAAAAATGTATATTAATGGAATCATCTTGATGAGTACCTTATCTTAGGCATGGTTTCAAGTTCAACAATTGAGTTAAATTTGTATGATTTTTGATGAGAGCGGTTACTCTAGCGGTTTATTCTAATTATTAGAGCAGTTACTCTAGAAGTTTAAAGCAATTTCTATAGCGATTTATTTTAATTATTAGAGCAGTTACTCTAGCGGTTTATTCTAATTATTAGAGTGGTTACTCTAATTATTAGAGTAGTTGCTCCCAAGCTTGTAAATACAGTGCCTAGGTGCACAATTGGGAAAAAAATTCTTTTAGCAGTCAAGTAGCGAAACTCTTGTGGTTTACTTGAAAGTTAGAGTATTTTCCAAGTGCCCACAACAAAAGGTCTAAGTGTGGATAGATCTTTATTTGAGCATTGTGTACCTAAGCACACCTTGTGTACGACAATAAAGATGAGCTCTTCGATTCATCCTTGCAGCACTTGAGATTTGTTTTCTTACGCATTTCTTTAATTTTATTTTCTTATGCATTTATTTTATTTTATGCACTTTACATTTATGTTATTAGTGTAGCAATTCATTTTGATCAATTAAGCAAATCGTTAAATTACACAAGCAAGACCACTTCGAGCATGCATGTAACACTTGGTAACCTAGTAACGATTAGTGTTTGGTAATCCCAGTAGTGTTGCACTAGTTTAGGATGTGTACGGAAAGTGGGAATGGATGCTAGTGTTAGGATTAGTTAAAACTTAGTTAATGAGTAGTTAAGTTAAATTAGTCACATATTTATCTCTTTCTTTCCCTACTAGCATAGGACATAAAAACATAAAAGTTATAAAAATCATATGCCTCAAGCTTACTTAATCATACAATCGTGACATACAGGTAAGCTTGGGAAGACAACGATCTACCAACCCATCCTTATTCCACAAGGGTGCATAAGCACTTAGTCCTTGGAATTCGACCAGATTGTGCGTGAAACGCTTGTATTCTTTTGGTTGAGCATAGGGGTACCTCGTCGCTCATCATTGGCACTGTTGCCAGGGACTTAATTGTTTGTGTGCTAACTAGAACATAGGAAATCATTCACATCATTGGAATGAACCCTTAGGATTGGTTGAGAAAATAATAAACAAGAATACATTGCACACTGAACAAACAAGTATGTCTCCTTCTTCGTACGAAAGCGCCTCACCGCCTAGGTCTGAAATAGGAAACAATCGGTAGTGTAATACACAAGACATTGATCCGCCAGTCCCTCAACAAGTTTGAGTGGTATATATTCATCTTGATAAGTATATACCAGACTTCACCTTTATCCTCCTTCAAGACAAACAACTATGTTGGCGAGACTTAGAAGGTAACATAGTGTTACCTCCCAATCATTCAGTCCTAAGCATGCTTCTCCATGCCCTCACACAAATTGGCATGCTGCACTTACATGTAGAATACATTGTGCAAGACCATGACTCAAGAAAATACTATCCCAAGAGGCACAACATCAAAGGGATTTGCAACAGGACATACATCATAAGTCTTTGAAAGGTAAGTGGTCGTAGGATGTCCCACATGTCTTAAGCGAAAATGAGGGTGGTGAACCTTCCTCAGGTAGTTTCCCACACGACGATGTTCCTCTCCTTGACTTTGGCCAAGGGGTTATGTATCAAAACCTTCATTCCACTATTCATAACCCAGGTTCTAATCCCCATGGGTACAAAGGATCCAAAAAAGGGACACAGACTCATGATAAAGGTGGACATTCTGATCGCAATCGCAATTGAGGCCAAGAATGCTAAAGAGAAGGTAGCAGACACCATCATGGTGATGGTTCTCCTTCTTCTTCACCTTCATCATCTCATTCACCCTCTCCTTCAATGTCCAAACGTAGTCATAAAGAAAAAGACCATGGGGATAAAGGTAGGCAAAGTGGAAGTCATAGATGAAATAGCCAGGAAAGGGGACGAGGGCACTCTAGAGAGTCACGACATAGAAGAAGGGAGAGTAGGGAACCATGTAGGCATCATAGATGCCATGGACGAGATAATCACAATGAACCCCTACTCGCTACTCGAAGTATGTTGGACATAACTAAGGCTGTTAGAATTCTAAGAAGGCAACAAAAAGATAGTAGGATCAAGAGATTAGATATGAACAATATCCCACGATTTGAAGGGGGATACAACACTGATCCTTAGAATCACTTACAAGAATTCCATGATGCATGTGCCTTACAAAACATAGAGAATGAATGGTAAAAACTTAAGTTTTTCCCGCAGACACTAGTTAAACAAGCGGAAAGCTGGTACTAGTCCTTAGAACCAGAATTCATTTGTAGGTGGAGTACCATGTTAGAGTTGTTCAATGATAAGTACCAACTGTACTCCCAAGTGTCCAACCTGCGAAAGCAAATCCAAGGCTGGAAATAAGGAGGACATGAACCCTTGGATGTTGCCATGGGCCAATACTATGCACTATTATATCATTATCCTAGCCATGGTTATTCGCAGAGGGATCAACTGCACCATCTCATGGATGGGCTTAGGCATGAAATGAGAAGAACCCTTGGGACTTATGCCCAAGGAAGACTATCCAAGCTTAGGTCCCATCAAATTCAAAGACTATTGGAGCAAGTTGCTAAGGAAGAAGATAAGCTACAGAAGAGAGAAAGTGTGAAAGAGTATAACCAAGATCCTTTCCTCCAGAAGAGGGGAGTAAGATTTTTTGAGGATGAAGAAGAGTCATCACTCGAAGAGATGGTGAATAGGAAAACTTTGCCTATCCAAAAGTTGATATCAAAAGTATTGGCAAAGATAGACCAAATGTGGGATTCCCTAAACAATAGATTTCAAATTGTTCTTAAAATAGTAGAGGAGTCTAGAGAGCAAGGTAGTGAGAAAAGAAAAAAGAAAGAGGTTGAACATGCACGTAGAAAAGGTAAGGGAAAAGTTGCCATCATTGAAGAGGTTGTGGATTCAAAAACAGACAATGATAGTGGATGCGAGATATGTCAATATGACCATCCTAAGGAATGTTGCCCTGTAATCTCACATCTGTAGGAGTCTAGGGTGTATGCACTCAACCCATGATTGAACAAATGGCAAGCACCCCAAAGGTTGCCTTATCCTCAAGGTAACCCAAGACAGTTCCACCAACCCTTAACATATTATCCCAATGGAACTCCACCACAACCGATTGAGCAATATCAATAGTTGCAATACCCACAATCATGGGGAATGCCACCATTAAGGCAATAGTATCCTTACTAGCAACCTAACCTATATGGATATTATGTGCACCAGCCAATCTTCCCATGTGACTTTACTGGTCATGTCACTCCTCAACCTCATTACCAAGCTCATGAGTATTATGGGACTCCCTCTTTTAGAGGTGATATTCCACAAGCATGTCATCCTTCTCATCCCATCGCATCTCTTTCACCAATAGCTCCACTACCACCTACTCCCGCGATGCAAGGTGAAATCCCTACCCAACCACAGCAATGTAATGCCACGAGGGCTGTTAAGTCTCAACCTACTATTGGTTCCAACAACCACATGAAGAAAAGACCTATTTTTAGAACTAACAATCCAACCAAGCCCTTACAATCACAAGTGGCTTATTCCTTAGATGCCTCAATATCAATCAAAACTTTAGAGTCCCCTTCAACCTAATCACTACACTCAACGCATATGGTCATGCTAACACATGTTGTTACCGATTAGATCAAAGTTGGTAACCTTCCTAGGAAATTCTCTGATCTTGGAAGTCCTATGATATACTTACAAATCACTAGAAATGTGCCATGCAAAGCTCTTTTGGATTCAGGTTCTAGTGTCAACTTGATTTCTCAAGAAATGTACAAGGCCTGGAACTTGCCTCCATTGAAAAAGACCAACATCTATTTAGAGTTGGCTGACTAGTTCATCACTGTCCCATTGGGACTGGTGGAAGACATTGTTACCACTGTTTGTGGGTGGTCATACCCAACTGACTTCCTAGTGATTTAGGTGAACAACAGTAAGGGGGACTTCCTAATCATAATGGAAAGAGCATGGCTAAGCACCACCAACGCATGCCTAGGAATCCGCAATCTTTTCCTAGAAATATCAAAGGAAAATACATTCAGAAAGATTGAGAAGAAGAAAGTTCCATGCATCGCATACAGTGACACATGGTGTAATTGAGTGTAGAGGTCATGGTTTGTGCAAATTTCAACATTGCCTGCATGCAATCAGTATGCACATGTGATTAACATACAAAGATTTCTATATGCAACAGCCACATGATAGGAAGACACCCAGTGGCTAATAACTGATCAAGAAAGTAGTTTACTCATATGCATGGAACCAATTGAGGGTTTGACTTGTGCTTACATCGATAGCATAGACACGTTAGAGCAAGTCCACCATCAATTTCTAAGTCTTAACCTTAAAAATATCAACTGGGAAAAGTTGGAAATCCTTGAGAAATTTAAGCAGGAGCCCCTCGAGCTAAAACCATTACCCACCGGTATGGAATACACATTCCTTAAAAATGGAAAATTGGTAATTATTAACGCTAAGCTTGCTCCTCAATAGAAAGAATAACTATTGAAGGTAATAAATAAATGGTTAGAAGCCTTCGCTTGGTCATATCCCAAATTAACTAGAATAGATCCTAGGATATGCCAACATAGAATTTACATTGACCCCTCCATGAAGCCTTGAAGACAACCGCAGAGGCATTTGAACCCAAAGCTAAAGCAAGTAGTCAAGGAAGAAATCAAAAAGCTTCTCAAGGCTAGGATCATATACCCCATTGCTAATAGCGAATGGGTTAGCCCCTTAGTTATTGTGCCTAAAAAGGGAGGCAAATGGAGGGTGTGCATAGATTTCAGGCTACTAAATATGGCAATATTCAAAGATCACTTTCCATTGCCATTTGTTGACCAAGTCTTAGACACCATCATAGGGAATCGCTACTATATTTTTCTAGATGGATACAACAAATATAATCAAATACAAATAGCCCTAGAAGACCAAGGCAAGACTACATTCACTAGTCCTTAGGGAACATTTGCATACAAATAGATGTCATTTGACTTGTGCAATGCCCCTGCAACATTTCAATGACTAGTTCTAAGCATCTTCCAATAGTAGATAGGGAATGGTGTGGAGGTCTT
The DNA here is from genome assembly GCA_015680685.1 of Gnetum montanum. NCBI lineage: Eukaryota > Viridiplantae > Streptophyta > Gnetopsida > Gnetales > Gnetaceae > Gnetum > Gnetum montanum. The sequence goes on along the minus strand of MNCI01023539.1, from coordinate 724,148 downwards.
TATGGATGAATTCTTCACTTATGGAGAAAACTTTGATCAAGCCTTGGACCGGTTGGATCAAGTGTTAAAAAGATGCGTAGAAACCAATTTGAAGCTCAATTGGTAGAAAAGCCATTTGATGGTTTAAGAAGGTGTAGTACTAGGACAAAAAATATCACACACAGGGATAGAGGTAGACCCCAAGAAAATCAAAATTATCCAAGGAAATACCTGTCAACTAGAAACTATCAAAGATATTCAATCATTCCTTAGACATACTGGCTACTATAGGAGATATATTGAGAACTTTTCAAAGGTTGCCAAACCATTGGTGGAATTAACAAAAAGGGCATACCGTTCGAGTGGACCAGGGAATGCGAATTAGCTTTCCAAACTCTAAAATAAAAGCTACTGGAAACACCCATTCTATAACCTCTTGACTGGTCTAAACCATTCTATATCATGACTGACGTATCCAACTATGCTTTAGGATCCATACTTACATAATTAGATGACCAAAAGCATCCTTATTACATCCACTGTGCAAGTAGAAGTATCGTTGGTGCACAACTTAACTACACTACCACAGAGAAAGAATTAATGGTTGTAGTGTTTACACTAGAAAATTTTAAACACTATGTATTGGGATATAAAGTATATATACATACAGATCATAGTGCAATCCGGTTCCTCATGAATAAGCCAATGGTAAGCCCTCATATCATATGGCTTGTAATCTTACAAGAGTTCTATTTAACGATGATTGATCGCAAGGGCACTGAGAATGTAGTTGCTGATCATTTATCTCGGTTGCGATGGGACAACAAAGAGGATGAGTATCCAATTTCTAATCATTTCCTTGATGAATTCCTCTTTGCTGGTGTAGTGAATAATCAATCACCCATAGAGACAAACTAGTATAGTAGCATTCTTACCTATCTCCTCACCCAACAAACACCACAAGAGTTAAACCTTAAGAAGAAACAATAGTTTCTTCACTAAGCCAAGTACTTTATGGAGATTAATGGGCAGCTTTACAAAGTGTGTCATAATGGCTTGGTTCAATGGTGTGTTCCCAATATAGATCAACTGTGAGTTCTCCAAGATGCTCATGAGGGTCCTTGTGGGGGTCATTACACTGGGAGACGAACTACCATCAAGATCCTGCTTGCAAGATATTATTGGCCTACATTATTTTGGGACATCCATTGTTTTGTCCAATCTTGTGAGCACTATCAACGTGATGGGGGAATGACTACTAGAATGGAGGGTCTGCAATAATGGATTCAATTGTTAGAACCCTTTGACATTCGGGGAATTAATTTTATCAGGCTAATTACACCAATGTCCAATGGAAAAGCTTATATTATTATTACCATTGATTACCTAACAAAATGGGCCAAAGCAGTTGTTGTTAAAGATTGTACATCATCTACAACTGCATGATTTGTTAACAACAAATCATAAACAGGTTTGGTATGCCGCGTGCACTTATTTCAGACAATGGTACACACTTCACAGGTGCAACTTTTTAGAAATTAATGCAACGCTTAGGGGTTGAGCATAAATTAACTACACCATACCACCCCCAAGCAAATGGTCAAGCAGAAGTCACCAACAGAGAGATTACAAAGATATTGACAAGAACCATTAGTAAGTTTAGGCGATACTAGAGCACTAAACTAAATGATGCTCTTTGGGCATACCGCTCCACATGGAAACTCCCTACAAGCTACTCGCCCTATGAGTTAGTGTATGGTAAATTAGCAATGCTTCCCATTCAAATTGAGCTCCCTACACTATCCACAGCATGTGACCTCAACCTTGACCTTGATCTAGCATAAAAACAATGGTTAGTAACCCTTAACTTGCTAGATGAAAACTGATTAGTTGCCCTATCATCTAACAAATTGCACAAGGCCTTCAATAAACAATATTATGACCTAAGAATTAGGAAAGTTAAATATCAGCTAGGAGATAAGGTTCTCTACTGGAATCCCACACATGTGCCATAACGTGCTAAAGTTCAAATACTATGGGAAGGGCCTTATATTATTTATGCAACTTTTCTTTCAAGGGCCATGACAATATACAAATCTGAGAGCCTAAATAAGAAATTTTTGGTCAACGTGCAACAAACCAAACCTTTCCAAGAGCTTAGGAAAACCAGTACACATGCTACCTCTCTTGATGGACAACCCTGCTCACTATTTTAGATCTCCGCCTTCCAACTTAGTTGTGGGGGAGATGGCCACCTATGCTAACCATTCTAGGCCCTCGATTCTTTTTAAATTTTTTTTTTCCACATTTTTGTTTCACACATTTTTGTTTTACACATTTTTCCAACTTTTCTTATTTTTTTTTCACCATCATTCATATTTTTACTATTTGTTTAATTGCTTGATTTACTTTTATTCGTCATCTAATAAGTGCTCATGATGGTGGATTGAATTATATCATACTGATTACTAATGTTTGATTTTTACCTTTGAATTATGATGTTGATATTAAGGTATAGTTCTTTTGGTAAAAAAAAGCAATGAGTTCATGCTGTCCACTCATCCATACAACTCTATGGTCTCCTTTGGCCTAGAATTTTATAGTCCCTCTTTTTCAAAGTAAACTTTTAATGAATTGGTGGCTGGGTACTTTTCAATCCAAGGAAAGACTCAAAGGATGAAAATGGTGTGACTTCAAGGGGATTTGATGCATTTGTGCTAGTCATTCTCTTAGGTGCTTACATGCTTTTTCTTGGGTTTTCCACCATTCTGACATTGTTCAAATATCAGGAAGCTGAGTGAATAAAAACAAGTCTTTGCATGGTGTGGTTCTCATGCATAAACATAAAAAGAAGAAGAAAAAAAGTGAGAATTCAAAGCACACACCTTAGACATAAAAAAATAATATGGGCTACAAGCACTAGTTATGGCACTGGAAAGACATGTTACCCATACCTGAAGGTTCCCTCTAACTAAGGCCCTTTCTCACTTCCTGCTTCTCCATCTTACTCTTCTTGGAATGGTGGTGACTCTTTGTGGAAGCATTCTTGTTGCTTCAAGTGGATGGATTGGTCAAGTGTGTTGATGCGAGGTCACTGAATGTGGTTGGTTTGAGTTTGGATTTGGGATGAGTTCTACTCAATTATCTTAATCATGAAATACACAAGGGGCTTTACACAACCTTGTTCTTAGGATTCCATTCCATTCTCTCTTCTCCATCTTTCTTCCCATTTTCCACTTCATTGCCAGTTTTATCATTAGTCCATTCTGGGTTGATGCATTTTTTTTCTTTGGTGAATTCTTATGGGTAAGTTTTTAACTCTTACTTCCAAATGACATTCCTAGAGCCTATGGACTCTTTGGTTTGTGGGTTTGTTAGAGCATAAAAGGCATGAGCCTACTTTGGGGAGGACCCACTGGCATTCCTTTTTTGGTGCAATTGTTAACTTCTTTTCCTTAAACATTTCCTACAATCAATCATTTCTTATTTCACCCCCATCCATGACATCCATTTTATTGGTGTTTCGATTGTTATTTTTCCCATCTTTCTTGTTCCTCATACTTTTCCATCTTATAGCTACTAGAGGTTTGCTCTTAGTCATGGGGGCCCTAGCATAAATTTTTCAATTTTTTCCATTTTACTATTCACCTAACCCCTACACCTTGGGTAGTCACCAGTGATAAATCTCCGAACTAATTTCTGCCATAACCACAACTTAGCCAATGCGCCTCATATCGAGGCAAGGTATCAACTGCTTTGTGGTTTATCTATCCTTGCTCATTTGTGACTGTGTTGTGTGTGTAGATGATGATCATACAAACAATGGACTGGGCTTAGAGGAAGCACTCAAGATGGACTGGAACTGGAGCATTTACGAAAGGAGCAAGTCTGGTGGCGTGGCTATGGATAAATAATGGAAGGTGCAATCTTAGCATTAGCAGCAACATGCTTCATTTTCTCTCCCTTTTTCTCTACAAGTTGCCAAATAAAGGCTTGGATGTCATTTATATATGAGTGTTCACCACAATGTTGTAATATGCTTATTAATCCATCACTGGGCACGTTGAGTCTATCATCCCATTCCACCATCAGTTGTCAATTAGTCAATAATCCCATACCTTCCCAATATTTTGTAAGGAACTCGAGGATAAGTTTTCATTCAGTCATGGGGGTATGATGAGAGCAATTACTCTAGTAGTTTATTCTAATTATTAGAGCAATTAATCTAGTGGTTTATTCTAATTATTAGAGCAATTACTCTAGAAGTTTATTCTAATTATTAGAGTAGTTACTCTAGTGGTTTATTCTAATTAGTGTCGTTACTCCCAAGCCTATAAATATAGTGCCCAGGTGCACAATTGGGAAAAAAAGTCTTTTAGCAGTTAAGTAGCAAAACTCTTGTAGTCTATTTAAAAGTTAGAGTATTTTCCAAGTGCCCATAGCAGGGGGTCTAAGTGTGGATGGATGTTTATTCGAGCATTATGTACCTAAGCACACCTTGTGTACAGCAATAAAGACAAGCTCTTTGATTCATCCTTGCAGCACTTGAGATTTTTTTTTCTTACACATTTCTTTTATTTTATTTTCTTATGCATTTATTTTATTTTATTCACTTTACATTTATGTTATTAGCATAGCAATTCATTTTAATCAATTAAGCTAATCGTTAAATTACACAAGCACGACCACTTTGAGCGTGTGTAATGCTTGGTAACCCAATAATGATTAGGGTTTGGTAATCCCAGCAGTGTTGCACTAGTTTAAGATGTGTACAGCAAGTGGGAAAAAATGCTAATGTTAGGATTAGTTAGAACTTAGTTAATGAGTAGTTAAGTTAAATTAGTCACCTAGTTATCTCTCTCTTTCCCTACTAGCATAAGACATAAAAACATAAAAGTTATAAAAATCATATACCTCAAGCTTACTTTACCATACAGTCATGACATACAGGTAAGCTTGGGAAGACAATGATCAACCAACCAATCCTTGTTCCACAAGTGAGCATAAGCACTTGAAACACCATGAAATTTCAAGACCTCTATGATTCAACAAAGTCTAGAAGTTTAGGCAAGGATTTTTCACAAGTGCAGCATCAAGACATCCGAGCGATGGAAGCACCGAAGACACTTGCACATCTCAGCAAGTTTTGTTTTTCGGCTGAGGGTTTTCTATGCTATGCTACACAGCTCATCGTAGTAGACTTTAGGAGGACAGAATAAAACAAGGGATGCATGGTGACAACACTTTAACTTTGCAAGTTAACCACTTCTCAAATTCTTAACTTTTTATGTATTACGCCAAGTTACACTATGCAGCGTAGCGCAGTGTAACACAAGCAGCACAGTTGAAATAATCATGACAATAAGGATAGGAAAATTCAAATAGTAGTAGTCATTACACCATGATACGCTTCCCAGCGTATTACAGCATATCTGCAGAGTGGTTACGCTATGCTATGCTTCAAAGCGTAGCACAACGTAGCATTACAAACTTTAGCTGCAGCACACTAGGTTAGCAACATTCTGCGGGCCCAGGACATGCGTCATTTAAACCGCGTTCTTCTCCTAACCCTAATCCTATAAATACCCTGACGAACAATGCTCAAGGGGTTGACAAAAAGTTGGCAAATTTTGGCAAAAAGAGTTGGCAACAAAAACAAAGAGGCCGAAAACTTTGTTGACAAAACTTGACGAAAGTTGGCAAGAGCATCGACGATGACAGAGAGAATCTTATTGTCCAGAGATTGCAAGTTAGCGAACATTTTGCTTTTGAGCCTGACTCCCTTGCACCCAGATTGGCTAGTGAACAAGGTAGATTGACCATTTTCTTGTTTAATCTCTAAATAGCTTCTTGTTGGTGGCGGATACTTCATCCAAATCGGAGCCCACTTGCAAGTCCCATTGTATTCATCATATTTGTCCACGAGATAGATCCCAGATCTTAGGATCATGCATTTTTTTTATTCTTAAAAATTTCATTCATGGCATCCTATTTACATTAATTTTACAATTTTTTTGCATAGTTTACATCATTTTCATTACCTTCAAGATTTGATCTTGGAGTAGATCTCATTCTTCTCGTCAATTGGTATTACGTTCGCACATCAAATCGCCATCTCGTTACCCGATCGTTAACAAATTTACTAACCAAATAAGTCCCTATTTGATTGACAAGACCGTTTAGGGAACCTTGGATTCATTTTCCCCAACATGGCCCTCACGTGGATCTGGGGTTGAAAATTTGTACATAGAAATCCTCTCGGTGCTTCCAGCAACCAACATTTTCTGTCGTTATAGCACTTAGTCCTTGGAATTCAACCGAATCATGCATGAAATGCTCATATTCATATGATTAAGCATAGGAGTACATTGCCACTCATCAATTTTAAAATACTAAAATATCCTATTTTGTTGAATTGAACCTTAATATACTAATGTGGTGATGACATGATGATGAATCATATTTTTCATAGGCCTTGATATCAGAACACAAGTTGTGTTATCGAATATTTGATATTGTGGGATGTGTGCCTACCTATAAATACAACTCTTGGGCACATGATCCATAGTAGTTTAATTCTTTTATCAATAGAGTAGTGGAACTCTTGTAGTTTTATTCCATAGTCTTAGAGAATAGTCAGTGAGTTCCCACAATGTGGATTTGAGTCATTTGTATGACATCTTATTTGAGTGGCAATGTACCTAGACACATTCCATGAATGGCAATAAGATCAAGATTGATTCTTATTCATTGCAACACTTTGAATTAGATTAAATTTACCTTTAATGCAATTTATATTCCATGTACTTAGTTAATATTTACATTTCCATGCATGTTAATGAATTGGTGGAATAAGCACGACCAGTTTTGAGCGTAAACACATATTTGCTTGGTAATCCGAGTAGCATTATTGTTTGGTTCACCTAGTAGCATAGCACTTGGTAATCCCAATAGTGAATATGTGGATTCAGGACATGTATGACAAATTGGGAATGAATACTCCCCACTCGTAAGCTAGTTTAGACTTTACTTTTCATTATTAATTAGATTAAATAATTAATTTTTCTATTGTCGTTAGGAGTAGCATAAAGTTGAAACAACATCAACCATCATATGCCTCACCTTGGACTAAACCATACATGACAAAGTTACCACTAGTCCAACTGGGAAGACAGTGTCTTGAAATCAATGCTTAATGATCTAGATGTCACAACTAGTCCCATCCACAGAATTTGACTACATTGCATGTGAACGCTTGCAATTCGTATGGTTGGGCCTAGGGACTACTCATCGCTCATCATTGGTGTTGTTGTCGATGATGGTGCTAGTTATCTAGATTAGTTATATTATACACAATCACTGTAAACGTATTGATTATCTATATTTTAGAAAATATTAATATTTTAAGTCACACACATTATCAAACAAAATCATGTCTTCTTCACATAGGACCAATAATGCATTGTATGATGAAAGCTCTTGTAGGAGAAATGATAGGATCTATACTAAAGAGAATTGGAGTGAACACCCTCAAGAAGGGGTTTCATATGGTCATCTCCAACCTTACTACACACAAGGACTATGTTCAACTAGTACAGCCAATCCTAGAGGGGATGAAGAAAGTCCAACAACAAGGAGGGTCTCAAGGTCGAGGACCTCCTCTAAACCTAGAAGAGATACATCGAGGAACCATAGGGAAAACTATAGGAGCCATGGTGATTCTCCTAGTTCACCATCTTCCTCTTCCTCTTTAACATCTAGTTCTGATGAAGATGAACATAGGTATAGAGATAGAGCTCCACTATAGGATCAAGATAAAGATAGAAATCAGACCCAAGGGCAAAATCAAAGACATCAAAATGAGCATAGACAAGATCATCACACTTAGACGAATAGAAATATAAATCATCACCATGATGTGTCTGATACAGATGAATCCTTGTTGGCTACTATGGGCCTAACACAGATTAGGGAGGTAGTTCAAATACCCCAAAGGCATCAAGGGGGTAGCTACATCAAAAAACTTGATATGGAAAACATTCCTAAATTTAGGGAAGGCTATACTTTTTATCCACAACATTACTTAGAAGCCTTCCATGATGCCTAAACCTTGAAAAATATTAAACGTAAGTGGAAAAAGCTTAAGCTCTTTTCTAGGACACTAGTTAACAAAGCTAAAAGTTGGTATAGATTGTTGGAATTAGATTTCATCCACTAGTGGTCAACAATGCTAGAGCTCTTCAACAAAAAATACCAAACATATGTGAGAGTGTCCAACCTAAGAAAAAAAATCCAAGGATGGAAGCGAGAAAAACACGAATCCTTGGATGTGGCCTTGGATAGATATTGATGAGTGGCGAGGTACCCCTACACTCAACCATACGAATACGAGCGTGCATGCGCGATCCGGTCAAACTTCGCAGACTAAATGCCCTAACACCACAAGAAACACTTGGGGTTAATCGTTCGTTGTCTTCCTAGGCTTGCTTGTAAGTGTCACGGTGTATGGTTAAGCAAGTCTGAGGTATGTGATTTTTTTGGTATTTTTCAGTTTTATCGCCTAAGCTATGGGAGGAAGGGTTGAGAAACTAACTAACTCTAACTAATGTCCTAAGTCTAAATTNCACTGAACTACCATTGGGATTACCAAGCGCAGAATCCTGGAATACACTACTGGGTTACCAAGCAGTCAATGCTCGTAGTCAAGTCATACTCACGCGTTGCGACAAGTAGCCGATTCCTTGATTAGCCGTACACGTCCGTAGACGCTCGTAATCAAGTCGTACTTGTGAGCACTAGGAAAGCAGTAAATAAACAACAATAAAACCACGTGCTGCAAGGTTTATCCAATCAAGTTTGTCTTTATTTCCGTACACAACTTGGGTTCAGGTTACAAGCTACTCAAATAAAGAGTTGTTCACTCTAGGACTCCTACTGTGGGCACATGGGGAAAAATTCTAACTCTGGAGTGATCAATCTGCTAGAGCTTCGCTACTTCTAGCCAGGATTGGGAAATGAGGGGAGTACCGCCTCTTATTTATAGATATGGCGGCGGACCGCGATATCGCAGGGAAAGACGCGATATCGCGGCACAATGCATGTCGCGTCTCATCAGATACTATTCTCTACTACATAGATGTCTAGGCCATGATTTCTCTCAAAAAGAGCAACTTTTTCATATCATAGATGAGCTTCTTAATCAAACAAGGGTGGCAAAAGAAGAAGGAGAGCTATGTAAACAAGTGAATGTGGAGGAATATAATTAAGACCTAAATCTTTAAAAGAAAAGGGTCCATATCTATGATTAGAAAAAAAAGCAGCTCTCAATGAGGTGATTTCACAACAAACCTTACTAATACAAAAGTCTATTGATGATCTTAAAGCAAGGATAGATGAGATGTGGGAGTTGATAAATGAGAAAATTACAACGTATGTGAAAACCATAGAGGAGAGAGTAACAAAAAATGAATCAATTGATCAAAACAAGAGGAGAAAAAAGAGCCAAGAAATAGGTAGTAACACTTATCAGCAAAAAGGAAAAACGGCTATAGAAGAAGAGGCTATAAACTCAACCACAAAAGAGGATGATGGATGTGACATCTACCTATATGATCATCCACAAGGCTATTTCCTAGCCATGTTACATCTACATGAGTATTGGGCTTTTGCTTTGAATTCCAAGTTCATGCAAAAGAAATTGCCGAGGAAATTACCTTATTTACAAGGTAATTATAGATAGTCCTACAACCAACCATACTACCCTAGTGGGACTTCTTATAAACCTCAAAATTACTATTAATTGTAGTGGAAAAATCTACAATCATGGGGGAGGCCATCATCAAACTAGCACTACCCTTATCTCCAATTGAACACATACAGATATTACATTCAACAACCTATTTCTCTAACTGGTTCTACTTTACCTCAAATCACTACTACCACTCTCTCAAATATCATCAACCTGCAACATCCTCAATGGGATCACCACCTCATTCCTCTCACCCTCCATCATATCCTCAATATTCTCATACTTCCCTCCATCACATGTCATCACCAACAACACAAGAAGGTTTGGCACCACAACATCAATGAAAAAATGCCACTTGTGCTATGAACATACACTAAAATGATCAGGCTAATAGATCTCCATCACAACCTTAGAAACATCCTTTCTTTAGGATAGTTCCCATGCATGACTGTAAAACTCATAGACCTACTAGCACATTGAAACCCACACAAGGCCAACCTAGTGTAACACCCTTTCTTGCCAAAACAATATCTCCTAATCATATGCAAAAGCTAACAACCATCACTGCTCTAACACAAGACATAAAAGATAAACCTATCATTGTGAAGAGATAGAAGAATTAATGCATCACTAATAATAATAAAGGATGCAATTGTGGACCGAAAGTATAAAATATTAACATAGCCCCTACTATACTAATCCATCATAAAGTTCAGAAACAAGTGTGTGACCAAAAATCAATCTACACAATAGCCACTAAACTAGAAGATACCTAGTGGCTTGGAAATGAGAATATAAAACTATTTCAAAGATGCATGAAACCAACTAAACCACTTATTAATTCTTGTTATGGTCAATAACTTAGTCATGGGGGAGATGCCCCATCCTAAATCAAGAACTAATAAGTATTTTTCACCTTTTTTGTTTTACAGTTTTTTATCATTTTTCTATTTCTTTCCATATTTTCTAAATTCTTAATATGTTTTCCATTTCTTGTTATTTTTCTTTTTTCTTTATAATTTTCTCTTTTCTTAAGTCATTTTCTTTATGTTGTATGAATTTCTTTTATGTTTTTGTTAATAATATTGCCAAGTCATGATGCAAAAGTCAACACTCTGTGTTGGGTTTTTGTGTTATGCTATCAAGATGATTGTATACATAATTGTGTAAAGTAATGAGACCACCTCATCCATCTCTCTAGTTCTCTAAATAAAAAGGTATTTTATCATGAAAGCAATTTGGTTCTTCTTTCATGAAACTAAAATCAATCAATGATCAGTCTACCTTGAAGAAAGAGGAAATGACCAAGTGGGAATGGCAAAGAGTATGCCCTCAAGGGGACTTGTTGGGTTCTCTTCTTAACTTCCTTCATGTGCTTTATGACACCTCATGGAATGTATCATCACTCCTCTATCATCCAATAAAATGAAGCTATGTCTTTGCATGGTATGGTTCCCATCTAAAAATTCAAAAAAAAAAAAACAATAATGGGAATTTAAAGAACACCCCTAAGACATAATAATGGGCTACAAGCACTGGTTATGGGGCTGGAAAGATATGTTACCCGTACTTGAAGGCTCCCCTCTAACTAAGGTCCTTCCTTTCTTCTTCTCTTTTCTTTTCTTTTTGGAGTAATGATTGTTCTGCGTGGTGCTTGTGGACTCATGATGGTCAACAGGAAGGAACACATTAATGCGAGGTCATCGTTAATGGTATGAACTTGTTTTGAAACTTGGACATATAGGTATGAAAATCATTTTAATCACACTTAACATAAGAACCTATTATGAACATGGAAAGCACCTTCCATCCCTCTTTCTGCAATCCATTCTCATCCCATTATTCACCTCACTACTACATATAATTATGAGCCTTTTGGTTTTGTGTAGTATAGTGCAACATCCCAATCACAATAGTTGTGTGTTGCTTGGAACAAAGACATGATCTACATTTAACTTCTCTAGTGCCCATGGACATCTCTAGAAGTGGTTATGCAAGGGCATTATGGCAAGAACCTACTTTGGGAAGGACCCACTTGCATAACTTTTGTTGATCATGGCTTTAAACTAACCTTCAAATCATCTAGAACATTAGTGATGGTTTCTTTGAATTTATGCATGATTTTGGGACTAATTCTCATCAATTTCAATTAATCTTTTCTACTTCTCTATCTCAATATCCTTCAACTTTCAAAAATTTTATTGGCCATCTTCTGCATTGGACCTTTGGCTTTAATTGTTCAAAAACTTATGCACTTTCAGAGTTACACTTATTAGTCATGGAGGCTAGGAATGCCTGCTTTGAAATTTTGAAATTTTTTCAACATCCTAGTTTCGAACATTGTGGTAACTAATAGTAGTTGATCAAAATAAGGTGAATAGCTTGATGATTTTAGTTATCTTATAAACTTGGGCATAGTATGCCGCAATCACCTTGTGCTTAAATGCAAACTATGGGATCCAAAAAGGGTTAATTATTAAGGAAAATTTATTAAAAATAATATTGATCCCTTGGTGACTATAGGTGATGTTAAAAGAAATTCCTAAGAAAGAAAGTCTTTTTTTGAGCATGAAAAGAAAGCTAAGAGAGGGAAAATGAAGGATATGTCCATGGATAAATAGTAGCACATACAATATAATGGCTCAAACATCACATGATTGCTCGATCCATGGGACGATCAAAAGAAATTTTAGTCCACCCTTCAAGAATGTTCTGCATAACCAGAGAAGCATCGACATAACAATCAAGGTTGGAACTCTACCACCGCTAGTGGCAACAAGAAGAATAATCTTTAGTGGCTTTTTGAAGACCTTTGCAAGTTTTGTAATCTTCAATGTCTATCCAATCTTTTTGTCACTTTTTCATTTTGTCTACATCCACTCGAATAAAATTTTGTAATGCAGCACTAACAGTTAGTTAGTAGTTAGAGTCAGTCAATAATCTCATACCTTCCCAATATTTTGTAAAGAAATTCTTCCTTCTTTTGTTCACTCAAGGATGAATTTTCATTTAGTCATGGGGATATGATGAATCATATTTTTCATAAGATGCAATATCAGATGCTTGATATCAAAGCACAAGTTGTGTTATCGAATATCCAATATTGCGGGATGTGTGCTTGCCTATAAATATAGCACTTAGGCACACAATCCATGATAGTTTAATTCTTTTGTTAATAGTAGCCAAAATCTTGTAGTTTTATTCCATAGTCTTAGAGAATAGTCAACGAGTGCCTATAGTGTGGATCTGAGTCAGTTGTAAGGCATCTTATTCGAGTGGCAATGTACCTAAACACATTCCATGAATGACAATAAGATCAAGATTTATTCTTATTCATTGCAACACTTTGACTTAGATTAAATTTACTTTAAATTTAATTTATGCTCCATGTATTTAGTTAATATTTACATTTCCATGCATATTAATGATTTGGTAGAATGAGAACAACCAGTTTCGAGCATAAACACATATTCACTTGGTAATCCCAATAGTGGTATTACTTAGTTCGCCTAGTAGCATAATGCTTGGTAATCCTAGTAGTTGATATGTGAGTTCAAGACATGTACAACAAGTTGGGAATGGACACTCATCACCCATAGGCTAGTTTATACTTTATTTTCCATCTTTAATTAGATTAAATAATTGATTTCTCTATAATCATTAGGAGTAGCATAAGTCCACAACAACACCAATTATCATATGCCTCACTTTAGACTAAACCATATGTGAAAAAGCTACCACTAGTCCAAGTGGGAAGATAGTGTCCTATGATCAATGCTTAACGATCTAGATGCCACAAATAGTTCCATCCATGGAATTTAACTAGATCAATGCTTGTGAATCGTATGGTTGAGCATAGGAGTAACCACCATTCATCACATGAGGATTTCTAAGTGACTTCAACTTGATTACTAATGACAAATCAACTTTAGTGAAATTTCACATATCTAATGGGTAGGTTAAATCCATTAAATTTATTGATGTATGGGCCCTATGTAAGGTTAGGTAATATGGGGTTCAACTATTCTAAAAGTATAACTTAGTAGTAAACCAATATTTCAAAGAATTTAGTCATGACTATTTACTTAGGGAAGGAACATAAAGATTACAATAGATCACTAAGAATAATTCTATTATTAATAATTAAGAATGAGAGTTATAGGTATAGGAACCTCTTCTGAGCCCTACTTTCCTCCCTACAAGCAATCAATTGTAGGTTTTTTGAACTTGGAGAGACATCTTAGAGGTTAGAGAGATGTCTTTATTGAGAGGTAACATGCATATGAGATGTCTTATTAAGAGGATGGGATGTTTTTTCAAATGTGGAGACATCTTGTTCTATCAAGAGTCATCTTTGCCTAATAGAATATATCTTTCCCTAGAAGAAGACATCTTGTTCTTTCAAGAGACATCTTTGCTTGATAGGAGATATCTTTGGGAAGATGACTTTTCCTAGAAGGAAACATCTTACTCTAATAAGATACATCTCCCATAGGCCAAATATGTCTTTCTTAAGTCTTGGATGTTATAGAAAAACATGTTGGAAATCTTGTAGAGATCTCATACATCCAAGGTGATGAGTCATCAAATAAGCAACCCGATATCAAACCCTCAATATCGGATATGCGATATTGGATCGGCCAAGCGACATCGAACACGCGATGTCAAAACCTATCTTGTTGTCTATAAATAAGGGACAGGGGCACTTGGTTTTGGAGAGTAATTTTTTAGTCCTTTAGCTAAACTCTTGTAGTTTTTTTCTTCCAGAGTTAGAATTATTTCTAAGTGCCCGCAGTAGGAGTCATAGAGTAAATGGATCTTTATTCAAGCATCGTGTACCTAAGCACACCTTGTGTATGGAAATACAAACGAACTTTGTGACAAACCTTGCAACATTCAGAATAGCTTAACTATTTCATTTAATGTTATTTACCATTATTTGATGCTCTCATTAGTTAATCAATGTTATTTATTTATAATTATTAATTATCAACGAATTAGCACATTTGGCATGACCACTTCAAGCATATGTGGAACACGTGGTAACTAAGTAACAACTAGTGTTTGGTAATCCCAGTAGTGTTACATTGGTTTAGGATGTGTCTAGAGAGTGGAAACGGATGTTGGTGTTAGGATTTGATCAACATTAGAGTTACTAGAATCCATTAGTTAACTAAATCTTTTCATTCACACACTAGGAGACTAAGATAGAAAATATAAACAAAACATAAAAAAATCATATACCTTGAGTTTACTTAACCATACAATTGTGCCTTACAAGTAAGCTTGGGAAGTAATGACTCAATAACTCATCCTTGTTTTATGTAGGTGCATAAGCACTTAATCCTCAGAGTTCAACTAGATTGCACATGAATGCTTGTATTCGTATGGTTGGGTGTAGGGGTACCTTGCTGCTCATCATTGGCACTGTTGCTGAGGATTTTGTTGTTTGTGCATTGATTAGAACTTAGGAAATCCTTTCATCATTGGAACAAACCCTTAAGGTTAACTATCCTACAATCACCAAAAAAGAATACCGCACACTAAGTAATCAATCATGTCTCCTTCTTCTTATGAGAGTGCTTCACTAACTAGGTCTGATACCATGAACAATCAGAGGCAAGATGCACAAGATGATCCGTTAGTGCCCCAACAGTTTTGCATGGTATACGCTCATCCTGATGAGTATGTACCAAACTTTACCTTTATCCTCCACTAGGATGAATAGCTACGATGGCATGATTTAGAAGTTAACATATTGTTACCTCCTGATCACTCAATCCTGAGCATACTTCTTCGTGCTCTCACACAAATTGGTATGCAGCACCTACAGTCAGAGTACATTGTGCATGAACAAGATTCGAGAGATTATCAACCCATGAAGGCACAACACTAGAGGGATCTACAACTGGAGAGACATTATGAATCCATGAAGGGGAAGTGGTCTCATGGTGTCTCGTATGTCCTAGGTAAAAACAACGATGGTGAACTTGTCTCGGAAGGTTTTCCACAAAACAATGTTCCTGTCTTTGACTTTGGTCAAGGAGTTAGGTATTAGAATTTTTACTCAACTATTCATAACCCAGGTTCTGGTACCAACGGACACAAAGGGTCCAAAAAAGAAACATGAACACATGACAATGATGGACATCACGATTGTAACCACAACCAAGGCCGCAACCACTGAAAAGAAGGTGGCAAGCGTCGACACGGTGCCAGCCCTCCTTCCTCTTCACCTTCATCATCTTCTTTCTCCTCTCCTTCGAGATCATAATGAAATTGCAAAGGTTGAGACCATGAGGACAATGGTAGGAAAAATAGAAATCATCGATGAAATAGTAGAGAAAGGGGGCAAGGGCATTCCAAAGAAACACATCACGAAAGAAGGAAGAGTAGGGAACAACATAGGCATCATAGATACCATAGGTATCATGATCATGATGAACCCTAACTCACCCCTAGAAGTATGTTAAATATAGTAGAGGCTATTAGGATTCCAACAAGGCACCAAAAAGATAGTAGGATCAAAAGACTAGACATGAATAACATTCCACAAATTAAAGGGGGATACAATGCTGATCCTCAAAATAATTTACAAGCATGCCATGATGCATGTGCCTTGCAGAAGATAGAAAACAAGTGGCAAAAGCTAAAGTTATTTCCATAGACACTGATCAAGGAAGCAGAAAGCTGGTACTGGTCCTTAGAACTATAATCTATTTGTCGTTGGAGTACCATGTTGGAGCTATTCAAGTGTCCAACCTACATAAGGAAATCCAAGGATGGAAACAAGGGGGACACAAATCCTTGGATGCTGCCATGGGTCGATATTATTCATTATTACATCATTGCCCTAGCCATGATTACTCATAAAAGGAACAACTACACCATCTCATAGATGGGCTTAGGAATGAAACACGAAGAAGCCTTGGGACTTATGCCCAAGGAAGGCTATCCAAGCTCAGAGCCCATCAAATATAAAGATTGTTGGAGTGATTTTTCAAAGAGGAAGATGAGTTGAGGAAAAGAGAAAGTGTGGAGGAGTACAACAAAGATCCTTCCCTCCGAAAGAAGGAAATTAAATTTTGTAAAGATGAAGAAGAATCACCACTTAAAGAGATGGTGAATAGAAATACTTTGCCCATTCAAAAATTTGCATCAAAAGTATCAACAAAGGTGGATCAAATGTGGAACTCCCTAGATGAAAAATTTCAAACTATCCTAAAAATAGTGGAGTCTAGAGAACAAAGTAGTGACCAAGAGAGAAGGAAAAAGAAAGAAGCTAAGTATGCACGTAACAAGGTAAGGGAAAGGTTGTTGTCATTGAAGAGGTTGTGGATTCAGACATAGAAAATGATGGCAGATGTGGGATTTGCTAATATGACCATCCTAAGGGATGTTGCCCAGTAGTGTCACATCTACAAGATTCTGTGGTGTATGCACTAAACCCACCATTAAACAGATGAAAAACACCCAAAAGGTTACCTTATCCTCAAGGCAACCCAAGGTAGTTCCACCAACCCTTGACATATTATCCAAGTGGAGCTCCACCACAAGAAAATGAATAGTATCAATAGTGGAAACACCCACAATCATGGGCAATGCTACTACCATGTCAATAGTACCCTTACCATCAACCTAACCCATATAGGTATTACATTCAATAGCTGATCTCTCCCCATGACTCTACTAATCAAGATGCTTTTCAACCTTACTACCAGACCCTCAAGTACTATAGAACTTCTTCTTCTAGGGGTGATGCTCCACATACATACTACCCTTTTCATCTATCTGCATCTCTTCCACCCTTAGCACCATTACCACCTACTCCAACTATGCAGGCCGAGCTTCTTTCCCAACTGCAGCAACGTAATGCTACAAGGGCTGTCAATCTTTAACCTACTATTGGTTCAGACAACCGATCAAAGAGGAGACCTTTTTTAGAACCAACAATCCAACGAAGTCCTTACAACTCCAAGCAACTAATTATCTAAACACCTCATCATCATTTGAATCTTAGAGCTTCCTTCAAATCAAAAATCGCACTCAATGCACATTGCCATGTTAAATCATGTCATTACTGATTGGATTAAAGTTGGTCATCTTCCTAGGAAATTCTCTGATCCTGAAAGTCTTCTTATTTATTTGTAAATAACTAGAGACGAGCCTTGTAAAGCTCTTTTGGATTCAAGTTCTGGTGTTAATTTGATCTCCCAAGAAATGTATAAAGCCTAGAACCTACCTCCGCTAAAGAAGAGTAACATTCATTTATAGTTGGCTGACCAATCCATCACTATTCCATTGGGACTAATGGAGAACATTGTTATCACTATTTGTGGGTGGTTGTATCTAGCTAATTTCCTAGTGATCCAAGTCAACAACTGCAAGGGGAACTTCCCAATCATAATGGAAAGAGCATGGCTAAGTACGATTGATGTGCACCTAGGAATATGTGCTCTTTCCCTAGAGATATCAAAAGAAAATGCATTTGGAAAGATCAAGAAGAAGAAAGTTCCATGTATCACATACAATGACACAGGGTGCAACTGTGTGCAAAAGTCCTGGTTTGTAGAATGCTCAACATTGCCTGCATGCAACTAGTGTGCACAAGTATCTAACATACAAAGATGCCTGTATGCAGCAACCACAAGATAGGAAGGCACTCAATGGCTGCTAGCTGACCTAGAGAACAATTCAACTTTATGCATAGAACTAGATGAGAGCTTGACTTGTGCCTATATTGATAACATAGATGCATTAAAATAAGTCCGTCATCAACTTCCAAGTACTGACACCAAAAATATCAACTGGGGGAAGTTGGAAATCCCTGACAAGTTTAAGAAAGAGCCCCTTGAATTAAAATCGTTGGCCACTAGTATGGAGTATGCATTTCTCAAGAATGAAAAATCGGTAATCATTAATGCTAAGCTGACTCCTCAACAAAAAGAAAGACTGTTAAAGATGGTAAACAAATGGTCAAAAGCCCTTGCTTAGTCATATCCCAAATTAACCGGAATAGATCCTAAGATATGCCAACATAGAATTTACACTAACCCCTCCATGAAGCCTCGATGACAACCACAAAGATGACTTAACCCAAAGCTTAAGCAAGTAGTTAAGGAAGAAATTGAACAACTTCTAAAGGCCAGGTTCATCTACCCCATTGCTAACAGTGAATGGGTTAGTCCATTAATCATTGTGCCTAAAAAAGGTGGTAAATGGATGGTGTGTATAGAGTTTAGGCTATTAAACATGGCAACATTTAAAGATCATTTTGCATTGTCATTCATTGACCAATTATTAGATACCATTGCAAGGCATTGTTATTATAGTTTTCTGGATGGTTACAATGGGTACAATCAAATCCAAATAGCACCAGAAGACCAAGCCAAAATTACATTTACGAGCCCTTGGGGGACATTTGCATACAGGTAGATGTCATTTGGCTTATGCAATGCTCTAGCAACATTTCAACATTTGGTTCTCAATATATTTCAGTAGCAAATAGCGAATGGTGTGGAGGTTTTTATGGATGATTTCTCCACCTATGGGGCAGACTTTGAACAAGCATTGGACCAATTAGAGCAAGTGCTAAAACAATGTGTTGAAATCAACCTAAGGCTCAATTGGTAGAAAAGCTACTTAATGATCCAAGAGGGCATTATATTAGGGCATAAATTTCACAAATAGGGATAGAGGTAGATCTTGAAAAAACTAAAGTCATCCAAGGAATCACTCATCAACCTAAAATTGTAAAAGATGTTTGATCATTCCTTGGACATATTGGCTATTATAGATGCTTCATTGAGAACTTTTTAAAGATTGCAAAAATCAATGGTAGAATTAACGAAAAAGGATGTACCCTTTAAATGGACCAAGGAATGTAAGTTAGCTTTCCAAACCTTGAAGTAGAAGCTCATAGAAACACCCATTCTATAAGCTCCTGACTGGTCCAAACTATGCCATATAATGACTAACATGTCCAATTTTGCTTTAGGAGCTGTACTTACATAGTTAGATGACCAAAAATGTCCCTATTACATTCACTGTGGAAGTCGAAGCATTGCTAGTGCACAACTCAACTATACCACAACAGAAAACGAGTTAATGGCCGTGGTGTTTGCACTAGAGAAATTTAGGCACTATGTATTAGGCTATAAGGTATTTGTGCACATAGATCATAGTGTGATTCAGTTCCTTATAAATAAACCAATGGTGAGCCCTCGCATCATACAATGGCTTGTGAGCTTGCAAGAGTTCGATCTCATGATGGTAGATCATAAAGGCACCAAGAATGTTGTTGTTGATCATTTATCTCAGTTGTGATGGGACAACAGAGAGGAAAAATATCCAACTTTTGATCGCTTCCCTGATGAACTCCTCTTTGCAAGTGTAATAAATAATCAATCACCCATAGACACAAATTGGTATAGTAGCATTCTTACTTATCTTCTCACACAAGAAACACCACAAGGCCTAGATGTTAGAAAGAAACAATAGTTTCTCCATCAAGTCAAACATTTCATGGAAATCAACAAACACCTTTACAAGGTATGTTCCGATGGCTTGGTCCGATGGTGTGTTCCTAAAGTAGATTAATGGTGAGTTCTTCAAGATGCTCATGAGGGCCCTTGTTGGGGTCATTATGCTAGGAGACAAAAAACCATTAAAATATTTCTTCCAAGATATTATTGGCCTACATTATTTTAGGACATCCATCATTTTGTCCAATCTTGTGAGCATTGCCAACGTGATGGGGAAATGATTGCTAGAATGGAGGGTTCACAACAATGGATTCAACCCCTAAAATCATTCGACATATGGGGTATTGATTTTATGGGGTCTATTACACCAATGTCTAATGGAAAAGCATACATTGTTGTTGTTGTTGATTATTTTACAAAATGGGTAGAAGCAGCTACTATTATTGACTGTACATCATCTACCGTTGCATGATTTTTTCAAGAACAAATCATAAATAGGTTTGGCATGCCTCGTGCACTTATTTCTGATAATGGTACACATTTTACAGGTGTGACTTTTTAGAAGTTGATGCAATGCTTAGGAGTTGAGCATAAACTGACTACACCATATCATCCTCAAGCGAATGGTCAAGCCAAAGTCACCAATAGGGAAATCACAAAAATTTTGACACAAACCATTAGCAAATATAGGCAATATTGGAGCACCAAATTGAATGATGCTCTTTGGGCCTACCACTCCATAGGGAAACTCCCTATAAGCTATTCTCCCTATAAGTTAGTGTACAATAAACTTCCAATACTTCCTATCCAAGCTGAGCTCCGTACACTATCTACAACATGTGATCTTAACCTTGACCTCAGTCTAGCATAAAAATAACTATTAACGAATCTTAACTTGCTAGATGAAAATAGATTAGCCACCCTATCATCCAACGAACTGCACAAGGCCTTCAACAAGCAACCTCATGACCTAAGAATTAGAAAAGTCAAATACTAACCAGGAGATAAGGTTCTTTATTGGAATCCTGCACATGTGCCATAACGAATTAAATTTCAAATGCTATGGGAAGGACCTTATATCATTCATGAAACTTTTTCTTCAAGGGCCATGATGATCTATAAACTTGGAAGCCCAGATAAGAAATTATTGGTCAACATCCAACAAACCAAACCTTTCCATGAGCCTAAAACGGCCAGTACTAACACTACATCTATTGATGGACAACCCTACTCATTATTTTGAATTTCCTCCTTCCAACTCAGTCATGGGGGAGATCGCCACCAATGTTAATTATTCTAAGCCCTTAGTTTCTTTTGTCCTTTTTTTTATTTTACACATTTTTCATTCTTACTTATTTTTGTTTTATACCATCATTAACATTTTTACTATTTCTTTTTCTATTACATTTTGTTTTATTTATTCTCACTCGTCACATAATAAGTGCTCATGATGATGGGTTGTACTATGATGGTGTTGATTGCTAATGTTTGGTTTTTACCTTTAACTTTTAATGTTGATGCCACGATATGGTTTCCTTTGATAAAACAAGCAATGAGTCCACATCATCCATTCATCCATTCAACTCTATGGTCTCCCTTTGTTTTGGGAATGTATTGTTCCTTTTTCTAATCAAACCTATTAATGAATTTGTGGCTTGGTATTCTTCAAATCAAGGAAGGATTCAAATGGATTGAAAAAGGTGTGACTTCAAGTGGATTCAACGCATTTGTGTTAGCTATTCTCTTGGGTACTTGGATGTTTTTCATAGAATTTCTGCCATTCCGCTGTCGACTAATATCAGGAAGTTGAATGAATCAAATAAGTCTTTGCATGGTGTGGTTCTCACTCAAAAAAAACTAGTGGGAATTTAATGCATACTCCTTAGACATAATAAAGGAACATGGGCTACAAGCATTGGTTATGGCACTGGAAGACATGTTACCCATGCCTAAGGTTCCCTCTAACTAAGGCCCTTTCTCACTTCTTGCTTCTCTATTCTTCTCTTTTTGGGATGGCGGTTGCTCTGTGGAAGCATTCTTGTTGCTTCAGGAGGATGGGTAGGTCAAGTGTGTTGATGCGAGGTCACTAGATATGGTTAGTTTTAATCTAGATTTGGACTAAATTTTATTAAGTCACCTTAACCACATAATACACAAGGGACTTTACACAACCTTGATTTCGGGATTCCATTCCATTCTCTCTTCTCTTTTTGTATTGCTTCCTGTATTCTAGCTCATTGCTGGTTTTATGATTAGTCTATATCTTGGTCGATTAATTGTTATTCTTTGGTAAATTCTTATGGGTGAATTCTTTACTATTGTTTCCATATGTCATTCCTAGAGCCTACAAACTCTTTGGTTTGTGGGTTTGTCAGGGCATAAAGGGCATGAACCTACTTTGGGAAGGACTCGCTGGCATTCCTTTGTGGTGCAATTATTAAGTTCTTTCCCTTAAACATATGTCACAATAAACTATTTCTCATTTCACCCCATCCATGACATCCATTTTTTTTCTTTCCCTTAAATACATTTTTTGTGGCTTCATCGTTGTTATTTCTCTTATCTTCCTTCTTCTTTTGTTTTTCATCCTATTGCTACCAAAGGTTTGCTCTTAGGTGTGGGGGCCTATCACAAATTTTTCCATTCCATTACTTATCTCACCTCTACACCTTGGGTAGTTATCAGTTACAAACCTCTAACCTAGTATCTGCCATACCCACAACCTAGCCAATGTACTTCATATCGAGGCAAGGTATCAATTGTATTATATCTTATCTATCCTTGCTAATTTGTGATTGTGTTGTGTGTGCAGATGACAATCACATGAATAATGGATTGGGATAGGAGGAAGCACTCATGATGGACTAGAGTAAGAGAATTTACGCAAGGAACAAGCTTAGTCATGTGGCCATGGATGAACAACGGTGTGCACATTTTTGACATCGGTAGCAACGTGCCTTATTTTCTTTCCTCTCTCTCTCTTCAAGCTATCAAATGAGGGTCTAGATGTCATCAATGTATAGTGTTCACCATAATGGTTATGAACACCAATGCTGTAATATGTTTGTCAATCCGTTCATCGGGCACTTTAAGTTTGTCATTCCATGTCACTGTTAGTTTTCGTTCAGTCATTAATCCCATACCTTCCCAATATTTTGTAAGGAACTCGTGGATGAGTTTTCATTCCATTGTGGGGGTATGATGAGTCACCAAATAAGTGACCCAATATTGGACCCTCAATATTGGATATGCGATATTGGATCAGCTAAGTGACATCTGACATGCGATGTCAAAACCTGTCTCATTATCTATAAATAAGGGACAAGGGTGCTTGGTTTTGGAGAGTAATTTTTCAATCCTTTAGCCAAATTCTTGCAATTTTTCCCTTCCAGAGTTAGAATTATTTCTGAGTACCTACAGTAGGAGTCATAGAGTAAACGGATCTTTATTCAAGCATTGTGTACTTAAGCACACCTTGTGTCCAAAAATAAAGGTGAACTTTGTGATAAACCTTGTAACATTCAGAATAGCTTAACTATTACATTTAAATGTTATTTATTGTTATTTGATACTCTCATTAGTTAATCAAGGTTATTTCTTTAGAATCATTAATTATCAATGAATTAGCACACTCAACACAACCACTTCGAGTATACATGGAACACTTGGTAACCCAGTAACAACTAGCATTTGGTAATCCCAGTAGTGTTACACTGGTTCAGGATGTGTCCAGAGAGTGGGAACGGATGTTGGTGTTAGGATTCTATCAACATTAGAGTTACCAAAACCCATTAGTTAACTAAATATTTTCATTTCACGCACTAGGAGACTAAGATAGAAAATATAAAAAACATAAAAAATTCATATACCTCAAGTTTACTTAACCATACAATTGTGCCTTACAAGTAATCTTGAGAAGACAATGACTACATAACTCATCCTTGTTCTATGTAGGTGCATAAGCACTTAATCCTCGGAGTTTGACCGAATTTTGTGTGAATGCTTGTATTCATATGGTTGGGCGTAGGGGTACCTTGCTGCTCATCACAAGGAAAGTTTCGAGTTAGCAATTCCAAGTTTGAAAATAGTTGGAAGAGGTGAGAACAAGATGTAAATAGTTGGGTATCTTTAAGTTGATCATGGGAAAGGTTTTCTTATGGTTCTTATCTTGAATTTAATAAATATTATTTGTGTTTTCATGTTTTTTCATGAGATGTGATGAGTTGAAATGGAGAGTTAAGCATACGAGACTTTGTTATGAGAGATTACATGTGTATGCATCTCTATGGTCAATTGTGAGTTTGTCCACTATAGCTCTTGGTGTGTGTGTTGTGTGTGACCTCAATACTATGTTTATTGAAGAGATCTCATTTGGTTATGCCTTGCATTGAGGATAATTATTGTATAGTTATAGAGCCTCATGCTTTGCAATGTCATTGAATGTGTGAGTGTGTTGTTATCAATTGTTAAAGTTTCAAAATTGGGCACATTATTCTTACCTTTTATAAATTTGAATAATTTTCAATGTTCTCCTTCTTCTTTTAACTAAGAAGAATGATCCTTAATAAGATAACTTTTAGAATTATTCATATCATATTTATGCTTTGCTAAACAAATAATGAGGTATTACCTTAGTCGTAAAAATCTTGATTTGGAAGCTCCAAGTTATGGGTTTGATTCTATTGGCCAATGTTAAGTTATAAACTTCTAATTTGACTATATGTCTTGGAGGTGAATATTGTTAAAAAAATTTCTAAACATAAGGTAGATGTTCTTGACACTTGGTATTAAAAGAATTTATTGTAATGCAATATTTAAAGATTGAATTTCTCTCTAAATTTTATCTTTTCATCTTTTAATCTTTTAAAGACAATCTTACATTGTTCCTAACATGAGATGTAGTATGCATGCACTCATCAATCTACTAGATTTCATAATAATTTTAAAATATTTTTCTCCTTCAATGAAAGAAGATAAAAACATGCATTTGATGAATCTCATAAGAATATGTATGATGATGATAGCCAAAAAATAAATTTATAAAAATTACAAAATAATTTAAAAGCATAGTGTCATTGTGAACTTTGACATGTCCACTACATGTGGTGCTGAAAATTTCAAATAATAAAATTGATGCAACTTTAAAAGGATCAAATTATTACCTCCACACTATGTGGACCAAGTGAACCAAACATTTCTTTGATAACAATTACCATTAACATTTGATAAACCAAACTACCCATTGAAATCAAACTAAATAAACTTCTTAATATTTGAAAGTTGAGCATTGACCTCACCAACATGTACAAATAATTTTCTACCATATCAATGTTAACATTGCTTTTTAGTAATTCTTAAAGCATTAATCTTTAGTAATTATTAAAGAAGAAATTTGTAAATATGAATTTTGTAAAAAAGAAGTATTGGGTGTATAAATATTTTAAATACCATAACAACAAAAAATACCTTGAAAATGACTTAAACAACACTACTAGAATCATTATATCCTATGAGATCTTTTTAAGTGGACTAACAATAGAATATAATCAAAGTTACATCATATCTACCACATTTATGAATTGTAAAAATTTATGTAAATTGAAACTGAAACTGAGATTTAATTACATCTATATAAATCCTAAGGATCTGTTAAACAAATTATCTTGCATAAATTACATTATCATCAATAAATCTTAAGTTCAACAAATATGTCCATTATTCATAAAATTGGAACACTTCTTTTATATAATTCTGTAGAACTAACAATACTAACTTGAATAGCTCATACAAATATTCATCAAAGATTTGCCATTTTTTGAAGAAATTTGTTTTGCAATGATTCTAATAAAACATGTTCATCTTCCAATTAAAAACTTGGACATATGTATCACATGTTCACATGCCATACTAAATTGAAGGTGCCTAAAACATGACATGCAACCTTATCATCTTTTATCTTGGTTATTATGTATTATCAACATAGACTAACCTATTAAATGTAAGTAGTGGAAGGATTTGAGTATGATTTTATTGACATGAATTAGTAGCTCATAAGTGCATAATATACAATAAACCCTTTCCAATCCCATATCTTCGTAAAAATTCAACCCACTATATGTGTTTAACACATTTAAATGAATACTTTTAATAAATGATAACCTATACTCATGGTTAAAAAAAATATTTTAGAATTAATTTCAAAACATAAAATTTCTAATTTTGAATGAGGGGTCAACTTCGTAGTTGGCATCTTCATAAATGAGTCCTAATTGGTATTTATTTAAGAAGCATGGAAGTGAACATGACTATTGTCTCAACACAATTTTATCATAAGAAAACTCAGGCAATTCATAGCAATGATTAAGACTAATCAATTAGAACAAAAACTTAATAAAGCTACTTGGGTTTCAAAGTTTTGAAAAATCATATCTAGTACAATAAATTCTTAGAAATACTAGTTTGATTACATTGTTACTGGTTCTTAGTTTTGAATGCATTTTTGTCCCAACTCTGGTAGGTTTTTCGGAGGGAGTTTATGAATAGTTAAATACATCCACGTTAATATTCCAAACTTATTAAAAGCAAAACATAAGATTGTGTATTATACGGCATTTACTAAAGTCTAAGGCAACTTTTTGGCAGGACAAAGACTCGGCGTCAAAGTCACAAGCATCCCTGGTTTGTACCATCCGTGTTTGTACCATGATCCCTGGTTTGTACCATCTGCGTCAATATCACATGATCCGGTGGTTAATCGCGGCTTATTCAATCCCTGGTTTGTACCATCCGTGTTGGCTTTTTCGAGAGATTTTTGCAACTCTGCAAACATAGCTTTTAGATCTTTTAAAATCAAAACTTTATGCTTCCCACGGAGCCCACCACGGAGCCCACCACGCCGATACTGAAACAGCAACTGACTCAGGTTCATGAACCTGGGCCTATGATTGAAACAATGGTATGGTAAAGTTGATGATAAAGTGACGCATGTGGGATTTTAGTGATAGTGATTTGCCAGAAGGAACCCTAGTTAGTGAGCTCAAACGTTGAAAGCTACCAACCGCTGAAGAGTTGTGAAGATATCGTGGAGACGTAAGAAACCAGTGAAGTCACGTTGCTGCATAATTTTCTGAGCGTAAGTGCTGAATTCTCCCTGAATTGTCTGAGGTATTTTCTTTCTTTTTGTTTTCCAACTGTTTCTGTTAGATTGTAATTGTAAATCGCAATGTCCCAATTGATTTGTTACGTCTATCTCACTGTGTTGTATTGTCCATGAACAGTTGTGAAGTATGTTATTGAAGTTTATTGGTTTTATACCGATGGCCGTTGTTAGATCTTACCTGGTTTTTTTTCTTCCGGGATAATGCTCAGTGTATCCTTTATAGTTTTATTTGAAGCCTCCTACTTGTTTGTTTAATTTAAATTACCGAAGAAACTTAAGGTCGCAGGTTTTGTTGCAGGTTCTCTGATTTGAGTTCATGGCTACCCAAGCAGTGGATAATAAGCAGATTATTTTAAAGAATTATGTCACTGGAATGGTGGAGGAGTCTGACATGCCTATAAAATCGGTCAAGATCTCTTTAAAATTGTACGAAGAATCGCAAGATGTGCTGGTAAAGAACCTGTACTTGTCATGTGACCCTTACCAGCGGACTCTCATGACAAATTCGGACTCTTCTCTCACAGAATTATTTTCACCTGGGTCGGTGAGTAAGAGAATTTTTATTTTTAGTACTACCAAGATTACGAATATAATTAGATTGAAACTGCAGGTACTGTACAAATTGGCAGAAGCATTAAGAAACTTTTGAAGAGAGTTTTATTTTGGCTGAGAGTCCAATTACAGTCCTGTTCAAGAGAATCCTCATTTGTTGGCCAAATTACCAGCCTCATCCAAGAGAATCTCATTTATCACAGTAAAAAAAACATTATTGTTGTAATGGTGAAGAGAGCTTTCTTGGTCAAGTTTTTGTTTTCTTTTTCTGTCTAAAAGTTGCCATGGTAAATAAATAATTATTGTTATCTCTGGGATAAGATGAAGTTTTTCAAGGAAATTATTATTTGTGAGAGTGTAATTATTTTGTAACCTAGACTTTATCCTTTGAAAATCAATTCTCTGAGCTAAATAATAGATATATATCATAAAGATATAGCAAAACCAGTTTCAAGGAATGCTTGAATCAAGAACAATGTGTAATCCATTTCAAGGATGCCATTGATAGCGATGATTAGCTACTGGCAAAACATGATTGCCTTGCTTAATATGTTATGTTACAAAGCCTTTTTGGCATCCCTATTTTTAATTTGATTATAGTGCAGTGAAAAAAGCTTGAAACAGGATACTTCAAAAGGTCATTTCTTCGGTTGCTGTGTTCCATGTCATAGTAACCTTCTATATATATCCATGCAGGTGATAACTGGTTTTGGGGTTGCAAAAGTAATTTCTTCTAACAACCCAAACTTCAAAGAAGGTGATATAGTGATGGGAAGTGTTGGATGGGAAGAATACAGCTTAATCCCAGGAGGTAACAACTTGCAAAAGGTCAAATACACGGACATACCTCCATCATACTATCTCGGAATCTTAGGTAAAAAAAAACTGCTTCTTTAATTACATTCCTTCATCTTGGTTATGTAAAAAACGTCGTGTAATTTTGTTTCAACTCAGAAGAAATGTTATGGTTTCATGTAACTAAATCCCAAGAAATATTTTGGCTCATTGTCCAATTATGATGAACTAAGGATCATTCATTTTTGAGTTTGCAATCAACCATCCCAATTCTTACATCAACGTGTATTCTTTTTATGACAATATGTTCTGTTTGGTAGAGTGTACCAAATTTGACAGTTTAATAATTGCTATATTTATCTGACACTGCCAACAATGTGATAGCTTTTTATTTGTTCAAACCATGGCCTCGAATATTCCATGTAAAATAAAAGACATGAAAATATAGAGTTCTTTTACCAACAAGGTTTTGCCTTTACTTTTCCAACACATCTCAGGTGGAAAATAATTTTTGAATATTTTTCAGATAAATTTTCAGATATTTTGCTCCACCGGCGTATTAAATTACTCTTTCACGATGTTTTCTTGTATCTACGTTGGCTGCATTTGACTATTCATCAACCACGATGAGCATGAAAAGAAAACATCAGCTGTTCTTGAACAAAGATTAAATGATTTTTCAGTTTAACGTATGCTGCATAAATACATTTTGTTAAGTTGTGATTTGTTCAGGCCATGTCTACTATTGTCATGGCCAATGTCTAATACACTTCACATCTTCCTTACACTCAATCCAATTCGTTTGTCATTTTCTCTTTTTTTTCTTTTTCTTTTGCCTTTTTGGATTTTCTCCTTCCGAATTTTTAATCTAATTCATGAAGAAACCTATTATAAGATCATCTTTTTATCTCTGTTTTATATGTTTGTTTTCTCGAAAATGCTCTTATCCAAATATTTACAATCAATATTCCAGGAATGCCTGGCCTCACAGCATATTTAGGCTTCTATGATCTTACCTCCCCAAAGTCTGGTGAAACAGTTTTTATCTCTGCAGCCTTTGGAGCAGTTGGTCAGCTTGTTGGCCAATTTGCTAAGCTCCATGGGTGTTATGTTGTTGGCAGTGCTGGTACTAAAGAAAAGGTACAACCTAGTCCTCCTCCATGTATTTTAATCATATCTTGCTGCATTTGTAGAGTCCAAATGGATGGTGGACCCATATTTGATGAATAAGGCAGGTCCTAGTTTCTGGTAATGTTTTTTTTTTTTTTTAAAAAAAAAAAACTAACGGTTCTACTGTTTTATTACAATAACGAACATTTTATTATTGTCAGTTCCTGATTATATTACGTTTAGTGATTTCAATTTTAATACAAGACAAGTTTGAGATGCATCTTTTGCAGGCCGATACAGTGCAAGTACAATATCACTATATTTATTTAGTTTAAAAATATGATTTTATGTAGGTGGAAATGTTGAAAGGAAAATTTGGTTTTGATGATGCATTTAACTACAAAGAGGAGGTTGATTTGAATGCTGCTCTAAAAAGGTATGCCCATGCATCACATAAAAAAGGCTATAGCACATGTTAACACTAATAAAAACAATAATGGCAGCAATACAGACAAGTCAAGTTACAATTAAAGGTCAGAATGCATGTACTGAAATAGGAATTTGTAACAGAGAAAGCTAAATCTCTACTGTCCATATTTTCTCTATCTAGCATCCACACACATGAAAATTTGTATAGCTCAACGTTATAGGTATATTGCAATCAAGAAAACTGTGGCTTAACCTGAGATCAGTTGTAACCATTTTCATGAAGATGGGACTTTCTTAAATGTTGTATGAAGTAACAAAATTGAACGTTGATGACTGATATGAAAGTCTTTTCTAGGTGTTGCCCAAAGGGTATCGACATCGACTTTGAAAATGTTGGTGGAGAAATGCTTGAAGCTGTGTTGGAAAACATGAACAACTTTGGACGCATTGCTGCATGTGGAATGATTTCCCATTACAATTCAGAAGAAACCAAAGGCATACGAAACTTATTCCTTGTCATCTCTAAGAGAATAAAGATGCAAGGATTCGTTATACTTGATTCTTGGCAGAAGTACCCTGAATTTGTGGAAGTTGTAGCAGGCTGGATAAAGGAAGGGAAACTGACCTATGTGGAAGATGTTGCTGTAGGAATTGAGAATGCACCAGCTGCGCTTGTTGGTCTATTCCATGGGAAAAACATTGGAAAGCAAGTTGTCAAAGTTGCAGATGAGTAAACAATACAAATTGACTGGAAAGATATAATAATCAATGCAACGTTTTAGTCTGGTTCTGTATATTTCATGACAAAGTTATTTAAAGTGGAACCATTATATATATATATATATATATCCCAGGTACTAGTTAATGGGTACCCAGTAGCCTTTTCTAACAATATGGCATCATTTACATGGGTTTTCTATTGTCACATGTTTTTGTTAGAGGCTAAATTTTTATCTATAAACTGTTATTCATATCATCTTCAATTGTTTTTTTATATCTTTTTTTATCTTATTATTGGTAGCTTTCCTGAATTGTGATGTGGCAATCCTTTTTGAAAAGCTCAATATAGTCTTTGGACATGATCAAACCATTTAAGATATCATTCTTGTACCTTATCTGAACTATAATGTGGCAATTTTTTTTATAAGCTTAATTTTTTATATTTTTTGGACATGGCTGATGGGCCAGTCACATGAGGAAAAACATGAGCTGTAACAACCATCACAACTTGTATGGAAAGTTGTGATAGTCACTATTCATAGCTGATTCAAGAACTAGGGGTGAAACCACACTTCAAGATAAGCTGCAGCCATTATGGGTGATTTTTCAATATATATGCATTATTTAACATGGTCAATGCTTTGATTTCACAAAGTCATGCAAAGAAAAGGAGTTTTAAAATGTTATTTTTGAAAATACTATTCAAAAGTGCAACTATGGTTTTGTAAAACTATCATGTGGCTATAAGCCACATCTCAGCTTGGACATTGTGACTAAAACAAGCTGTAAAGATGAGCTAAGTTGCAAAAACAACTCTTCATGTGACTTGGCACATGAATCATTTAAGATGTCATTCTTGTAGCTTATTTGCAATAGGAGTCACTCCAAGTCTTTTTCTAACATCCATTTAAGAATTCACATTTATGTTACACTAATTAGTTATTCATGTTGCTTTGTTACACTAAGAAAGCCCCCTACCAAACAAAGGCATTACACTTCATATCAATTTATACATGTGGTTGTTTTCAAGCTAAACCAAGGTTCGTTAAACCTAGACATATTTTCCAATCATCAAGTTCTAGAAAATGCTAGTGGTTAATATTGTTGGCATTATTATCTATTCCAACAACTAAAAGTTTTAAATATTAAAAATTGTAAGTACTTCTTAAAAGATACTAAATATATGTTATCTATGCTTAGAATATATCTCCAAGTTAGCATGGGAATGCTAGTATTAGGCTTTGAACTTAGTACCTCATGCAAGAAAGCATGTGAGCCAACTAGTTAAGCTATGGCCCATGCTTAGTTTTTAAGTACTTTATTAAACTAGCTTAGCCATAATCTTTTGTGTTTTTTATCTTTTTTAATTTTCATACCCAAAATTTTGTTCGTTGCACAAAGATTTTTCATTTCAAATTCAAATCTCTTACATATTATAATTTTTTCATTTCAAATTGAGATCTCTTGCAAGTTATTTTCTACTATTGACATATCATCAATGTACAATAGCAAAATCAAACAAGCTTGAGTCATTTTCTTGAGATATACATAATAATAATTAAGGGCCTATTTAGTTAAGATGTATTTGCTAGTTATTGCATCTATTTAAATGGTGAGTTAAGAGATTCATGAATTTAGGGAGATTTTACATCTTGAGGTTAAATCTAGAAAGTTTAAAAAACAATAGAGAATCTAGTCGCTCTAATGCAAATCTAGGATTCACTCATAGTAAACTAAACAATGTAAGGATTGAGGCTATCTATTCTAACACTTATGTCCTTATTTCAACCCATACCATGATTTTAGTAAATGGTATACCATATTTTATTTTCCTTTAACTACAAAACATTGATGCTATTGCATATGTATTTCTTCATTAATATCTCCATAAAGAAAAATATTTGTAACAGCCATCAATGCAAGGTTAAGATCTAAAAAAGCCATAAGAGATAAAAGAATTCTTATAATGGTTAGTTTTACCACTAGCAAAAAAACTTCTTAATAATCAATATCCTTTTTATGAGAGTATCCTTTAGCCACCAATCATGTCTTGTGTACTTTTCTCTCTTTTATCCTAAAAAGCTATATCCAGCCAATTGAATCACATTAGTGATTTCATTTCCTCATTCGTGACATTTTTCCAAGTTTTCCCAACTTCTAAATTACAAATTTTTTACAAGTTTGATGAGCATCACTAATACACAAATGTAAGGGTCTAAATACTAATATGGTTATCTTACTTAATCTGGCCTTCTTGATTATTATGGCTAATCTTTTTCTTAAGGAAACTCTTCCATCTCATGTCATTGTTCTTGAATATATATCTTAATTATGCCCCAAGGTATGTGTCTCACCGTACGCCTTTGAATTGAACTTGTGACTTATAGACCACAAGCCAAAAGTTCTAACCAAGTGACTAATACCTCACTAACTTCTAGCTAGTATTGTAGTAAGATTGTTCTAGGAGCTTTAATTCTTTTGTTAGTTTAATTTTTAACAAGAGTTTTATATTCTTCAAACTTTTTAAAAACGTTGGAATTAAATTATATAAAGTAAATCCGTACTTTCTTAGAATATTCTATGAAATATGTATAATATTCAATGGTAATGCTCAAGGCCATTGGAACAAGACTAAACACATAATTATGAATTAGATCTAGTATATTTTTAGTGCATTGAGTTCTTATAGGAAAGCTCAAATGTTGTTATTTTTCCTTTAGGCAATGTTCATAGAAAGGAAAATAATAGTGGGCATTACCTTGAAATATATCTTTTTCATGGAGAATTTTATTAGTCTTTTTTCATACATGGCCAAGTCTCTTATGTCATAAACTTATTGTAGAATTCTCTTTAGGTGCATGAAGGGCTTTAACTCTACTAGCCACTATAATATCATTTAACTTGTATAATTACCCATTTTCTTCTCTAAATCCTATGGCTATGATGATTTTTCTTTGAAAAATTCTACATTTCTTATTTCCAAATAATCTAAAAATGTGAACATCATCAAAATAAGACAACACAAATTTTTGGTAATCTTAGATACATGATATACCCTATTAATTATGAACTTTTTTCTCATTTTAAGATACATTTATTATAACCTTTTATTATACAACTTTCATCATTCCTAAGTGATGAGCGGTAGGGTATCCCAACACTCAACCATACAAGTCACAAGTGTTCACATGCAACCAGATCATAATCCATGGATGGATAATGTAAATATACTAGTGAGTTAATGGTAAGTTCTTAATTGTTGTCTTCCCACTTAGAGTTAGCAAAGTGCAAAAAAGTATGGTTTACCTTTTAGGGAGGTATATGATAAACTGATATTGTTGGCTCTTCAAGATACTAAGTGTAAATATGGTGGAGATGAATATAAATTTTATCTCTAAGCATAACAAAAATGTAAAGCTATTCTATCCTATGATGATAAGTACTCATTCCTAGTTTTTTGTACACATCCTAGGCTGATGTAATTATTATTGGGATTATCAAGTAATTCTACTTCTGAGCAAATTAAGCAAATTCACTATTAGATTACTAAAAAATCACACTTTACACTCAAAACCAGTCTTACTTATTCTGCCTTTCTAATGAACATTCAAATTGTAAGTGATTTAAGAAATATAAATGAATTAGTAAAAGTAAACATTATGGAAAAGTAAAACTATTTTAAGCGATATGCTACAATGATGAAGAATAATCTCAATCTTTATTATCATTCATGAATTATGTCTAGGAACAATCCACTCAAATAAAGATTCTGTAGAACTGTAATTCACCACACTGCAAGCATTCCCTCTAACTTCAAGAAAACAAACTACAAGAATTTCACCAAGTGTTGAACAAAAACTTGTTTTCAATGTGATGGTGAGCTCATATTTATAGTCATAACCATGGCCTACTACATCATATCTACGATGACATATATAAGGCTATGATATGATGAAACATTATTGTAAAGGATTACGATATTGTATCTATGATATTATAGTCCTTTATAATAATGTTTCATCATACCCCACAACTGACTGAAATCTTATCTCAAGTTTAAACAAAAGGAGCATAGAGTTCCTTACAAACTTGTTGAGTTACATGGACTCGATATCATAACATATATTTACATGAATGATTGTACTATGAATGCCACATCTTTTTTTGAGTGGTGTTACAAAATTATCATGTAATGCATGATTGACACACATGAAAAAAAAAACAAAACAAAACAAAGCCTGATGTAGATTTCCTTCAAGTTCTTGGTGGTGATGGCTCCTCCATTGGTTTCTTTCCTTTATCATTTGGTTTTTAAAATTGATATTCATTTAGTAGTGTTCTAAGCTTTTTTTTTTCTTCTATTCTAAGATCTTGTACTGTCCATGCAAATTCAACAATGTTTGCAAGAGTCGATACTTCTCAGGGACATGGCAACTATCGAAACATTTTGTTGGACTTAACATACCATGCTAGAAATTGTGTTCTTTTTACTTCAAAAAGCTTTGTCCATATTCTGTATCTCTTGATAATTCATCATTCTTCTAGCTAGGTTTGCTACTACATCTTTCTAACCTTGGTAGCTAGGCTTGACTATTCTTAATTCAGAGTTTACAATATTGAGTTTTTGTTGTGCATCTTTTCTATCTACAAGCTCCTTTTCCTACATGGAATACACCTTAGCTGCATGTTGTTCCAACTTTTTTCTTGGTTTGCCTACTGTCAACATGGCTAAGTTAGCATAGCAACCCCATATACTCTATCAAATCTTCTATCTACATGTCTTTATTCTTTAGTTTAGCTTGATGGACATGGGCAAGGCTATCTAGGATGGGTTGCCAATCATCTATTTATTTTGTAATATAACTAACCTTGGCTTTGGCCATTTGGATTTCTTTCTCATTAATATGCTTATACATGCCCACTTAATCCCTGAAGTGCTCTTTAAGTCTTTCATGTCTCTTGGCCTCATTCTACCATGCATTGATTTCAATGGTTTATTTTTATTAGACTATGAATACTTCTTTAATTAATAGGGTTATGTTCTCATGGGCTAGTTGTCTTATATTGAGGTTAACTATAGCAAACTATTCTCTAACTTGATGGATACTTTCTTCTAATATGTTCTTTTGCTTTTCAATGTCTATTAACCTCAAGTTCTCTATGGTAGTTGATGAGAGGTGGTTCGCACAGGCCGCGATATCACAGCCGACGCAATATCGCATCCCCCGCGATATCGCGTCCTTCCCTACGATATCGCATATGCGATATCGTAGTCCGCCGCCATGTCTATAAATAAGAGGCGGCTCTCCCTTATTCGGGATCCAAGTTTTAGAGTAGCAAAGCTCTGGCAGTTGTTAGAATGTTTCCCATGTCTGCCCGCAGTGTGGTGAATGTAATTGTACGGTGTCTTTATTCGAGTGTGCCGTACTTGGACACGCACATGACCGGCAATAAAGATTGAGATTACTTCATCATTGCAGCATTTACTTAGTTTATTTATTTTTTATTTATTTAATGTTATTTATTGCTTTCATAGCGCGGTGTGAGTATGACTTGACTACGAGCATCTATGGGTGTGTATGGCTAGTTAAGGAATCGGGTACTCATCGCGATTAGTTTCTCACCCTTAAACTCCTAGAAGCGGAACGAGTACGACTTGATTACGAGCATTTAAGTGTGACTGCTTGGTAGCCCAGTGGTGTAGCTAGGGGGATCTACGCTTGGTAACCCAGTGG
>MNCI01023539.1:632262-682402 GCA_015680685.1 Gnetum montanum | reverse complement strand
ACCTTCGATGAGCCATCTGAGGGCCATTGCTGAGACGGTCAATTGGGGAAGTCGTGATGATGCCAATCTCTTCCGTGTCATCGATGATGCCAGCCAGCCTATGATTTCAGTAGATCGCACAAGGGGTGAGTTGTCACTGCAGACAGGAGGAGGGGAAAGCAGATGGTCACAACAGATCTCTGGAAACGTGGCATCTTTTCAAGTGCAGTTAGAGACTGGTGAAGGGGCCACTGTGGTGGTCATGCAACACCAGGATGTCGTGGGAGTAGCCGACGTGGTCGCTGACCACATCAAAGAGTCTTTTAATGTACCTGTTGTGCCACCGATAGATCTTTCAGGAGCACAGGATGCTCAAACTATTACCGAAACCTCAATGACTCTTGCTGAACATGAGGATGTATTGGACAGATTGCTTCAAACAGGACAAGTTTTAACGTCCCCTAGGATGTAACGGCAATTCGGTCAGACCTCATTTCGACAAAGGGGAAGCTGGTCATATCCGAAGTAAGGGCTAAGCATGCTGAGGCTAAAGTGCAGAAATTACAAGAGCAGCTCATCGCCTTACAAACAGCACAGCGGGATCCCTTGCGATTGGTTCCCGTAGACCAGTTAGAAAATTTTAGAACCGAGCAACTAACCAAACTAATTGCAGAAAATAAGAAGGTGGCAGAAGAAAAGGAGACGGCCACTTGGGATGCCTCCGCAGCAAAGGCGTAAACTCATGCGCATCTTAAGGCACTCAAGGCCTTGCAAGAAGAGAATAAGCAGTTGGTTGTAGATAACCTTCGGTTGACTTCTGTGGAAAAGCAAAAGAATGTTCTCGATGAGCACTTTCATCGGCTGCGAGAGCAATTCATTCGAGTCAACCAAGATGTAAGCTTTTTAGCCAGAGAAAATTGAACCCTCTCAATGGAGGAGGTACGCGCTATTCGATAGAAATCAGCCATCGAGATTAGTGCGTGATAGAATGAGGCTAAACGACATGAGAAGCTGAAGGAGCGCTTCCGTGATCAGGTGGGGATGTATAAATAGATCCTAGAGAAGGATATCCATATGGCCAAAGCTCAAATCAACAGAATCAGTGCCCAACACACTGATAGGGGGGCCATTGTGGACACTTATGCCTATGCCCACCAGGTGGAAATTAAGAACCGGGACCTGCAGATCCAAGACTTAACTGAATACATGGAGTTGACAAACCTTTGATATGTCAACCTGGCCATGTTAACAGCAGGACGCCCGAGGTCAGAGCTCGAGTAGCAGGTAGCTTCCACCCACATCAAATATGAAGTAGAATTTGCAGAGTGAAAGAAGTTGGCTGAAAAACTAGATGTCGCAAATTCTGAACTCGCGGTGATAAAAGAAAGCTACCAAGGACAGAAAGATGTGGCAACCGACTTGGCTCGAAGGCTAGCAAAACTTCACGAATACAAAGACAAAGCTAGAGCCTTTGAAGAGGAACGACAGGTGTTCACGGCATGGTATGTCAAAGCTAATCAAATGTTCCCGCAACTACCCTGTCCGTGGGAAGTGCCGACTCCATCAAACATCGGAGCATCAACATGGACGGCACAAGACCCTCAGACCGAAGAGGAGAAGCTCCAGGCTATTCTTCAGCATCATCAACCTTCAAAGCTCGGAGCATGTGACAAAGGGAAAGCACCCATGGAGGAGCCACCGCCACCTGGAACTACATGAGTTCCACATTTTTGTAGTTGTAGCATTTTTTCTCTGTGTTGTGTCTCCCCACACTGCAGCATTAGTCCATTTCTTTTTCTAGTTAATAATCCCATGCCTATCCACTATGTAATCACTGAAGCTTGTTCTCTTTGTAACTCGAGAACGAGTTTTTATTCAGTCATGAGGGTATGATGAGACGCGGTTCGCATAGGCCGCGATATCGCAGCCGACACGATATCGCATCCCCTGCGATATCGCGTCCTTCCCTATGATATCGCGTACGCAATATCGCAGTTCGCCACCATGTCTATAAATAAGAGGCAGCTCTCCCTTATTCGGGATCCCAATTTTAGAGTAGCGAAGCTTTGGCAGTTTGATCCCTCCAGAGTTAGAATTTTTCCCGTGTCTACCCGCAGTGTGGTGAATGTAATTGTACGGTGTCTTTATTTGAGTGTGCCGTACTTGGACACGCACATGACCAGCAATAAAGATCGAGATTACTTCATCATTGCAGCATTCACTTAGTTTATTTATTTGTTATTTATTTAATGTTATTTATTGCTTTCATAGCGCGGTGTGAGTACGACTTGACTACGAGCATCTACGGGTGTGTACGGCTAGTTAAGGAATCGGTTACTCATCGCGATTAGTCTCTCACCCTTAAACTCCTAGAAGCGGAACGAGTAGGACTTGATTACGAGCATTTAAGTGTGAGTGCTTGGTAGCCCAGTGGTGTAGCTAGGGGGATCTACGCTTGGTAACCCAGTGGCGTATTTGGGGTCTGCGCTTGGTAATCCCAGTGGCGTACCTAGGCCTATGCTTGGTAGTCCCAGTGGCAGTCGTGCACGAAGTCCAAGATGTGTACGGTTGATCAAGGAATCGGTTGCTCGTCGCACTTAGGCTAGATTAGATTTTCTTACCCTTTTCCTCTTAGCTTAGATATAGTTAAATATTATTTTCCACTGCCATCAGGAGTAGCGTTAGAATTAGAACACATCATACACCTCATCTAGACTAAACCATATGTGACATATGCAAAACTAGTCTAGGTGGGAAGACAACGAACTGCGACCTAAGGCTAACTATCTAGGTACCACAACTAGTCCATCTGTGGAGTTCGACCGGATCGCACGTGCGATGCTCGTTTCGTATGGTTGAGTGTAGGGGTATCTTGCCACTCATCAGTAGTTTTTTTATTTTCTTCTTTTAATGCAACAATGACCTTGGCATGTGCGTATGTTTTGGCTTCTGATACTAAGACATTTAACACTGCTTTCTCCATCTCCATCTTAAATTTTTTTGTTTGATCATTAGTTAACCAATTTTCTTATCTCTAAATTGTGCTAACTAGTCAAGTGTAATGTGTCATGCAAGGTCTTGTCTTTTAGTTCTCAATGTAGCTAAATCTTCTTGTAATCTCTACATTTCACTTTCTACATGTTGCATCCTCATTTCTTCCATTCCCATCTTGCTTTTTGTGAAAATCAACTATGACTGTACTACAGTGATATTGCTGGAAATATCAAAATGATTTTGCATGACTTGTCCTATTTACAATAGTCTCTCTAGTACATCTTCATGTTCTATAGGGGTCACTGATGTTCTAGCTAAGGTTTCTACATCTTTAACTCTAATAATATCTACCAATGACACAATGGTAACATTAAAGAATTCTTTAATGTGATCATTTATTACTTATGCTACTCCTACTACATCTTGGTGTTGCATTACCACTATAGTGGCTCCTTCTCTAGTCTCTAATATTACTTGAAATGATACAATGTTCCCTAAAATCCAATGACCCATAAATCTTCCTAGATCATGACTTCCTGATTTTTCATTAGAGTGTAACTGGCTCTTGGTTTTGATTGGCCCCTGGGTCATGGTTTGCTTTGATGCCAAATATGACATTGCATTCTTGACTATCATGTAAAATGTCAAATATGAGTTATATTCAACATTATGCGTAAGGAAAATATGTAGCAAATGTCAAATATATGTTACATTTGACATTATGTGTAAATAAAATAACAAGGAAAATGAAGAAGAAAAAAGAAAAGAATGATTTATTGATGTGAAATAGTATATCTAGGTTATGCTCTGAGTGTTCCTTGAGATTATCTTCCTTCGATATCTATCCCTTAGAGGTTATCTAACACTACCATCATGGTTAGGCCTACAACCAGCTAGAAGGAATGGACAATCCTTTTTCCATCTCACTTCACCTAGCACTTGTTACTCACCTTTACCGACTCCACAACTCCATGCTGATATGACCTCTAATATTCAGGTATAAATAGCTTAGGTTAAATCCCTAAAGGCCACCTCAAGAGACATTCATGTTTTTACAATGCATCCTTTTGAGTCTTATTACAATAATCACATCATTAGTTATCAAGAGACACCATCTTTGTTATGCAGCAGCACCATTTGAGAATGGGGACATGATGTATA
Source organism: Gnetum montanum (assembly GCA_015680685.1). Lineage (NCBI taxonomy): Eukaryota > Viridiplantae > Streptophyta > Gnetopsida > Gnetales > Gnetaceae > Gnetum > Gnetum montanum. The sequence goes on along the minus strand of MNCI01023539.1, from coordinate 678,268 downwards.
ATTTAGAATCTTGATGAAGAAGGGTATTGAACCATCTTCATTATTGATGGTATCATAATTTGTAAATCATAGTTCTTGATGAACAGTATCCATTAGCATCATCTTTCTAATGAGGATTTGAAATAGGTAGAATATGCACGTTAATGGAATTATGCAACAAACTGATGGAAACATCTTCTTCAAATTAAACTCTTCTTTCAATGACTCTTTCACATGTTTGTATTTTAGACATTGATGAATACCACTTCTAGCTTTCATATTAAAGTCTCCATAGAGGAAAATTGGCACTAGGTTAAGATCAGTATGGTTTAGGAATAGCTTGTACTTTAAAATTTCCTTAATTTGATTAATCAAGTAGGATATTTACCAAGACTAACATCTAAGCATGTTGGATCTACAATCAAATGTGTTGATCATCCATACATATCTTTCTAATGACTAGAATTTATGTACCAATGTCAAGGCTATGTAGCTTCACTGAAATATCAATTGTTCTTTCTTTCCCAAGACTTATAGTTCTAGAACTTTAAAAATCATGCTATATAATCTCCATTCAAACCTTTATATTAATTCAAACTTGGCTTCTTATAGTAGGTAAATTTGTATGGCTATAGAAAGAACCATCACATAAGCCTTTTTGTTTATAGACATCTTCATATCCTAACTTAAATTTTGTTGGAATTGATATAGAAATTTCCATGGTAGGACTTCTTGTAGGTGTAGAACATTAGCATGCAAATCTTGTAATTCTACAAGAATGCATAAATATCAGTACTCATGCCAATTCAGGGTCTAAGATGAACATAACAGATTTTTCCTTTCATTGGCTAGGAACCTTGCAAGCACATTGTATGTTGTTATCTTTATTCTTGGATTCTCTGCTACTTATTCTTTCTTAAAGGCAACATACATCTTCCTGGGACAAGGTTGTGGTTCTCCATGATGGTTGATATTTGTTCATGATCTACTTGCAAGTTAAATTATTATACATCTTCTTGATCATTCCAATTCACCAACTGATTCTCTAACTAATCAATTTGTTGGATTGGTAATAATTTGGCTATATGACATAGACTCTTAATGACCATTCTACCCTCCTTAGAACACTAACTCCAACAATGTAACTAATGATACACTAGGAGTTAGTAACCTAGGTCAAACTAACTACATATTCTAAGCACCTAGTCTTAAGACCCAAAGTGGCCAAAAAGGTTACATATGCTAGTTCCAACAATTAAATTACTAGGCATGATTAGTTAGTCTAAGTTATGGTCTCTTGAGGCACGATTTAAGGTATCACCTAATTTTCAGATACTTGAATTATTAGTCTAACCTTACCATTGGGTTCAAAAGGTTAAGAAATATTTAAAACAACTATTCATATGTAAACAAAATTTTGAAAGATGTAGAAATTCTAAACAATTGGGGAAAAATCTTTGTTTTTTTCATTTAGAAAAATAAAGGAGATGTACAAAATTATGCAAACTATAAAGGGATTACGCTAATGAGTCATACTATGAAGCTTTGGGAGAGGTTCATAAAGTAGTATCTCAAAGTTGAATCAACAGTATCAGAAAATCAATTTGGATTTATGCTAAGGAGTTCTAATATAGAGGCTTTTGTTGATATGACAATTATTGCAGAAATTTAGAAAAGATAGAAAAAAAATTTACATATGGTCTTCATTAACTTAGAAAAAGAATATGAAATAGTGCCTAGAGATATTATCTAGTGGACCTTGCAAAGGAAAAACATCCCTCATAAATATATTAATGTGATTTAAGACATCTTTAAAGAAGCTACCACTAAAATTAGAATAGCTTGTCAAATAACATCTGAATTTTGTAGTCATAGTAGGTCTACATCAAGGATCTACACTTAGCTCATACTTATTTGCTATTTTTATGAATGAATTAACAAAAGAAATACAAGATGAAATGCCTTAGTATATGCTATTTGTAGATATATTGTGTTGGTGGATACAACTATTACTGCTAAAATGAAGAAATGGAACCATGCTTTAGAATCAAAAGGCTTAAATATTAGCATAAGTAAGACATAATATATCAAATGCAATTTTAATAAAAACATAAATAGTGATGAAATAGAAGTGAAAATTCATGGAAAAAAAGTCCCTCATTGCAAATAGTTCCACTACCTAGGATCAATCCTCCAATTACATGGTAAAATTGGTACATATATCAGAAATAGAATTGAGGTTAGATGGTCAAAATGGAGAAGGCTAGTGGTGTTCTATGTGATAAAAGAATGTTAATAAAATTAAAAGGAAAATTTTACAAGATAGAAATTAGGCATATCATTTTATATGGTGTTGAATGTTGAGTAGTACAAAAGAGGCATGAACAACAAATAGGTGTGGTAGAAATGTGAATGGTTTGATGGATGCTGAATATTACTAGAAGAGATAAACTACATAATATAAACATCAAAGGAATACTTAGAGTGGCTTCTATTTCAGATACGTGACAAGAATGATAACTTACATGGCTTCAACATGTCCAAAGAAGATCAAACAATTAACCTATAAGTAAAAGTTACTACATCACTATTCTAGGAAAGCCATTGAAAGGAAGAACAAAGAAGACATGGAAAAATGATTAAAACTTAGTTAAAGAAACTACAAATAAATAAATATCTAGCTCTTCATATACGTGAATGAAGAAAAAGAACTCATGTAACCAACCCCATTTTATTAGAACAAGGCTATAATGATGATGATGTTGAACTCTTTATATGTTAGAAATAAACATTGTATGCTCAAGTTAGGGTAAATTGAGCTTCAATGGATCTTGAGGCATAGTGTTGAAACAAGGATTAAAAACTAATTTTTAGAGCTTCATAGGGTAATTCTAAATTTACCATCATGTTTGAAAGGTTAAAACATCCTTAAAATGACTCTTCATTTACCAAAAAATGCTTTAGAATCAAAAGTTATGGCTCCTAAATTTTAAAAGTTCGGGCATGAAATTCAAGATTTTCCAAGAGCTTTCTAAGAGTCATGCATTCTAGTACTACACTAGGATGAGCATGCTTAATTATGGAATTTTTATCTTAACTATTGCCAAATCATCAATTTAACTAGTTGGTCATATGTGACTAAGAATGCATATTTTAAGTTTTATTCTTGATGTTAATTTTTCAAATCCAAAAGATTTCCATCAATTCATGTACTTTGAAGACTTTCTTATCAATTGATGGATTTCAAAATTTTATCATCAACTAATGAAATTTTACTATTTTCAAAAATTGGTAGGGAAGGTTGGGGTGCATGGTGCTCCTACTATCTGTAGATACCAAGATTAGCCAAAAATCTTAACAAATTTTTCAATGAGAATTTTGGTGAAGGCACAAGTAGAGGTAAAGATGAGCTACATGGTGAAAAAGGTGGAGAAGGGGAAAAAGTAGAGATGTTAGCAAACAATCAGGAGGAAAGGTGGTGGGAATAGCAATAGGCAAGAACAATAGTGGCATGCAAGCAGAATGGCAGAGACATGCATGAAGAACAACAATGGCGTAGCTTGCTCCATATTATTTTGTGCACAACTTTGGAGGTATCATTCTTGATGTGGCATTGGTTGCACCATCTTGGTGTAGCCTCAGCTATGTTGTGACCTAGCTTGGCCATGATGCAATGCGATTAGTCCTCATGGTCCTATCATGTTGCAACATGACTTGATCAGTGCTTTACAGCCTTTGCCACATTGCAACTTGATCTCATACCCCTACAACACTAAAACATAGTTACATTAGTGCTACATAGCTTGTAGTTGTTGTATAGGATGGTAGCCCTAACTCTTCGGGATTAAGATAAAAACTAATTTTTTAAATTTTTTAATATTAAAATAATCAACCCAATCTAAGTAGTTGATAGGTTGATTAGTGCATTGATGGATAAGAGTTTAGTTTTCCTAAGGGAAGATCATGGGTTCAATTTTTGGTCCTAAATTTTTTTTTAAAAAAAAATTTTTATTAAGTAATTAATTTAAGGCATGCATAATGAGAAAATTTGAACCACAATATCTCTCAAACCATATGTTTGATTGAGAAAAAATTTGTATGGTTGGAATTGTCTTGATGAGTACTACATCTTAGGCATTGTTTCAAGGTTCAAAAACTAAGTTAAATTTTTATGATTTTAAAATACCAAAATAGCTTATTTTGTTGAATTGAACCTCAATACACTAATGTGGAAATGACATGAGGATTTCTAGGTGACTTAAGCTTGATTACTAATGACGAATCAACTCTAGCACAATTTCACTAATCATATGAGTAGGTTAAATCCTTTAAATTTACTTATGTATGGGCCCCATATAAGGTTAGGTAATATGAAGTTCAACTATCCTAGGGGTAGAACTTAGAAGCAAATCAATATTATGAAGAACCTAGTTGTGACTATTCACTTAGGGAAGGAACATAAAGATTACCTTATGTCACTAAGAATAATTCTATTATTAACAATGAAGGATTAGAGTTACAAGTATAGGAACACCTCTTTTGAGCCCTACTTTCATCCCTACAAGCAGTCAATTATAGGTTTTTTGAACTTGGATAAACATCTTAGAGGTTAGAGAGATGTCTTTGTTTAGAGCTAACATGCATAGGAGACATCTTATGAAGAGGAGGAGACATTTTTTCAAATGTGGAGACATCTTGTTTTGTCAAAAGACATCTCTAGGAAGACATCTTTACATGACAAGAGACATATTTTCCAAGAAGAAGACATATTGTCTTATTAAGAGATATCTTTGCCTAATAGGAGATATCTTTTCCTAGAATGAAACATCTCACTCTAATAGGAGACATCTTTCATAGGCCAAAGATATCTTTCCTAAGTCTTGGATGTTGTAGAAAGACATTTTGAAAATCTTGTACACATCTCATACAGCTGAGAAAAGTTTCAAGTTGGCAATTCCAAGTTTGGAAATAGCTTGAAAAGGTGAGAACAAGATGGAAATAGATGGGGATCTTTAAGTTTATCATTGAAAAGATTTCATTATGGTTCTTGTTTAAATTTAATAAATTTCATTTGTGTTTTCATGTTTTTTAATAAGATGTTATGAGTTAAGATGGAGAGTTAAGCATATGAGAGTTTGTTATGAGAGATTACATGAGTGTGTATGCATCTCTATGGTTAATTGTCTATTTGGTCATTTTCACTCTTAGTGTGTATGTTATGTGTGATCTCAATCCTATGCCTATTGAAGAGATCTCATTTGGTTATGTCTTGCATTAAGGATAATCGTTGTGTGGTTATAGAACCTTATGTTTTGCAATGTCATTGAGTGTGAGAATGTATTGTTGTCGATTATGGAACCACTGATTTGTAATCTTCTTTACAATAATTGAAGATAGCTATTTTTTCTTATTTTCTAGCAAATTGAATTATCTTCATATGTTCTAGATTTGATGTGTGTTTGAAATATTAAAGTAAATAGAGTGACCTTACTCTAGTGGTATTGGTATCAGAGACATTAGGTTTATGATTATTGGAAAACAATTGTAGATTTTTTGTGTCAGTTTCAAATGGCTCCTAAGAAGAAACAAGTTTAAGCCATGAATAGAGACATGGGAATCATGAAATCTATCTTTCAATTGATGGTTGCATGATTGAATGAGATCAATTCCAAGGTAGATAGGAATGCATGTGCCAACCATATTTAGAATCATGGTGGTGGTGGGCATTTAAGTTTAAATGGTGATAAAGTTTCTCTACTAGGTGAAGGGAAAGTAGATGAGAAGGAAGAACATTCTAGCTATGGAAGTGTGGAAACTCATCAAGTAAGGATTCTAGTGGGAGGAAATCCAAATCCTCATGTCGTAGTTCCAAGATTTTCATCACTGGCATCTATTTCTTCTCATGACAAGCTTGATGATGAAGATGAAGCAAGGCTTGCTAGAGTGTTTAGAAATGTTGCTAGACTTTCATATATGGAACTAGACACTTTTAATGGTGTAGATGGCACCAATGCTTTTACAAATTGGCTGAAGGTATTTGACAAGAATTTTGAGTTGGAGGAGATACCAAATAAATTGAGGGTACTATTTGCTAAATCTAGATTAAAAGGCATGGCTTCTATTTGGTGGGAAAAAGAGTTCCAAAGTTCTAAGAGGTAAATGATCAACCGATCAGGGATTAGACTCTCATAAAATATATGTTGAGGAAAAAATTTGAATAGTCTTGGTAGAGGCAAGAGATAATCCTAAAGTTGAAATTATTAAGGTAGGATGACAAACATTTTAAGGAGTTTTACATTGAATTTTGTGATGTATTCCATCAAGCAAAGGTAAACTGGGAGAAGTATGAACAAGCTTGAATCTTTTTTGGAGGTCTCAAAATGATGTTTTAGTAGTAGTTGTCATTATATGAGCGATAAACTCTTGATGAGACTTATGATTTGGCACTCAAGGTAGAAAAGAAATTCACTGAATTCGAGATTAGAAGTAAATAAGCTTTAAAGCGGAAGCACAAGGGATCCAAATCAAAGAAGGGAACTAAGTAAAAATTTTGAAAACAAGGATGGAAACCATGACAATAAGCCAAAGAAGGATGACTACTGTATAATATTGTTAGACCCTTTGATGTTGAGTGAAACCTCATCTGAATTCATCAATGTATTTTATACAATTATACATTTGTACAAACAAGTCTTCAATGTGTTCTTTCTTTTATATCTCAAGTTTGTCAAATTGGATTCTATATAAAATTTCTTTGGTTTGTTAATTTTTTGAATTACTAAGATAATCTAAGCATAATCTTTCTTATATTTTTTGTAGGTTTTCAAGAGGCATAGTCTTCCCAATATGGTTTCAAATACATTGAATATAATAATCACTCTTATAAGAGAATCATTTCTTTTTCATTTCTCATCTTCTAATAGTTAATTCATGGAGGAATTATCTACTTTTTAAACTTCTTTAGTTGTAGTAAAATCAAAGGGAGTATTTCCTAGTTCAATAGTCTTCCACACATCATTCACTTTAAGGAGGTCTTTCATCATGCTTTCTCAAGAAGTAAAATCTTATGTTCCATTAAAATGATGAAACATTTGACAATTTTCTTATTGCAACTCATGCTAGTTTTAGCTTTGATACAATTCTGAATAATATTTCTAGTAATATTCTTGAAAAAATGATTAATTTCATATTTTAGTTGACTTTTTATTTTTTGGTATTAAGAGTTTTGAAATATCTAAAGTTCTAAAAAATGTGTAAATGGAGTGTTGATTTTTGAATGCTTGAGTGTCTAGTTAAGGTGATTACTTGTAACAAGATGCTAATAATTGAGACGAAAAGACTTGATGAAAAATATGATAATAAGAGTGTGAGAATAAAAAGTACAAGAAAGAGGAATATGAATAGTCATAGATTAGTTGAGAAACTCTTACATCATCTTTACTAAATGATCTTAGGCCATTTACATCATGGTATGACCTTTATTTATATAGAATCTTATTGGAGCCATATTAAGGGTTAATAAAAAGTCATTTTCCACTAATAAAAATTGAAAAAGATGATGAACTAGGCCAAAATCATTTACATCTACCCATCAAATCATAAGTTCTCAAATAAATGAAAAAAATTAAAATTTTTTCTTATGTCAACTAAAACTAGTTTAGAATTCTTTTTTATAGAATTTTTTTGTTTTTAATTAATAACACAGTTAGTGCTACCAAACTATCAATAAATTATTTTTTCTTCTTTCTTTTAAGTGATAATTAAAAAAATACAAGGTTTTGATCCCTATGTTATAAAGCAAACTGATACTACTTACATTGCACACTAATTATTAATATTTTAAATTTGTTACACACATCTAGAAGAAATTTGGAGCAAAATAGGTAAGAAATAAAGAAGATTGAAGTCATAAAGATCAAGTTTTATGCTAATCACCTTGCATCACTTTGCACAGCCTCTAGTAATATAGTTTTAACTATATTGAGTTGTATTACTTTAGTAATCTCAAGCAATATCCTCAGTTTAAAAATTGGCAATCAAGCATATCAATCCCGTTACTTGCCGGCCGTAATATCTAGTGATATTTTGAATTCTTTCTTAAGCGTATTGCATTTTCACAACACTTAATTGGCAAGAATTGATATCATATTAATTAGAGCTAAAATCAATAACCTCTAACAACATCAACCATTTTTCAAAACAAAAAAGCTTCGGCACATTCTCTAACATAATAATTACTCTATTAAATATGACAAGATGTACCACTTGTGCCAATAAAATGTGGCTTAAGTGGTTAGCTCATTATTTATTAAGGATTTGTCAAGTAAGAGATTTCTAATTCAAGTCAAACTTCTCTATAATTCCTCTAATGAATCATGTTAGCTATCTATCTTAGGATGTACCTATAGTCAATTTTTTTTTCTTTTTTTTTTGGATTTTACGTAGATAACAATAGACTTGAGGCATCATTGAAGGTTTTGTTAGTGAAACTAACTTCTCCATAATTATAATTCTTCTATTAGAGATTCTAAATCACTCCCAACTTCTCCAAAATATGGGCCAAGTGCTTAGCCTTACATGTGAAGAAAATTATTTATCATATTATATCTCCCTAACAAATAGGCTTTGTTCCTTGGAGATACATTTTAAATAATGTTGTAGCTACTTGGGAAGGTCTTCAATGGGCCAAGGACAATGGTCAAGATATCCTCTTAATGAAGCTAGATTATGCAAAAGTCTATGATAATATTAAGTGGGACTTTATTATCTAGACCATGAATAAACTAGGTTTTGATCATAAGTTTCTTCATATGGTGAAATGTTTATTCTCAAATGCTACTGCTAGAATAGCTACTACCTTTGGTATCACTTCTCCCATCTCTATTCATAGGTCAATGAGGCAAGATCATCCTCTTGCCCCTTACCTATTCATCATTGTTGCTAACTTCCTCTATCATTAATTAGACTTTGATATTCAAAATAAGGTCCTCTTTAGGGTTCATCTCTCTTTCCCTCAATATCAACTTCTTAATATGCATTTCGTTGACAACTCCTTTTCCTCATTCAAAACATTGCTACTAATTTGTAATGACTCTTATCTAGGGTAGAGCAATATTTCTTTCTCTGTGGCTCCACTATTAATTAGAGAAAATCTTCTATTTATAGTTTCAACAATAATTACAGTCATTTTCCCAACTCTAACTGGGAGCTTATTCAGGACCAAGATATCATTAATATTTTGGATATTCCCTTCCATTTTAGAGATCCTACTTCAGTCCTCTAGGAGCAAGTAATTTTTTGAATTCAAAGGAAAATCAAAAAATGGAAGACTAAACCCCTCATCCTTATGGGTAATTACCTTGTTTGTAAATCTATTTGTGCTTATACTCATGTGTATAATTTCTCATGTTGGGCTCCCTCCCATGCTACCTATTAGAAACTAAAGTGATTATTTTGGAACTTCATGTGCTTGTCTAAAGACTTCCAAAAAGGTTTCCATCATGTTGCTTGGAATATTGTTACTCTTCCTAGAATAGGGGTGGTTTAAGCCTTTTGAATTCTTTGAAACAGGGGCTCATGTTAGTCACTAAGTAGTTGGCTCAGCATATGGATGCCCCTGACATTATTAGAAGTCTTCCCTAGTGATGAGTGGCGAGGTACCCCTACACTCAACCATACGAATACGAGCGTGCACGCGCGATCCGGTCGAACTCCGCAGATTAAATGCCTTAACACCACAAGAAACACTTGGGGTTAATCATTCGTTGTCTTCCCAGGCTTGCTTGTAAGTGTCACGGTGTATGGTTAAGCAAGTCTGAGGTATGTGATTTTTTTGGTATTTTTCGGTTTATCTTCTATGCTATCAGAGGGAAGGGTTGAGAAACTAAGCTAACTCTAACTACTGTCCTAAGTCTAAATTAACTAGCGTCAGCATCCGTTCCCACTTACCGGACACACCCTGAACTATGCAACTGTGGCTTACCAAACGCTAATCGTTACTGGGATCACCACACGTAACGCAAGTGCTCGAAGTGGTCGTACTGAGGCACCTATTTAGCTTAAGTGTGATAAGCAGCCGATTCCTTAGCTAGCCGTACACACCCGTGGGTGCTCGTAACTAAGTCGTACTTATCACACGTTCTAGCCTAGCAATGAGTAGCCGATTCCTTGACTAGCCGTACACATTGGACTACCACTGGGATTACCAAGCGCAGAATCCTGGAATACGCTACTGGGTTACCAAGCAGCCAATGCTCGTAATCAAGTCGTACTCATGCGTTGCGACAAGCAGCCGATTCCTTGACTAGCCGTACACGTCCGTAGACGCTCGTAATCAAGTCGTACTTGTGCGCACTAGGAAAGCAGTAAATAAACAACAATAAAACCATGTACTGCAAGGTTTATCCAATCAAGTTCGTCTTTATTGCCGTACACAACTTGGGTTTAGGTTACAAGCTGCTCGAATAAAGAGCCGTTCACTCTAGGACTCCTACTGCGGGCACATGGGAAAAATTCTAACTCTGGAGTGATCAATTTGCCAGAGCTTCGCTACTTCTAGCTAGGATTGGGAAATGAAGGGAGTGTCGCCTCTTATTTATAGATATGGCAGCGGGACGCGATATCGCGTACGCGATATCGCAGAGGAAGACGGGATATCGCGGCGGCCGCGATATCGCGTACGCGATATTGCATGGGATGTGATATCGTGGCCAAATGCATGTCGCGTCTCATCACCTAGTTAAGGCTCCAACAAACGTTTTTCAAAAATAAGCCTTTTGGAAAGGTATCCATCTTGTTAATTGGATCCTCTCTCCTCATCCTATCACCATTCTTGGGTCCCATGTCTTCAAAAGTATTTGGAGGGCCTAGCAAGCTTTACACCAAACTAATGTCAAGATTAATCCTACTCTTCTTTCTAAGCTTTGCTCCTGGTGGTTACCCCTATCACCTACTTCTCTTGCCACTACAAATGCAAGGGTAGCCACTACTTAGTATTATAAGGGAGTTATTTCCCTTAGTTGTCTTCATCTTGTAGATTAATGGATTTCTTGAGAAGTGTTTGAAAATTTATATAGGGTTTCCAAAACAATGTACCATTACTTAAATCAAGTTTATGATTTCATTCATCAATACATGCAATTGGACATTTCGGTCCAAAGTATTTTTCATGGTCTCCAATGAACAAATGGGTGGAAACTTTTGCCTTATAAGCTGCATGTTTCCTTTCAACTATTGCTTGATTCCTTAATGGTCGTTCAATGTTGTAACAAATCTTGGCACAAACAAGAGTATGAGCAATTCTGGATCTCCCTCTTCAACTGAATTTGGAACCTTCCAACTCTTCCTAAAATTCAACAATTTCTTTAGTGTCTTCTCCATCAAGGTTTACCCATCGGCAAACACCTTGAATATCTTGGAAATCACACTCCTAAGTGTCCTCTCTATGGTGGAATTGAAGATTTTATCCATGTTTTTTGGCATTGCCACTTTGTTCAACATACGTGGGGATGGGCTTCTAAAGTTATCCCTTTATGCAAGCTTTCTCAAAATGACATTATGTTTGGCTTTTTGTCTACCACTTCTGTAAACTTCAAATTTCTTTAGAAGGTTATTAGGCCCATTGTTCTATATTATATATGGAAATGCAAATGTACTATTCTTTTTTAGAGGACTAATTATTTAAATTTCTATCATCTAACTATTATGGAGAAATTGTAGATCCTCTACCTTGTTCACTTCCAAATCGTATCTCATGTTTCAAAGCTCAAGTTGGATACTAATCAGTTGCATCCTTGGAGCAAATACTTGAGTCCCAGCAATCTTCCTCAACATGACTTGCTTCATGGGAATGTCTCTTCATAATTTCGAGTGTTTTCTGCTTTGTCCAATTTTCTACCACTCTTATCTGCTTCTGTTTTTAGTTGATCCTTGGTGGATGATAGATCTCCAAATTCTATTCCTCCACTTTGGAATTAGTTGTTTGTAAAGATGTTTCCCTATGTAACACCCCCATTTCATTATGTTCCCTTTTCCTTCTATATCTAGTTTAAATTTCTATCATTAAATGTCTTGATGTTAAATTTTTACTTCTTCTATCAATGTAAAATATTTTATTGATTTTCATAATTTATATTTTTATGACACATTTTTCTAGTGATATTGTTGCAAATAAAATACTTGACTTGAGTTTTTCTAATGATGTATATAAGTCATTAGTTGTTAATTTTACATCATAATATACATTCATGCAAATTTTGGGTTACCTCCCTCACAATCAAAGTTTGGTTTTGTAGCTAAATAATGTGATGCAAAATCAAGTCATTCATGTCATGTACTTTTTTTTTTCTCTCTCTCTTTTTACTTGTTGAGCTAGGTAAGGCTTCAATGGTGCAATGTAACCTAAATATAAGGTCATTTATAAATAAGCATGTAATGTTGATCATTCATAAGTGGACACCAGATTTTGATATCCCAATTAGAAGAATACTCTAAAGTTTCATATTTTTGTTGAGTTATTTAATCTTTTAAGATATTTTAGAGAGTTGAGGAGCAAATTATTATTCTTGGTTTTATTAAGCATATGGAATTTATAACCACACCATTTGATTAGTATACATTGTTTTTTGTTGAAATTAATCTTCTTAACTATAAAAGCCAATCAGCATTGCAAGTAAATGAAAAAACTTACATTGAACCAATCAAAAACTGAAAATTTTTATGAAGTCCAAAGAATTTGTTGAACCAATCAAAAACTTACATTGCAAATAAGCTCTTCTCTATGGGTAAATTGATCTTAGACCTGTCTCAGGAGATGATGAGAATTCATTCTTTCTGCAGCAATTTAATTCCTGACTCTAATCTTTTACCATTATGCACAGAAAGAAAAGTTTCCATGAGATACATACATATAATAATACGGGCTAGAGACAAAATTGCCAAAAAGTTTTCTTCGAGTGCCAAAATTTGTTTCTGGCTGCAATTATTTACTGCTGGCTTGCAGTTGCACGCATGCTACTTAAAACCTTCTTAGCAATAAGGGTATGTAATTATTGGCAAATTCAACTCCTGAATTCATACAGCTGACAGATATGGTTAGAATAATGTTACCATAATGATAATGATGGTGACGCCTCTGAGGTTGTAGTTATTTAAAACATAAAAGAATCTTTTCTGAAAGGTAAGAAGTAAGAAGTAATTTTAGTCGAATTTTCTGGCGAGTTAGCTGAACAGTTGAAAACTAACAACGGTGCAGAGTTCCGAAACTATCGTGAAAAGCTAGGAAACGAGTGGTCCTAAGTTTTGGCATCGTAACTCTGCATTGCTTGAATACAGACTAAGAAACGACTGATTAGATTTAGCAACAGGGCTCTTCGGGCAACAAGCAATAGGATTGCTGAACAAATTTTCGAGTAATTGTTGAATTCTCTGTGAATTGTCTGAGATATTTTGTTTTCCGACTCTTTCTGTTACATTGCAATTTTACATGTGTCTGCAATTCCGTTTTGCCTGTGCAACCAAGAATTAAATGCCCAGATAGCTATCTTGACATTATTTGAATGCTGCCAAATTGCTGTGCTATATCAGTCAAAGGAAATGGTTTTTTCTATCTAAATGCGTAGTACATAGATCATGAATGGTTGTGAATAATGTCATTGAGATTTGGTTGTCAGTGCATCTTTTATAGTTTTATCTGAAAACTTCTAATTGCTGGTTTAATTAAAATTACTGAAGAAACATAACGTATCTGCTTTGGTTGCAGGGTTTTCTGATTTGAGTTAATGGCTACCCAAGAATTAAATGCCCAGATAGCTATCTTGACATTATTTGAATGCTGCCAAATTGCTGCGTTATATCAGTCAAACGAAATGGTTTTTTCTATCTAAATGCGTAGTACATAGATCATGAATGGTTGTGAATAATGTCATTGAAATTTGGTGCTCAGTGCATCTTTTATAGTTTTATCTGAAACCTTCTAATTGCTGGTTTAATTAAAATTACTGAAGAAACGTAACGTATCTGCTTTGGTTGCAGGGTTTTCTGATTTGAGTTAATGGCTACCCAAGAAGTTGATAACAATCAAATTATTTTCAAGAATTATGTCACTGGAATGGTTGAGGAGTCTGACATGTTTGTAAAATCTGTGAAGATCTCTTTAAAATTGCAAGAAGAATTGCAAGATGTGCTGGTTAAGAATCTGTACTGGTCATGTGACCCTTACCTGCGGCTTCTCATGACAAATGTCTCTTATCTTAAAGGATCATTTTCGCCTGGGTCTGTGAGTATGAGATTTTTTTATTCCTCAGATTATCAAGATAATAAAAATAATTAACGTGAAACTGTAGCTACTGTACGAACTGTCAGAAGCATCAAGTAACTTTCGAGGAAAAAGTTTTATTTTAGCTATTACTTGAATCAAGAACAACGTTAAATCCATTTCATTGATACGTATGATTAGTTTCTGGGAAACCAAATTGCCTTAGTATGTTATTCTAGAAAGCGCTTTCCCCTTCCATATTTTAAATTTAATCATACTGCAGTACAAGTAGTTTGAAATAGAATATTTCAAAAGGTCATTTCTTCAGTTTCTGTGTTCCATGCCTTATTGACCTTCTATATATATTCATGCAGGTGTTAAAAGGTAATGGGGTTGCAAAAGTAATTTCTTCTAATAAACCAAACTTCAAAGAAGGAGATATAGTGATGGGATATGTTGGATGGGAAGAATATAGCTTAATCCCAGGAGGTAACAGCTTGCAAAAGGTCAAATACACAGACATACCTCTATCATACTATGTTGGAATCTTAGGTAAAAAAACTGTTTCAATAAATTTTTTTTAAAACTCATTTCGTTATGGTTTTATGTAACCAAATCCAAGAAACATTTTGGCTCATTTTCTATTTCTGATGAGCTAAGGTTCATTCATTCTTGAGTTTGCAATCAGCCATCCTAATTTTTACATCAACCTGCATTCTTTCCATGATATTTGTTCTATTAAAATAAACCGATGGACATTTGAAGAGTGAATTTAGCTTATGCAGTGTTCGTTGTAGAATACCAAATTTTGACAGTTTAATAATTGCTATGTTTTTCTGACACTGCTAACAGTGCGATAACTTTTGTTTGTTCAAGCCATGACCTGGAATATTCCATGTGAAAAAGACTTGAAAATCCATAGATTGCTTTCCCAACAAGGTTTTGCTTTTACTTTCCCAAGGCATCCCAGTTGAAAGATATATTTTGAACCTCCTATGTTAAATTTCCAGATACACACCGAGGGGTGCAGGGCAAGTAGTCAGGACACTCATCTCTCAGTTGGGAGGTTGTGGATTCAATTCTTGCCTCTGCTTTTGAGTGTGTCAGCAGTAGAGTAACCTTGTGGTGGGACCCATTTCATTAGTGAGTCACACCTACCCTGCTATGTGGGAAGGGATTGTGCTACCAGCTCTGAATTATATTCCCTGAAAAAATTGTAGATATTTTGCTCCACTGACATAAAATTATTCTTTCATGATGATTTGTTATATCTAAGCTGGCAGCATTGACTATTCATCAACAATGATGAGCATGAAAAGAAAATATCAGCTATTCTGCTAAAAGATTAAATGATTTCAGTTTGACTTATGTTGCATACATACATTTTTTAAGGTGTAATTTGTTCATGTCATATCAACTATTCTCATGGTCAATGATGTTTCATTGTGTATGACAGAGCCTCTAAAGGATTATCACTTAGAGGCTCAATATTTATCCTGCTAAGGTAGGGTCTTAGGAGGGATGGTAGATAAGCAAAAGCCCCATATCTTTTAAGTAACTATGAAGCTAAGTCTTACAATTTCAGAAACAAGCATTTTACCATTACTCTAATAGACTTCACATCTTCCTTATTCTTGATCCAATTCTGTTTTTTCTCTTTTTTTTTTCCTTTTCTTGGATTTTCTCCTTCTGGTTCAATAAGCAATTTATTAACTTTTTATCTTTGTTTTCATGTGTTTGTTTGCTCCAAAATGCTTTTGCTGAATATTTATAATCATTATTCTAGGAATGCCTGGCCTCACAGCATATATAGGCTTTTATGATATTTCCTCTCCAAAGTCAGGTGAAAGTGTTTATCTCTGCAGCCTCTGGAGCAGTTGGTCAGCTTGTTGGCCAGTTTGCTAAGCTCCATGGGTGTTATGTTGTTGGCAGTGCTGGTAGTAAAGAAAAGGTACAGCCTACTCCTCCTCCATGTATTTTAATCATGTCTTGCTACATATGTAAATCTAAAAGGATTATGGATCCACATTTAATGAATAAGGCACGTCCTAGTTTCTGATAATGTTTTTTCTTAAACAATGGGTCTACTGTTTTTATTACAATAAGAACATTGTACTATTGTAAATTCCTGATTATATTAGATTTATTGATTTTAATTTTAATATCAGAAAATTTTGTTTGAGATTTTTTATTTTTATTTTATTTTTTGCATGCTGATACAGTGCATGTACAATAGCAATATCTTATTTATTTATTTCACAAACTTGATTTCGTGTAGGTGAAATTGTTGAAAGGAAAATTTGGTTTTCATGATGCATTTAACTACAAAGAGGAGGTTAATTTGAATTCTGCTCTAAAAAGGTATACCCATGCATCAACATCAAATAAAAATGGTTATAGCACATATTAAATACTAATAATAACAATAATGGCAAAGATACACACAAGTCAGTTACATTCAAAGGCCAGAATTGAAATATGAATTTGTAACAGAGAAAGCTAAATCTCTACTGTCCATATTTCATCCATCTAGCATCCACACATGAAAATTTGTATAGTTCAACTTTACAGGTAGATTGCAATCAAGGAAACTGTGGCTTAACGTGATATCAGTTGTAACCATTTTTCATGAAGATGGGACTTCTTAAATGTTGTATGAAGTAACAAAATTTAACGTTGATGACTAATATGAAAGTCTTTTCTAGGTGTTGCCCAAAGGGTATCAACCCAATATTATCATTATCAGTTAATAGGTACCCAGTATTATCATCATCATTTTAGCCTAGTCTTTTCTACAAGTATGGGATCATTTTCATGGTTTTGTACTGCCATTTGACTAAACGTTTATCCATCTATAGTCTATTCATATCACTCTTTAACTATTTCTTCCTATTTTGTTAGGTCTTGTTCCCTAAAGCTTTCTTGAACTATGATGTGGTAACATTTTTTGAAAAAGCTCAATATTTATTTTTTGGACATGACCAAATTATTTAAGATGATCAAACTATTTAAAATGTCATTCTTGTAAATTATGTGAATTGTGATATGGCAATCTTTTCTTGATAAGCTCAATATTCGTTATTCTTTGGACATGACCAAATTATTTAAGATGTCATTCTTGTAGTTTATCGACAATAAGAGCCATTTCAAATCTTTCTTTAACATGTGAATTATAGAATTTATCCTTTCTTTTTGGGTAATATTTGGCATCCATTTAAGCATTCATATTTTGTTATTCATGTTTCTTTGTTACAATAAGTAAGTTTTGAGCCCCTAACAAAGTGGGGCAAAACACCCAAATAGTCAATTACATTAAACTTGATCTCAATTTATACATGTGGTTGTTTTCGAGTTAACCTAAGATCATTGAATCTAGAATTATTTTCCAATTAGCATAATCTTATAGGAAAGTCTAGTAGCTAATATTGTTAGCATTACTATGTGTTGTGGATATTAAAATTTTTAAGTGCCTTATTAACATATGCAAATTGAATTAGCCATAATATCATACCTTTTTTAATCTTGTTTAATTTCCATGCCCAAAATTTTCTTAGGTGCACTAAGATTTTTTATATCAAAATGAGATCTCTTACATGTTATTTCTTACCATTGACATATTATCAGCTTACAATAGCAATATTGAAAAGGCTTGAGTAGGTTTCATGAGATATATACAAGGATCATTAAAGGTCTATTTGGTTAGTTGTACTTACTAGTTCTTGCATCGATTCGGACATTGGGTCCAAAGATTTGTGAATTTGAAGAGATACTACATCTTGAGGTTAAATTTATAAATATTTTTTAAAAGAAAAACAATAGAAAAAGGTGAATTTGATGTCTCCAATGCAAATCAAGCAATTCACTCAACATAAGCCAAATAATACAAGGATTGAGACTATCTATTCTAACACTTATAGTCTTTATTTTAACCTATACAAGGATTTTAGTAAGTGGCATACCATATTTTCTTTGCCTTTAACCATATAACCTTCAAGCTTATACATGTAGATTTCTTCATCAATATCTCCATAAAGAAAAGTAGGCTTGACATCTATTTACTAAAGTTCAAGATCTAAAGAAGTCAATATTGACAAAAAAAAAATCTTATAGAGGTTAGTTCAGATCTAAAGTAGCTATAAATGAAAAAAAAGCATCTTATAGAGGTTAGTTTAAACACTAGTGAAAAAACTTCATAATCAATACCTTTCTATTGAGATTATTCTTTAGCCACCAAGCATGTCTTGTACACTCCTCCCTCTTTTGAAAAGAATAGATCTTGAAAGCCCTCTCATTTACTTATAAATTGCAGAAAATGCACCATGCTAGGCTTTGTTAGACTTAGGTGTCATAGTTAACTTAACATCCCAAGAGATGTAAAAAGCATAGAACCTACTACCACTTAAAAAGCGTAACATCAAGTTGAAGCTTACAAATTAGCTCATCATTGGTTCCTTGGAATAAATGAAGAACATTAGGACCACCATCAGTAGGTGGTCCTACCCAATGGAGTTTCTAGTAATCCATGTAGACAACTATAAAGAGAAGTTCCTCATCATCATGAGAAGAGCTTGGCTAAGCACCATGAATGTTAAGCTTAAAATCATAGACCTATTCTTAGATATCTTCAAGGAAAATTGATGAGACGCAGATTGCACAAGCCGCGATATCACGTCTCTCCATGCGATATCGCGTACGCGATATCGTGGTCCGTCATCATATCTATAAATAAGAGGCGGCACTCCCTTCATTTCCCAATCCTGGCTAGAAGTAGCAAAGCTCTGGTAGTTTGAACACCCCAGAGTTAGATTAATTTCCCATGTGCCCGCAGTAGGAGTCCTAGAGTGAACGGCTCTTTATTCAAGCAACTTTGTAACCTGAACACAAGTTGTGTACTGCAATAAAGACGAACTTGATTGGATAAACCTTGTAGTACATGGTTTTATTTTGTTGTTATTTATTGCTTTCCTAGTGCGCATGAGTACGACTTGATTACGAGCATTGTGACTGCTTGGTAACCCAGTAGCGTATTCCAGGATTTGCGCTTGGTAATCCCAGTGGTAGACCAATGTGTACGGCTGGTCAAGGAATCAGCTACTCATCGCTAGGCTAGAACGTGTGATAAGTACGACTTGGCTACGAGTGCCCACAGGTGTGTACGGCTAGCCAAGGAATCGGCTGCTTATCACACTTAGGCTAAATAGGTGCCTCAGTACGACCACTTCGAGCACTTGCGTTACGTGTAGTGATCCTAGGAACGATT
Organism: Gnetum montanum; assembly: GCA_015680685.1. Taxonomy (NCBI): domain Eukaryota; kingdom Viridiplantae; phylum Streptophyta; class Gnetopsida; order Gnetales; family Gnetaceae; genus Gnetum; species Gnetum montanum. Next base: position 658,775 of record MNCI01023539.1, on the reverse strand, counting down.
ATCATTTGGTAGCCACAGTTGCATAGTTCAGGGTGTGTCCGGTAAGTGGGAACGGATGCTGATGCTAGTTAATTTAGACTTAGGACATTAGTTAGAGTTAGTTAGTTTCTCAACCCTTTTCCTCATAGCTTAGGAGATAAACTGAAAAATACCACAAAAATCATATACCTCAGACTTGCTTAACCATACACCGTGACGCATACAAGCAAGCCTGGGAAGACAACGAATGATTAACCCCAAGTGTTTCTTGTGGCGTTAAGGCATTTAGTCTGCGGAGGTCGACCGGATCGCGCGTACACGCTCGTATTCATATGGTTGAGTGTAGGGGTACCTCGCCACTCATAAAAAATGAACATGGATAAATAGAGAAGGAGAAAGTTCCATGCATTGTGTACAAGAATATATGATGTAAATGCATGCAAAGAGCTTGAACAATTAGACAAAGAAATGTCATAGCATTCAATTCATGTGAAAAATATATGTATGCAAAAATGTCTATACATAGCAACCACTAAATAAGAAGATACCTAATTGATGAGTGGTGAGTAGTCCCTACGTCCAACCATATGAATCATGAGCATTCACACACAATCTGGTCGAATTCTATGGATGGGCTATTTGTGACATCTAGATCGTTAACCATTGATCATAGTACATTATCTTCCCACTTGGACTAGTGGTAGCTTTGTCACATATGGTTTAGTCCAATGTGAGGCATATGATGGTTGATGTTGTTTTGGCTTTATGATACTCCTAATGATAATAGAGAAATTAATTATTTAATCTAATTAAAAATGAAAAGTAAAGTCTAAATGAGCCTACAGGTGATGAGTGTCCATTCCTTGCTTACTGTACACGTCTTGAACCCATGTATCCACTACTAGGATTACCAAGCGCTATGCTATTGGACAAACCAAGAAATAACATTGCTAGGATTACCAAGCAAATACGTGTTTATGCTTGAAACTAGTTGTGCTTATTCTACCAATTTATTAACGTGCATGGAAATGTAAATATTAACTACGTATAGGAAATATAAATTGCATTAAAAGTAAATTTAATCTAAATCAAAGTGTGGCAATGAATGAGAATTAATCTCGATCTTATTGTCGTTCATGTAATGTGTCTAGGTATATTGCCACTTGAATAAGATGTCATACAATTGACTCAAATTCACACTACAAGCACTCATTGACTATTCTCTAAGACTAGGGAATAAAACTACAAGTGTTCAAATACTCTATTGACAAAAGAATGGGATGAATCATGCGCCCAAGTGTTATATTTATAGGCATGCATGCATCTCACAATATCAAATATCAGATGTCGTAGCATGGTCTATGATATTAGGGTTAAGATATCAAATCCTCGATATTGGATATTTAATTTTAGATACTTGATATATTAGCCTATAAAAAACACAATTCATCATACCCCCACGATTGAATGAAAACTTTTCCTTGAGTAAACAAAAGGAGAAACAAGTTCTTTACAAAATATTAGGAAGGTATGAGATTATTGACTAACTCTAACTACTAACTAACTCTAAGTGCTACATTACAATATTTTGTTTGAGTGGATATAGACAAAATGACAAAAAGACTAGACAAATATTGAAGTTTACAAAATTTGCAAAGGTCTTCAAAAAGCTGCTAAAGATGATTCTTCTTGTTGCCACTAATAGTGACAAACTTCCAACCTTAATTGTCATGTTGATGCTTCTCTAGTTATGCAAAACATTCTTGAAGGATGGACTAAAATTTCTTCTCATCGTCCCATGGATCAAGCAATCATGTGATGTTTGAGCCATTATCCTATATGTGCTACTATTTGTCCATGGGCATATCCTCCATTGTCCCTCTCTTGGCTTCATTTTTGTACCTGGAAAAATACCTTCTTCCTTAGGCATCTCTTTTAGCATCACTTGCAGTCACCAAAGGATCAACATTAGTTTTGGTAGATTTTCCTTAATAAGTAATCTTCGAATCCCTTAGTTTGCATTTAAGCATAAGGTGATGATAGCATACTATGTCCAAGGCTATGAGTTAATAAAATCATCAAGTTGTTCACCTTATTTTGGTTAATTACAATTAGTTACCATAACGTTTGAAAATAGGATGTTAGAAAAATTTCAAAGCAGACATTCCTAGCCCCCATGACTAATAAGCGTAACTCCAAAAGTGCAAAAGTATTCTAACAATGAAAACCAAAGGTCTAATTCACAAGATGGCCAAGAAATTTTAAATTTGAAGAATATGAAAATAGAAAAGTAGGAAAAATTAATTGAAACTAGTAAGAAGTAGTCCCAAAATCATGCATAAATTTAGAGAAACCATCACTGATGTTCTAGAATATGTGAAGGTTAGTTCAGAGCCATGATCAACAAAAGTTATGCAAGTAGGTCCTTCCCAAAGCAAGCTCCTACCATAATGCCCTTGCATAACCACCTTTAGAGATGTCTGTGGGCATCCTAGAAGTTAAATGTAAATCATGTCTTTGTTTCAAACAACACATCTCACCTTGATTGGGATGTTGTACCATACTACACAAAACTACATCATGAGTCCACAACCACTGCAAAGAATAATCATCACTTCAAAAAGAGAAAAAAGAGAAGAAAGAAGGAAGGACCTTAGTTATAGGGGAGCCTTCAAGCATAAGTAACATGTCTTTCCAGTCCCATAACCAATGCTTGTAGCCCATTATTGTGTCTAAGGGATTTGCTTTAAATTTCCATTATTATTATTGAATGGAAACCATACCATGCAAAGACATAGTTTCCTTTTTATTGGTTGATGTAGGAGTGATGATACGTTCCATGAGGAGTCATAAACCATAAGAAGGACGTTAATAAGAGAACTCAACAATTCCCCTTGAGGGCACACCCTTTGCCATTCCCACTTGGTTGTCCCCTCTTTCTTCAAGGTACAATTATCATTGATTGATTTCATTTTCATGAAAAAAGAACCAAATTTCTTTCATGATAAAATACCTTTTTATTTAGAGAACTGGATGGATGGATGAGGTGGTCTCACTACTTTACACAATTACTTACCTAATCATCGTGATAGCATAGCACAAAAACCCAACACATAGCATTGACTTTTGCATCATGACTTGGCAATATTATTAACAAAAACATAAAAGACATTCATACAACATAAAGAAAATGACTCAAGAAAAGAGGAAATTATAAAGAAAAAAGAATAACAAGAAATGAAAAAACATATTAAGAATTAGAAAATATGGAAAGAAATAAGGAAATGATAAAAAATTGTAAAGGTGAAAAACACTTATTAGTTCTTGATTTAAGATGGGGCATCTTCCCCACAACTAAGCTCTTGACTATAACAAGAATTAATAAGTTCTTTGGATGGTTCCATGCATCTTTGAAACATATTTATATTCTCATTTCCAATTTACTTTCCATGCATCTTTGAAACATATTTATATTCTCATTTCCAAGTCACTGGGTGTCTTCTAGTTTAGTGGCTACTGCGTAGACTAGTTTTTTCTCACATATTTATTTCTAAACTTTATGGTGGGTCAGTATAGAGGTTATGTTAATATTTCAAACTTTCAGCCCACAACTACATCCTTTATTATTATTAGTGATGCATGGATTCTTCTATTCCTCCATAATGATATGTTCATCTTTTATGTCTTGTGTTGGAGTGGTGATGGTTGTTGGCTTTTGTGTATGATCAAGAGATATTATTTTAGCAAGGAAGGATCTTGCACCAAATTGGTACTGTGCAAGTTTTGATGTGTTAGTAGGTCTACAAGTTTTGCATTCACACATGGGAACCGCCCTAACGAAAGAATGTTTCCAAGGTTGTGATGGAGATCTATTAGCCTTATCATTTTCATGTATGTTCACATTACAAGTGACATTTTTCCATTGATGTTGTGGTGCCAAACCTTCCTGTGTTATTGGTGGTAACATGTGATGGTGGGAAGTATGAGAATATTGAGGATATGATGAAGGGTGAGAGGTGTGAGGTGGTGATCCTATAGAAGATGTTGTAGGTTGATGATATTCAAGAGAGTGGTAGTAGTGATTTGAGGTAGAGGAAGTAGAACCAATTGTGGAAATAGGTTGTTGAATGTAATATTCGTATGGGTCTGACTGGCAATAAGGGTTGTGCTAGTTTGATGATGGCCTCCCCCATGACCATGGGTTTTTCCACGATAATTGATAATAATTTTGAGGCTGATAAGAAGTCCCACTAGGATAGTATGATTGGTTGTAGGACTATCTATAATTACCTTGTGAATAAGGTAATTTCCCAGACATTTACTTTTGCACGAACTTGGGATTGAAAGCAAAAGCCCAATACTCATGTAGATGTAACATAGCTAGGCAATAGCCTTTTTAATGGTCATATAGGTAGATGTCACATCCATCATCCTCTTCTATGGTTAAGTCTATAACTTCTTCTTTTATAGCCATTTTCCCTTTTTGCCAATAAGTGTTCCTACCTATTTCTTGGTTCTTTCTCCTCCTCTTGTTTTAATCACTTGATTTGTTTTGCATTACTCTCTCCTCTATGATTTTCACATAAGTTGTAACTTTCTCATTCATCAACTCCCACATCTCAGCTATCCTTGCTTCAAGCTCATTGATAGACTTTTGTATTGGTAAGGTTGGTTGTGAAATCACCTCATCGAGAGTTGCCTCTTTTTTTTCATCATAGATATGGACCCTTTTCTTTTGAAGAATTGGATCCTGGTTATATTCCTCTACATTTTCTTGTTTACATAGCCCTCCTTCTTTTGCCACCCACTTGATTAACCTTTGTATCTAATGGGCTTTTAGTTCGTATAATCAACCTTGGGCATAAATCCCAAGGGTCTCCCTTGTTTGATTATAAATCCCATCTATGATGTGGAAAAGTTGCTCTTTTTGAGAGAAATCATGGCCTGGACCTCTATGTAGTAGAGAATAGTATCTATCCAAGCCCACATCCAAGGATTCATGTTTTTCTTACTTGCATCTTTGGATTTTTTTTCTTAGGTTGGACACTCTTGCATAGGTTTGGTATTTTTCATTGAAGAGCTCTAGCATTATGAACCACCAGTGGATGAAATTTGGTTCCAACAATCTATACCAACTTTTAGCTTTGTCAACTAGTGTCCTAAGAAAAAGCTTAAGATTTTGCCACTTACGGTCAATATTTTGCAAGGTGTAGGCATCATGGAAGGCTTCTAAGTGATGTTATGGATCAGAATTATAACCTCTTCTAAATTTAGGAATGTTGTCCACATCAAGTTGTTTGATGTGGTTGTCCCTTTGATGCCTTTAGGGTATTCAAACTACCTTCCTAATCTATGTTAGGCCCCTAGTAGCCAACAAGAGTTCATCTGTATCAGACACGTCATTGTGATAATTTATATTTCTATTCATCCAATTGTGATGATCTTTTCTATGCTCGTTTTGATGTCTTTGATTTTATCCTTGGGTTTGATTTCTATCTTTATCTTGACCTCATAGTGGAGCTCTATCTCTATACCTACATTCATCTTCTTCAGAACTAGACGTTGCAAAGTAAGAGGAAGATGGTGAACTGATAGAATCACCATGGCTCCTAAAGTTCTCCCAATGATCCCTTGATGTATCTCTTCTATGTTTGGAGAAGGTCCTAGGCCTTGAGGTCCTCCTTGTTGTAGGACTTTCTCCATCTACTCTAGCATTATCTATACTAGTTTAACATAGTTCTTTCATGTAGTAAGGTTGGAGATGAGCATATGAAACCCCTACTTGAGGGTGTTAACTGTAATTCTCTTTAGTATAGATTCTATCATTTCTCTTACAAGAGTTTTCATCATATGATGCATTATTGGTCTTGTGTGAAGAAGACATGGTTTTTTTATAATGTGTGACTTATAATATTAATATTCATAAAAGATAGATCATTAATATGTTTATAGTAATCATGTATAATATAACTAATCTAGGTAACTAGCACCATCCTTGACAATACTACCAATGATAAGCAATGAGTACTCCCTAGGCCCAACCATACGAATCATAAGCATTTATGTGCAATCCAGTTGAATTTTGTGGATGGGACTAGTTGTGGCATCTAGATTGTTAAGAATTGATCATAGGATGTTGTCTTCCCACTTAGACTAGTGGTAGCTTTGTCACGTATGGTTTAGTCTAAGGTGAGGCATATGATGGTTGATGTTGTTTTGACTTTATGCTACTCTTAATGATAATATAGAAATTAATTATTTAATTTAATTAATAATGAAAAGTAAAGTCTAAACTAGCCTACGAGTGATGAGTGTCCATTCCCAGCTTGCTATACACATCCTGAACCCATCTATCCACAACTAGGATTACCAAGTGCTACGCTATTGGGCAAACCAAGCAATAATGCTGCTAGGATTACCAAGCGAATACATGGTTACGCTCAAAATTGGTCATGCTCATTTTGTCAATTCATTAACATGCATGGAAATGTAAACATTAACTAGGTACATGAAATATAAATTGCATTAAAAGTAAATTTAATCTAAGTTAAAGTGTTGCAATGAATAAGAATCAATCTCAATCTTATTACCGTTCATGGAATGTGTCCAAGTACATTGCCACTCGAATAAGACATCGTACAACTGACTCAGATCCACACTGCAGGCACTCACTGACTATTCTCTAAAATTGCAAAATCAAACTGCAAGAGTTTGGCTACTCCATTAAAAAAATGGGATGAATAGTGTGCCCAAGTGTTGTATTTATAGGTAGGCACACATCCTTCGATATCGGATATCCAATGTCATAACATAGGCTATGATATCAAGGCTAAGATATTGGATCCCTAATATCGAATACTTGATATGTTAGCCTGTGAAAAACATGATTCATCACTAATGATTGAAAATAGATGAAAACTATCAATCACCAATTTACGTGGAATTAGAAGATGCACTAACTAGCTCATATGTAGAAAATTTGGAAAAGATGAAGCATAAATGACAAAAACTCTCTCAAGAAAGGCATATACAAGAGAACGATACTAATTAGAAAGAGTTAGAAATTCTAGAAGAACCTATAACTAAACTACTTAAGTTAAAAATATTACTAAATTTACTGAAGTATGTCTTTCCTAAAAATAAAAAATTGGTAATCATAAATATAGATCTAACGAAAGAGTGGGAAAACAAGCTACTAAAAGTTGTGAAAAAATTCTTCACCATCTCTACTTGATCATATGATGAGATAATTAGAATAGATGTATGCATATGCCAACATAAAATTTACAAAGATCCAACCATTAAGCCAAAACACTAGCCATAGCATACGTTAAATCCCAAGTTGAAGTAGGTTATTAGTAAAGAAATTGAAAAATTCTTGAAAGTTGGATTTCTCTATCCTATTGTGGATAGGGAATGGATGAGCTTGTTCATGATTGTACCAAATAAAGAAAACTAATGATAGATTGGCATCGATTTTAGGTTGTTAAATATGGCAACCTTCATGTACTAATTTTCATTATCATTCATTTATCAAATGTTGGACATCATATTAGGACATAAATATTACAACTTCTTGGATACATACAGTAGCTATAACCAAATCCAAATTACACTTGAAAAGAAAGTCAAAAAAAAATTTTACATGTCCTTGGGGGAGCCTATAAAAAGATGCTATTTAGCTTGTGTAATGCTTTTTATACCTTCCAATGCCTAGTCTTTAACATCTTTTAAAAGAAAAGCAATAATGCTATTAAATTCTTCATGGATGACTTCTCCAACTATGATTTAGATTTCAAACAAGTACTAGACCATTTGGAATAGGGATCAAAGAGGTATGTAACTTAACTAGTAAAAAAAGTCACTGCATGGTATAGAAAGACATTATTATTCTTGGATATAAGATATCAACAAAAGATACTAATATTAATCCTAAAAAGATCAAGATAATAAAAGAAATCACTCAAAGATCTCTAACAATAAAATATTTGAGGTCATTCCTTGAACACATAGGGTACTATAAGCACTTCATTAAGAATTTCTTAAATATTACAAAGCCATTGGTAGAGCTTACAAAGAAGGATGCACATTTTTTTGGTCAAATGCTTGTGAGAAGGCATTTGAGCTTCAAACTCTAATTATAAGAGTACTTGATTGTTTATGAACTTTTTACATAATGATAGGATGCATCAAATTACATCTTGGAATCCATGCTTACATAGTTAAATAATTAGAAACATTCCTACTACATCCACTATACTAGTAGTTGAATTGCTAGTACACAACTCAACAACATCACTATTGAAAAGAAGTTGATGATGGTGGTGTATGCACTAGAAAATTTTAGGAACTATGTGCTTGAATGTCTAGTCCTTGTACACACTAGTCATAATGCAATCAAGTTATTAATGAATAAATCAATGATGAGACCCTAAATTATTTAGTGATTGGTGATCTTGCAAGAATTTGATATCACAATAACTTACAAGAAGGAAATAGAAAATGTAGTAGCAAATCATTTTTTGAGATTGAGATGGGATAATAATGCTTGTAAAGAGCCTTTATCAAAGAAATTTCTTAATGTATCATTATTTGCAAAGGCTACTGCAGTTTTTTCATTAGTGACCATTTCTTATTTCATGGGTTATCTTATACATCTAAAAGAGAAAAGATTCCATTTGAAATGGGATAAACATAGGATTTAGTAGTTCTAATACTAAATAAAAAATTTCATGGAAATAAAGGAAAACCTCCACAAAATATGTGTTGATGGCTTAGTATGCTAGTGTGTTCCAAAGGAGAACCAACTAAGAGCTCTTCAAGATGTGCATGAAGAAATCACTATGTGATAAGGAGAACAACCATTAATATTCTGATGGTTGGTTACTTTTGGTCAACACTCTTTTACAATGCATATTATTTTATTGAATCCTACAAGTGCTATTAATGCAATGGTATGGTATCAACACATTTTAAGGGATTAACGTAATGAATAAACTCACTAGAGATTTTTATTTCATGGAAAGTTAACTTCAAAAGGTCAAATCACCCCTTATTTGAAAGGAAAATCTTACATCATTATTATTGTAGACTATTGTACAAAGTGAGCTAAAAGTAGCTACAGTAACTAATTACACTACAAAAACCATTATCAAGTTCTTTGGGTTGCATATGGTAAATAGGTTTGGCATCCCATGAGCACTTAACTTAGATAGTGATACACACTTTACAAGGATAATGTTTAAAACACTAATGTAATGCTTAGAAATAGATCACAAGTTAACTATAGTATATCACCCCCAAGTTGATGAGCAAGTCAAAGTTACAAACCATGAGACAACCTATATACTAACATAAAGAGTTGGTAAGTATTGAAAGGACTAGAGCACTAAACTTAATGATGCTCTATGAGAATATAAATCAACATGGAAACTTTCTATCAATTACTCTTTATAGCGACCGAAAACGTTGGCGGCTGGAATGGAACACTGAGAGGTTCATGGGTCCATATCTTTAACCCCAAGTCCACGTGAAGGCCTACTAGAGGCAGAGGTGGGGTTCCTAGAATAGTCTTGTCGATCGAACGGGGACTTACAAAATGCAATGCCAAATGGTGCTAAGTGTTTGCATGACATTCACAATGTCAGCAATGTCAATAGGAGTGAGCATAGTCAAGGGTTTCAGTGCAAAATGAAGATGTCAACACATAGTTATGCATAAAAATGGCAGAAAATGTAAGTAAAATGCCCAAATGCAAGTAAAAATGCTAAAAATTCATAGAAAGAGAGCGAGAGAGAATGGAACACCATCCCAAATGGGGTTGAGTGTAGTTAACTTCAAAAGGGATGAGAAGCTACATGGTGTACAACAAGCATAATGGACAGTGTAGTCATAGTCTTGGGGTGTCTGGCCAAGAAGACTAATGTTCTACTATGGTGTTTGTGCCTACAACCATGGTGTGCAATGAACTACAGTGGTCTGCAGTGTCCTGTGATGAGCTATGGTGGTGTGGGAATGCCTTGCCTTACTGCAATGCCAAATGCACTTCAAAATGCCAAATGCCAAAGGTGCTAGCCTTCAAATTTGCCAACCCCTAAAACGTAGAGGACTGGGATATTTATAGGACTAGGTTTCTCATGAAATGCAGATCAGTTGCCACATGGTAGTGGGATGGTATGGACTATGCTACATCCAACTACACTCTTCACTAAGGTTAGAGGTGTTTTGCTCTAGTGTGCTCCAATGGACTCTACAAGACTGCTAAACTATGACTATGCTACCAACTACATGTGCATGTACTGAAAATACCATAATGTACCTAAAAAATGCAACTTTGGAGACTATGCTCTGAGACTACGTTGTCTACTATCTTAAGTGGGGTTGAGCATAGTTACAATTTTGGGACAAAAAGGGGTACAACAAAGATGCATTTTTGCTAACTACACTTGTTAGAGGTGTTTTGGAGTTGAGGTGAATGCCATTGTTGGGTTGTGGAGGCCTTTGGAGGCTATTCTAGCTAACTACACTCAACTATGCTCTAGACTAGGGGAGTTTGTAGTCCAACACTCAGAAAAATTTTGCAAAACATGGCTATGTGCTAACTATGATCTCTACAAGAGGTTGACTATGCTTCCAACTAGGGTTGAGCATAGTCCCAGCACTTGGAAACTTTTTGCAAAATCTAGCTTCTAGTTGACTACGCTTGACTATGCTCTAGTTTGGTGCAGAGTGTAGTCTCAATACTTAGAGAAGATTTTCACCAAACTAGGTCTACCATGCTAACTACACTTAACTATGCTCCAAGGAAGTGGAGAGCATAGTCTTGGAACTTAGAAAAATCTATAGTTGCTGACTTGACACTTAGAAAAATTTGCAAACTAGCCCTTATGTGTTGACTACACTCTCTACTAAGCTAACCACACTCTAAGGTAGTAAAGAGCATAGTCCCAACACTCTACTAAGTAGCTTCTTGCTTCATGTTGACACTTAGGCAAAATTGCAAAAAATCAATCTTTGGAGCTAACTACACTTTGAAGTAGTAGAGAGTTTAGTCCTAGCATTTAGAAAAATTTGTAGAAAGTGACCTCATGTTGGCACTTAGGAAAATCTACAGTTGAGACATGGTAGCCCAAATTTGGTGGTGTTTCATTGGTCCCTCTTTGTTGACATCTAGAGGAGTGGCCTGAGAGATGTTGAAAAAGAATGATAAAACACCATAATAGGCTTGGCACCAACATCACTCTTCAGTACCTGATCGGATGTCATTACACCGTGCTCAAGAGTGCTATGGATGGTGGTATGCTAGGAGTAAAAGGTGTAGGTAATGTGCTAGGGATAATAGGGGAGATAAGGTGCAAATAGGGTGTTAAGATGTAATATGTAGAGTCAACATGGCTGATGGTGACCATGGCACCAAGGTGGCTTGCCTCTGAAAATGTTGACCTCTCATCAAAGTGCTCATGAGAGAGTCAAGGTGGATTCAGGGCCTAAATGATTGCAAAATTGCAACTCTGCTAATTTTCTTGGAGACATGCTTTTCCCCCTTTGCTCTTTATTTTTTCTTTTTACTTTTTTATTTTTCTTTTACCTTTTACTATGGGGTGAACCTTCTTTGGGTTCTACACTTTACACAATGCTAACTACAATATGCTTTCCATCGAGTGGATTGCATGCCATCGGATGGGCTTTGCTTTGATGCTTATGAAACTGTGTCGCATATATGGGACAGGTGTTTCCTCCTTGGGATAACTTGTGTTACATCCACCTAGGTTTTGACTAGCCAAAAAAGGGTCCCCATGGGACAACTTACATTATGTTCACATTGGGTTCTATGCTTTGGCTTGCAAAGGGTGCCATGTGATCACAACACATATGCATTAGAGGAGTTTGTAGTTTTAATTATGCTGGGGAATGAAAGGGTATGGAGACATAGGGATAAGTGTAGGTAGGCTATAATAAGATAATAGGAATGTGCACTCTTGAGAGGCTTAGCTAGTCTAGTTGTGCACATTGGAGCAATGTGGTAACTTGCTGCTATGATGAGATACACCTTTGCATGACCACCTCAGGGCTTTGTCCTGCAAATACAACTCTGAGGCGATAAGAAAATTACAAAACATGAAATGCAAATCAAATGTCAGGGGTGATAATGCTATGAGTGCTCCAAAGACTAAAACAATGGCAAGTGTTTAGAAAATCAGCAAAATGCTTAGGGATGATAATGCTACAGATGCTCCAAAGGCTGCACCAGTTACAGGTGTCCAAAAAGCTAGAAAAGTGTCTAGGGACGATGATGTTATGAATGCTCCAAAGGCTAAACCAATGATAAGTGTTTGAAAAATTAGCAAAATTCTCAGGGGTGATAATGCTGCAAATGCTCCAAAGGCTCTACTAGTTGTAGGTGTTCAAAAACCTAGAAAAGTGTCCAGGGACGGTGATGCTGCAAATGCTCCAAAGGTCAAGGTAGTGGCAAGTGCTTAGAAAACCAACAAAATGGCAAGGGGCCATAATTCTGCAAGTGCTTCCAAGGCTAGGCCAATGGCAAGTGCTCAAAAAACTAAAAAAATAGTGAGGGCCATAATGTTGCAAGTGCTCCAAAGGCTAGAGGGGTGACAAGTGCTCGAAAAACTAGCAAAATGGCAACGGGCCATAATGATGTAAGTGCTCCAATGGCCACATCAATTGTAGGTGCTCCATTCTAGGACTATAGTATCCTTGCCCACGTGGTGTAGAAAAGTGGGGGGGAGGGGCTTAGAATTATTCTCACTCACTTGCTCGTAAAACTATGCATGATTGACGATGAACCCAATTTAAGGTTTTGGTAGACCATGATGTGCTAGATTATAGTCATAGCAAACTATTATGCCAGCTTAACATTGTAGCAGACAAGCTATGCTAGTTTATAGTCATAGCAGACTACTATGCTAGTTTAGCATCATAGTGGACAAGCTATGCTAGTTTATAGTTCTAGTAAACTTGTGGTACAACTGTCATTTTAGAGTCCTAGTGGAGTGTTGTATGCTAGTTTAGTGTCGTAGTGGATGTCTGCACTAATTTAGTGTCATAGTGGATGTTTGTGCCAATTTAACATTGTAGCAGATAAGCTATGCCAATTTATAGTCATAGCAGACTACTATGCTAGTTTAGTGTCATAGCAGACAAGTTGTTGTGCTAGTTTAATGTTGTGACCCAAGCACAAATGCTATGCTAGTTTAACATCGTGTCAGACAAAAGGTTTGGGTGCCAATTTAACATCATAGTAGATGAATGTTTTTCCAATTTAATGTCATAGTAGACAAATTCTTACCTTATGCTAGTTTAACATCATAGCTAACAATTGCTTACCATGTTGAATCAATGTGCACCGTTGCATGCTTGGCATAGTATAGCTTTAGGTACAAATGGTTCACTGGATTAGCAAACTCATTACTATCTTGATTAGCAATCTTGAATGCTCCATTTTCATAGGCCTTAGTGACCAAAAAAAGCCCTTTCTAGTTAGCTAAAAGTTTTTCTGCGGGTTCATGAAAGACCTTGAGGACTAGGTTCCCTTTTTTGATTGAGCATTGATGCTGGTTGTGATGATGCTTTTTTCATTTCTTTTCTTGCTACCATTCGATGTAATCAAGCATCTACATGCGCTCATCCTCTATTGAGTCAAGGTCTATGATTCTCAACTCATTGTTTTGAGCTTCATCGATGAAGTTCAAGAGGATCACCTAGAGCGATGGAACTTGTAAAGCATGTGTGCACCGATTTTAGGCCTCAATAGGCCATGCATGCTAGTTTTAGGTCTTAGCATACTATAGATGCATTAGACATGTAATTCTAGGGAAGGCTGGCTATGGTTGAAAAGTGAAATCAACTCAAGCATTCACTAGGTGACAAAAAATTATAAATTTTGGCTAAGTGTAAGTCACTATGCTCTCACCCAAAATTTGAAAATTTTAGCTAACTATGGAGTGTATTCCCAGGTTGATGGGTTATTGAATGGTCCTAGGAGGGATATAGGTGTGTTTTAATGTGGGTAAGTTGTCATTTTCAAGTTTTCAAACATGAAGTTCAAAGCGTAGTCTTGCCATTGTTGTTGTTTTGCACTACAAGTAGAGAGCATAGTTGGAGTAAGATGATGCATCAAAGTGGATTTCTACACCCATGATTGGCAAATATGGATGAGGAAAAATGAGCACTGAGCCACCTACCACAGGTGCACATGGAAGAGAGGTGGTTGTCAACGTTTGCTCGGTACCCCCAATTATGCTCTCCCCTTTACTTATTTTTTTTTTGTTCCATTTTCTACTATTTTGAGAGTTTGGGATTTGGGAGCATAGTTGTTAGCATGCCCTGCCATGGTGCCTTGCCATGCTAGGGGCCACCATTGTCGTGAGCCATCTCAACCACTGTGGCTAGGGAGGGCATGCACAATTGTAGAGGGTTTAGGTAATGAGGGTTTTGCGATTATGTATGTGGGTTTTGGGCACTTGTGAGGAGGAGCATGAGGGTTCTGTAAAAGTAATTATTTTTAGTTGTTTATTGTGGGAGTAGGGTAGAGGTCCAGGCACATCTTGCATGCTAGGTCATGGATGTTCTTATGTCCTACAGTGCGTTGCAAGGTCCACCAAGGTGATTGTGCCCTACAATGTAGTGGCAAGGGCCACAAGGGGCAATTGACACTAGGGTGTGTTTTTGTGTTTTATTTATTTATTTTCTTTGAAATTTTTTCTCTTTTGCATGGCATGTGCAAGGGTCAAGCACATTGGGGGTTGCAGGGGGGCCATGGGGTGACTGCACCCCATGGCGCAGCAAGGCCTATGAGGGCGATTGCACCCAATAGCATCACCACACAGTCGTAGGAACTGCAAGGGTGCTCAATTCCAGAGCACATTTTTTGCCTTCTCTTTTTCTTTTTCTAAAAATTGAGGGCTATTCTAGGGTGTGGCTATAATGGTTGTGGCCATGGTCAACACTAGGCAGCGTGACTGTAAGGACTTTGGTCGTGGTTGGAATCTAATATGCACTTCTTTGCTTTCTCCTCTCTTCTCTTTTTTTTTCTTTTTCTTTTTTTTTTTGAGAGGGGCAGCAGTGGTGAAGGGTGTAGGGCATGGTGGATGTGATGGTTGATGTCATGACAAGGCACCATGCACCAAGAGCGTTGGGACGATGACCAAGACTTCACTCCCTATAGGCCATAGCTAGGACTATGCTCCCCATGCCTTGGAGGCATCGTTGACAACAAGTGTTTGGAAAAATGATGTCTACTCAAAAGTTAGTTTTTTCATAACTAAGCTTTGTAGCATAGTTAAGAGTTAGAAAATTTTTTAGTCTGACTATACTCCACATTTTGGAACATAGTCAACATGCTCCTAGAGTTAAAAAAAATTTCACCTCTTCTTGGACTACACTCTCCACTAAGGTAGTCCAAAGTTAGAGAAAATTTTGCAACTTTCTGAACTACGATGTCCAAAGCTAGAAAAATTTTGCAAAAATTTTATAAATCATGCATAATGCTAAAATTGTGAATGTAATAGTGCTAAACCTATAACAATGCTAAACCTGCAGATTGTAATGATGCTAAAACTGCAGACTATAATAATGCAAAATGTGTGAAAACATGTTGTACACCAGTGAGTACCAGGCACATCAAATGGATTAGTTGATGTTCTGTACTCATAGGGCCCCAAAGGAAATTGCTAAAATCAAAAAAATTTGCTAATCCATGATATATTATGTCAACTTTGCTAAACTTAATTTAATGGTTTTATGTCGAAATTTGCATCTATGTACGTATACTAACACTTCGTTTGATGTTTGGCTATTGTAGAATGCTGTTGAAGCTTATCTTGATTATCGTGGAGCTTGTGGGCATCTTATCTTGCATGAGTGAGCCTGTTCCTAACATGTCTACATAAAATATGTAGGTGGGTGTTCAGGTAATGTGGTTCTAGCCAAGAGCTCATGAGTTCCTGGAATACCTATTGCAACAATTTAGTGTGATCATGTGGTCACACTTAGCGATGGAGGCTACTAGTGCCATCACCGAGACATTACTACCAAAAGCTAACTAGGATATCTTGAGGTTCATCTCAAATGAGCCTAAGGCTGGTGGCAATGGACCAGGTGATTCATACAGAGGTCTTAAAAGTCCTTGGTACCTATCCAAAATATGTGCATGATAGGGTTTAGTTGCTACAAAAGAGCAACATCCTCTTTGTCACTATGCGAGTGCATACTCTATTCCATAATCCACTTGGAACTATCTACTGTGTTGGAGGGTAACTTTTCTTATGGCTTTCATAGTGTGTCTTTTGCTACTTGCTCATGCTATCTTGCTAATGGCTCATGCTTAATGCTATATTCGGAGTTGATGAGGAGGGCTTACACAATGAGGTGGATGCTCTAGCCTTAACCTACACCACCCTGAAAGTTTTCTCTTCTAGCCCAAATGTTTGGGCTACTGTGCTTGAGCAAGTGAGGTCTGATTTGAAGGTCTACCCCACCCAATACTTGAGGGCATACGAGCAGTGTAGGATCCATGACTAGTTGGATAAGGAGTGGGCCACCGATGTGATTAACACTAAGGAGATGCTTACAATGCCACCCCCATCTCACACCCCATTTGTGCCATGTATGCGTCTAAGTTTTAGCTCATGTACTTTCTCACGTATGCTTGCTAGTTGAACTTTTGCATGGTGCTAATTTTTTTTCCTTTGTTGTAGTGGCAGTTGCTTTAGCAGAGGCGATGGTGATCACCATAGGCTACATAAATGCCACCTCATCATGAAATATGGTGATGTGGAGGGTGCATAGCAATAGCTATGCCATAAGGCCTCAAATGCACTGATAGCTAGGCTCACCCATGTAGGGTTGATGGACCTCTTTTTGGCCCTTAGCCTAAGTATCTCAATGGCTAAAATGGTCATCATCATTGACTCTTTCAATAGTGACATTCGACAGTTTGTCATGCAAATGCATGGTGTGAGGGTAGTGCTAAACCTTAGCGAGTCCTTCTTTGCTAACATCTTTGGACTCTCCACTGATGGCCTAATGATTGTCAACAATGCCAGCAAGGAGGTGGACCACAAAGGAAAGAGCAAGAACTAGTTAGGGAACATCTAATCTCACAAGGACATATCAATTAAGGATGTGCTTGTGCCTGAGGTATGGGAGCTCTACCCTCTTTTCTGCGCTCGTGCCTTTCCAAAGTTGCTCTTCCAAGGGAAGATACTTGGGGTGGAGTAGGCGTAGGTGATGAAAGATGTACTACTAGAGGACACAAGGTTTAACTAGTTTACCTATATTACAACTAACTTACATGTAGAGATCTCTAGGCTATGATTTAACATCTAAGTGGGATCCCACATTCACTTTGTGTTCTTCGCAAGATATCTACGAAGGTTTGTGGAGCTCTTGGTCATATGTGATGGTGGACATTGGGTGGTGTAGGATCATGAGTAGCTATCCAAACCATGTATCAAACACCTATTTATGACCACATGAGCACAGGATCCCCCAAAGGAGATCAATGAGTTGTTATCCATAATGACTAAAGATCCCATGAGGCAGTCACACTACTTGCACAATAGCATGAGTGAGGGTCCTCCAGTTGGCACTGAGGAAATGACTAAGGTAGCTCGCTACATTGTAGAGACAGTGAGACCATCTAAGGAAAAGACTAAGAGGCCACATGATCTAGAGAAAGTTGCTCTTGAGGTCGAGAGGCTAAGCAACAAGAATATTCATATCAAGTTGTAAGCCTTATGCACAGAGGTTGTAGGTTAGTATGTGTAACTTGCTAGATGCACATATTGTATTTTTTACGTGTTTGTTTATGCTATGCTATTAACTGGTACTAATGTGCCATGCGTATGTGTTGATTGAAGAGACTAAAGGGAGGGCTGTTGGAGTAGTGACCAAGGTGATAGCAGAAGGAGCACCTCCATAAGCTAAGGAAGGGGAGGCTCATGGAGATGAGTTACCTAGCATAGTAAAGATCCTCCAACAGTTGGAGGAGGGATTGATCCACCCTAATGAGGGTGATTTTAATTACTTGTTTCATGGTGTGCAATTGGATGACCCCCCTGCACTCACACTTGAAGGCTTGCTAGGTAGCTACTTTGTGTTGCCATCTATTATTGCCCTTTACTTTAGCATCTTTGGCTATTCAATTTTATGTTGATTGCATTATTGTGTTACAACCTTAAATGTTTCTACTAGTATCCCATCCCTACCTACTAGATGGAGCTATGGGTAGCCATGCCTAATAAGTTTTCCTTCATGGAATTCATCGTGAAGGACATGGTGGACCACTTGCAACAAACAGATCATGAGCTTGATATGTTTGCTATGTTGCATTACTTTATGTTGCTTTACCGATTGAACATTATGACTAAGATTATTCGCTTGTTACATGCCAATAGGTTCTAAGCTTTGGTGGAATCTGAGCAAGGTAGCGAAGGTGGATGCCCTCCCTAACCTCCCTCCTAAGGTCAATTAGGTGGCTCCTCACATGTACAAGACAACAAGAAACTGCATACTTTCATATGTGAAGGCATTGTGGATCTACAAGCACTCAAATAAGCACCTATGAAAACATGTGCAAGAGCTTCAAGAGAGAGTGACTAGCCAGGATACAAAGATTAGAGATCTTCAATCCTAATATGACTTTCTAGTAGCTAGGTCATAGGGAGACAGCACCTGGTGAACCTTCAAGATAGAGTATGCTCGTTACTAGTCAACTCTTAGAGATAAAAATGAGGCCACATGGGAGATGATAGAGCAGTGGTTGCAAATGGACCTACTCATCCAGAAGAACCAAGATTGGAAGAATTACAACACAAAGGTGTATTGGTGGGGGCAAACATAGAAGAACCACAAACACCAATACAAGGACAAGTGTGACACATACCTTTAATGCTACAAGGAGGAGTCTATCGAATTCCATTACCTCAAGATGTTTCTTGAGGTAATTGGTAGAAGACAATCTTATGAGTTATTTTCTTGGCATATAGTGGTGAGTGGCTCTCCTGAGTGGCAAATCATCACTTCCTCAGGAGAGGCTTCCTCTAATACCTTTTCCGTGGAGCCACCTACATGGACCACTGTGGACAAAGGTAAGACCCTTGGAGGGATTGACTTTGGTCGAGAGGACTGGACATAGCTTTTTGAGGCCAAGATCCTCTGACTCTTAGAGGTTGGCCTTTAAAAGTTACCTCCAGAAGACACCGATGCAAGACCCTCTCAGGTTAGTTTTTTATTTGCTTTTTTGCATGTTTTGTGTTAGCTTGTATAGTACAGGTTTACTTTACTAATTTCTCATTTTTTTGTGATTGTGACAGTAGATACTAGGAGATGCTATGGGCCCCAGCAATGTAGTGGGAAAAGAAGGACCTCTACCACCACCTAGCATCACCGGTTAAGCACAAACTAATGTAGCCCTACTGTTGGGTATTTTTGCTATTTTTGTTATATTTTGCTACTCATGCTATATACATGCTCTTCATATGATATCTAATGCATGTATTTGCTATATGTCTAATGTGTAGTATGAAATTTTTTTTTTATGTTTTATTTATTTTGCACTTACTATGCTTGTAATGAGATGGATTAATGCGCTAAGTTAGGATTATGTGGTGATAATGTAATTAGGCCATTGTGAACCCCATGCTAGTTTAAGGCCATAGTGGAAGGGTCGATGCTAGTTTAAGGCCATTTCAGGCCATGTGTGTTGCTAGTTTAAGGTCATTTCGAGCTATGATAATAGTTTAAGGCCATTTTGGGCCCAACGGTAGTTTCAGGTCATTCTGGATCATGTGTTGCTAGTTTAAGGGCATGGTGGATCATGCATTGCTAGTTTAAGGCCATGGCAGGACATGTATTATGATCTCTTGTTTTTGTAATTTTGGGTTTTTATGATCTTTGTGCATTTTGATGTTCTTATGCATTAACCTAATGACTACTAAAGTGTAAACTAAACAAGTGAGTGCATAAACTAAGAAAAATCTATAAACAAAGCAAATAGATGCATAAACAAAGTAGAATGATGCATAATGTAAACAATTTGGCTAAAAGTAAATGCATAAACAAATGCAATGTAAGAAAAAGGTGAAATGCATGACATGTAGAAGTGAAGGGCAGGCAAGCACCTAGCATTTTAGGCTAAGGAGGTTCCTTAGTCATGCAGTTGCTTCCTAATTCGATGTGGATTAGGAGGTGTGTAGGGCCTAGACTGAACTATGTGATAGTCCCCTTGACCTTTACTTCTGATGTTGATGGGCAACTCAGGCCACAAGGCATCCTCTAGGAGGTCGTTGGCTTCCTTTGTCCTTTTGGGTGGGTTAGCCTTACACATTTCATCCTTGTCCTTTACTACGAATGTGTCATTAGGGAACTCTACCTCTAACCCTTACTCTATATCCATGTTATTAATGGCCAAAGGGGTTGCATTGTCATCATGAATAATAACCTCACCACCTTCATATGGAAGATGGATTTATCGGTGGATGGGAGAGGAGATGACTTGTAATTGGGACAACCAAGGCTTGTCTCATATTAGGTTAAAGCCTAGCATCTCCTCTACAATGATGAATTCAGTAGTAGTGGGGAATTTTTCCCCTACCATGAGGGCTATCATGATAATCCCCTTAACAATGATGCATGATCCGTTGAAGGATTTTGGGCACATGGTTTTTGTCGGTTTGATCTAGTTGGTGAGGCCTAGTTTGTTAAAGACAGTGTATGAGATGACATTTTTTGTCACCCTATTATCGACATCTACCTTATGGATCTTACATTTCCCATCGCATATTGTGATAAACATGGATGTTGTGATGACTTTATCCTTCTTAGGGTTGACCTTGATTGCCTCGTTAAGAAAGGCAAGGGGTGTTGAGCTCGATTCCTACAGTGTAGGAAGTAACATCACAATGTGGATGGAATGTTCATCTATTGGGATGTCCTTCGTGATAGGAATGGAGGTCAACATCTAGACTGGTGCTTTATGGTGGGCTGATGAGATCATAATCAAGTCACATAGGCTCAACGTTGTGTTTTTGTGCTTAACGCCTACTTGACGTAGGCTAATGCATCTAGGAATTCCTTGCCAGTGTTTATTGTTTTATTAGCCTTGACCTCCTTCATGTAGCCTAAGAGATGGATCTCTTATAGAGGGGACTTAGGCTTTGCTTACCTAGCCTATATGGAGGCCTTAGTACCTAGTTGTGGCTTACTAGTGATGGCCTCTTAGATTGATTTGGCCATGGGAACTCCAAATAGGGGTACTAGCTTTGGTGGACCTAGCACCTTTTTCTCATGATGTTGTCTAATCCTCTTATCAGCTAGACACTCATTAGGCCTTCCAAGTTGTCACCTAGATGATCTATTGGTGTTTCCAGCAGGATTGATTCTTAGGCGAGAAAGGACTGACACATTACCCATCGCTGAACTTCAAGTAGGTGAGGGGTTAGCCTATTGTAGCACCTTAATGATAAAGGATGGCTAAACTATTGTTTTCGTGACCTGTTGGGGAACCCTAACCATGAAGGATGTTATGGGTGCCTAAGGTGGCACTTTAATGATGAAAGGAAGCCTCAAACTTATGGAGGCCAACGGGGCCCTTACACTACCAGAGGACACATGGATCACGAATGGTTGCTACATTGGTTTTGGGTTATCATCAATGATGATGGCATTGATGATGTACCCTACATCATCTGCATTCATAGGATTCCTATATACCCTCATGAATTGGTTTTGAGGCCTCACTGGGTTGGTAGCATCGAGCACCAACTCACCTTTATCAATCATTCATTATAGCACCAAAAGTTAGTGTTATGCCCAAGCAATTGGTGATAATGACAAAACCTATCCAAGCTAAAGTGTTTCGGCACTAGGGGCTCATTCAAGGCTACTAACACAAGGTTTCTTAGAAGCTTGCAGTCTCTATTGTGTCTTTTGCAAACATCCTTAACATCTACTTGTACTGCATATGTCCAACCTTCAACAATTGGTCCAGAAATTCCAAAGGTTTAAGAGGAAGTGGGATATACTTTGAGCTATTGTTGTGCTCAAAGTTGGACCTCAAACCCACTTGCATTGTTACCACTAATGATGTAGGCTAGTTAGTTATTGCACTAGAGCTAGCAGTCTTGTTATTGGCTAGGGCCTTGGCTAGCCTAGTTGTTGGCTTTGGATTAGTCATTTTGGCCTCATTGGCCATAGTTGCCATAATTGTAGTTTGTTTGCCCTTATCATTTTCCTTCTTGACGTGTAAGTTCTTATAGGCCATGTAGGCCAAGACCTTACTAGCTTTTTCTACATCCTATATGCTTTTAGTTTGGGCAAAGGCATGGCTTAGGGATTGTAGGACCAAGTAGTATAGTTTTAACTTGATAAAGTCATTAACCGCATCCTTGAAGATGGCTAGAAGGTGCATCTCTAATATAGGCTTGTGGATTTCATTTAGTGAAGTGCTCCATTGTTGGATCAATTTCTGCATGAGCTCTAAATGACCCTACTTAATTTGCATGAGCTAGCCAAGAGTGGTTTCAAGCTTCAAGTTATACTTGAAATGCATTACAAACTAACTCAGCAAATCCTCCAAAGAGGAGATAGAGGCCTTGGGTAACACTCGGTACTAGTCAAGTGCCTTGCCAATGAGTTACATGGTATAAACATGTATAATGACATGTGGCCATGCCTACAATAATAAGCACTCAGACTAGAAGGTCACCAGGTGGATGTTGGGGTCCCCTTCATTATTGTACTTAGTGAAGTGGTGTAGTTGAATCCCAGTTGGGAGAGTCAATGGTGGGATAGCAAGACTTATGGGATCATCCTAGTAGAATTCCACCATGTGAACTATTTCAGAGGAGGTTTCCTTGAGCCACTTTACCTATTCCATTAAGGTTTGGATCAATTAGAATGCCTAATCCAAGCCTTGGGATGTAGTAACAAGCTGCGTTGTTTGTGCTACCTGATGTGCTAGTTGCGTGGTCCATAACCTAGCCGTAGGCTATGAGACCATGTGAGATGTTTGCTGTGTAGCTTTTTATGCAGGCACAATGACCAAGGTAAACCACACATACATGGGTTAGGCCACTGCTGAAGGTGCAAACAAAATAGGTAGGACATAAGATGCCTAAGTCATTTGGGGCTAGGAAGGGTGCACAATGTGAACATAAGGTTAGGCAAGCATAACAGTTTTTGGTAGAGATGGTAGGGCAAGTTGCAAAAATGCCACAAATGGCAAGTTAACTAGAGGTAGTGCATCTTGGGGTGTGTACTGCGTTTGGCATTTCACTACAACAGGTGTTGACCTAGAAGGTGACACTAGGGCTATAACTGTCTCAAGGAAGATAGGTGGACGAGACTATGGGAGGATCAAACTAGGGGTTGTCCACTAGAAAAAGGTTGGAAGAAGTCCTCATTCTTCAAATGAGCTTTGAACTCATCCTCCTCCCCATGTAGGGACTCCTCATAACCTATCTCTACCTCATGCTGACTTGTTCAGATCAGCTGGGAAAGCATCCACCAATACGATTTGGTGAGTAGGATGAAGTCAATGGATGAGGGGATATACTCCCATCCATTTTGGTGTACTAGCTTGTAACCTTATTTGGCCTCCATATCTAGGCAGTCTACAAATAGACCCACTTAGAGCTTTATGCTGATAAAGTTATACTACTCATCATTGAGCATTGTGTACTCGGGATCTAGGCCACACAACCTAAGGGATTGCCTAGGCTTTGCCATGGCAGGACTAGCAGGGTGGCCAATACTATTTTCTTATTAAGTAGGCAAGACAACTAGTGTGCTTGGGACTGATGCCAAAGTTTGTTTAGAATTCATGGTGCTAATTGAAAGTTGCGAAAAAATGACTAAGTTTGAAAAATGCAAAAAAAAAATCTCTAACTATGGAGAAAATGGCTAAGTCTGAAGATTGCAAAAAACTGGCTAAGTCTAGAGACTACACTCTCCATGTTGACAGCTAACTATGCTCTCTATGTTGAGAGCTAACTACACTCTCTACTAAGAGCCCAGAATTTAGCTAAGTGTAGGAAGGGATGCTTTGGGATTGTTACGCAGGGTTCTAGGGGAACCAATGACAGGGTCCAATCTACACCAACTAGTTGGTAGACAACACCTATGCTAGCCTAAGATCTAGCTACTACTACATGTGGTAGGTCCACAAGGGTGTTGGGTCTACACTAGGCTGAAGCTAGCAATAGTGACATAGAGAGCATGTGAGACAACCACCAATGTTGTCTGAAAGATGGAAATGGATTGGCCCTCCTTCTAGCATTAGAAAACTATAGCAACCAAAAATGTCAACAATTGAAATGGAACACCGAGAGGTTCACGGGTGCATAGATTTAAGCCTAAGTCCACATGAGAGCCTACTGGAGGTGGAGATGGGGTGCCTAAAATAGTCTTGTTGATCAAATAGGGACTTATAGAATGTAATGCCAAATAGTGCTAAGTGTTTGCATGATGTTCACGGTGTCAGTGGTGTTAATGAGGGTGAGTGTAGTCAAGGGTTTCAGTGGAAAACAAAGATGTCAAAGTGCAAATATGTGTAAAAATGGCAAAAAATGCAAGTAAAATTCCAAAATGTAAGTAAAAATAATAAAAATGCACAAAAAGAGAGCAAGAGAGAACGAAACACCATCCTAAATGGGGTTGAGCATAGTTAACTTTAGAAGGAGTGAGAAGGTATGCGATGTACAACAAGCATAGTGTATAACGTAGTCACAACCTTGGGATGTCTAGCCATGAATATTAACATTCTACCATGGTTTTTGTGCCTACCGAGTTGGCCACCATGGTGTGCAGTGGACTACGATGGTCTATAATGTCCTATAGTGAGCTACGGTGGTGTGCAAATGCCTCGCCTTGCTAAGATGCCAAATGTGCTTCAAAAATTCCAAATGTTCAAGGTTCCAGCCTTCAAATTTGCCAACCCCTAAAATGTAGAGGATTGGGATATTTATAGGACTAGGTTTTTTGTGAAATGTAGATCAATTGCCACATGGTAGTGGGACGTTGGGACTACACTGCACCCAAATACACTTTCCACTAAGGCCAATAGTTTTGTGCTCTAATGTACTCCAATGGACTTTGCGAGATTGCCAAACTATGACTACACTGGCAACTACATGTGCATGTGTCAAAAAGATGGCAATGTACCTAAAAAATACTACTTTGGAAACTCTGCTCTAGGACAATGTCCACTGTCTCAAGTGGGGTCAAGCGTAGTTACAATTTTGAGACAAAAGGGGGTATAACAAAGATGCATTTTTGCTAACTACGATTGTTGGAGGTGTGTTGGAGCTAAGGTGAACGCTGGTGCTATGTTGTAAAGGCCTTTAGAGGTTTTTTTGGCTAACTACACTTAACTATGCTCTAGACTGGGGGAGATCGTAGTCCAACACTTAGAAAACTTTTGCAGAACATGGCTATGTGTTGATTACTTTTCCTATGAGAGGTTGACTATGCTCCCAACTAGGGTTGAGCTTAGTCCTAGCACTTGAAAAATTTTTATAAAATCTAGCTTCCAATTCCAATTGACTACACTCTAGTCTGGTGGAGAACGTAGTCTCAACATTTAGAAAATTTCTACCAAATTGGGTCTTCCATGCTAACTGAGTTTGACTATGCTCCAAGGCAGTGGAGAGCATAGTCTCAACACTTAGAAAAATCTACAACTACTAGCTTGACACTTAGAAAAATTTGCAAACTGACCCTTGTGTGTTGACTACACACTCTACTAAGTTGACTACACTCTGAGGTAGTGGAGAACAAGTCCCAACACTTAGAAAAATTTGCAGTTTCTTGCTTCACGCTAACACCTAGGCAAAATTGCAAAAAATCAATCTTTGCAATTGACTATGCTCTCCACTAGGCTGACTATGCTCTGGAGCAGTGGAGAGCATAGTCCCAACACTTAGAAAAATTTGCAAAATGTGACCTCATGTTGACACTTAGGAAAATCTGTAGTCAAGATGCAATAGCTTGAATTTGGTGGTGTTTCACTCTTCTTATGAATTAGTCCATGGAATACTAATAAGTTATCAATCCAAGTTGATGAGATGCAGATTGCACAAGCCGCGATATCGCGTACGCGATATCGCGACCGTCGTGATATCGCATCCCTTGCGATATCGCGTACGCGATATTGTGGTCAGCCATCATATCTATAAATAAGAGGTGGCACTCCCTTCATTTCCCAATCCTAGCTAGAAGTAGCGAAGCTCTGGCAGTTTGAACACTCCAGAGTTAGATTAATTTCCCATGTGCCTGCAGTAGGAGTCCCAGAGTGAACGGCTCTTTATTTGAGCAACTTTGTAACCTGAACACAAGTTGTGTACGGCAATAAAGACGAACTTGATTAGATAAACCTTGCAGTACATGGTTTTATTTTGTTGTTATTTATTGCTTTCCTAGTGCGCACGAGTACGACTTGATTACGAGCATCTACGGATGTGTACGGCTAATCAAGAAATCGGCTACTCGTCGCAACGCGTGAGTACGACTTGATT
>MNCI01023539.1:581563-621277 GCA_015680685.1 Gnetum montanum | reverse complement strand
TTTTGCAATTAATTTTATTTTTGTTCATTTCCATCTTGACATCCATTTCACTGATGCCATAGTTGTCCCTTTTCACCTATCTTTCTTACTCCTTTTCTTTCTCCATTCTAATGCTACCAGAGGTTCGCGATTAGTCATGGGGGTACGGGGCCTGCTTTTCTGATTTTTCTCCTTGGCCCCGGATTTTTTTCATTTTTCTCCTTAACCCCTACACCTTCGGTAATCATCATCTACATTTTCCCAGATCCATATCAGCCATACCACAACCTAGCCAATGAACCTAAACTGAAGCAAGGTATTATTTACTTAATGATTCAATTACCCTTGCTAATATATGATTGTGTTGTGTGTGCAGATGGCCATCATACAACAACGGATTGGACCTGGAGCAAACACTTGGAATGGGCAGCGCCAAAGCAGCTATGCAAAGAGTAGAATGGATAATGCGCTTACGGATGGACAACAGAAGGCGCAATCTAGGCGTTGGCAGCAGCAAGACTCTTCTCTCTTCTTCTCTTCTATTCTCTCTCCTCTCCTCTTTTCTCTCAGCTGCCAAATATGGCCTGATGTCATTGTAATAAGGTGTTCACCCTTGTTGTCATGAACACCAGTTGTGTCAAGTCTTGTAATAAGGAACTGTTCACATGTCATTCCATTAGTTCCATTTCCCCTCAATAATCCCATACCTACCTGATATCATTGTAAGGAACTCAAGGACAAGTTTTCATTCAGTCATGGGGGTATGATGAGACGCAAATTGCACAATCCGCGATATCGCATCCCCTGCAATATTGCATACGCGATATCGCGTATCTCCATGCGATATCGCGGTCAGCCGCCATATCTATAAATAAGAAGTAGCGAAGCTCTGGCAGTTTAAACACTCCAGAGTTATATTAATTTCCCATGTGCCCGCAGTAGGAGTCCTAGAGTGAACGGCTCTTTATTCGAGCAACTTTGTAACCTGAACACAAGTTGTGTACGGTAATAAAGACGAACTTGATTGGATAAACCTTACAGTACATGGTTTTATTTTGTTGTTATTTATTGCTTTCCTAGGGCGCACGAGTACGACTTGATTACGAGCATTGTGACTGCTTGGTAGCCCAGTAGTGTATTCTAGGATCTGCACTTGGTAATCCCAATGGTAGTCCAATGTGTACGGCTGGTCAAGGAATCGGCTACTCATCGCTAGGCTAGAATGTGTGATAAGTACAACTTGGCTACGAGTGCCCACAGGTGTGTATGGCTAGATAAGGAATCGGCTGCTTATCACACTTAGGCTAAATAGGTGCCTCGGTACAACCACTTCGAGCACTTGCATTACGTGTGGTGATCCCAGTAACGATTAGCGTTTGGTAGCCACAGTTGCATAGTTCAGGGTGTTTCCGGTAAGTGGGAACGGATGCTAATGCTAGTTAATTTAGACTTAGGACATTAGTTAGAGTTAGTTAGTTTCTCAACCCTTTTCCTCATAGCTTAGGAGATAAACTGAAAAATACCAAAAAAATCATATACCTCAGACTTGCTTAACCATACACCGTGACACATACAAGCAAGCGTGGGAAGACAACGAACGATTAACCCCAAGTGTTTCTTGTGGCGTTAAGGCATTTAGTCTGCGGAGTTTGACTGGATCGTGCGTACACGCTCGTATTCGTATGGTTGAGTGTAGGGGTACCTCGCCACTCATCACAAGTAAAATTTTGTATAATAAATACTACATGTAACTTGGACCTAC
Organism: Gnetum montanum; assembly: GCA_015680685.1. Lineage (NCBI taxonomy): Eukaryota > Viridiplantae > Streptophyta > Gnetopsida > Gnetales > Gnetaceae > Gnetum > Gnetum montanum. The sequence goes on along the minus strand of MNCI01023539.1, from coordinate 619,536 downwards.
ATCTCACCTTAGCACAATGTGAGTAATTGATGAACTTAACTATGTTAAGTAAAAATAGGATGATTACCCTAATTCATAATGAGGTCCATAAAGTCTATGATAAGTAAAGGCATGATCTTTGAATTAGATACTTAGACCTTAAACCAAGTGATAAAGTCCTTTATTACAACCTAAATCATGTATCTTAACATACTAAGTTCCAAAAATATTGAAAGGGAACATACTTGGTTCATGTAGTTTATAGGTCTGAGGCCATGCAAATTTACCACTCATCCAACCCACATAAGTTTATCCTAGTAAACAGACAACAAACCATTTCAAGAACCTTGTTAAAATAATGCCTCAAACACTTCCACAACTACTATCTCCAAACCTATCTATCGAATCTCCTCCTCAAAACTTAGTTATGAGGGGGGTTCTTTCATTTGAGCTAAGTGCATTTCCATATTTTTATTTTACAATTTTTCTAATTTTTAAATTTCTTAAATATTTCCAGGTTTTTTTTTTTTTTTTTTGCATTTTCAAATTTATCATATGCTTTTCATTTCTTAGAATTTTCACTTTCTTATATATTTTTATAATTTCTTTAGATCATTTTGCAAGGTTTTATTAATAAAGTTTTTAAATTTTATGTAGGAACCAACTTCATTGTTAGAATTGTATGCTATGCTATAAAAGTTATTAAAGGAATAATTGTACAAGGTAGTGAGACCACATCATCCATCCCTTCATTTTCATTAATAAGCAGTACTTATTATGGGAATAATGTAATCATTGTCTTATTTTGAAACTGAAACTAACCATGATCATCTACCTTGAAGAAAGGAGAATAAACTAAGAGGGTTGAATAAGGGTGTGACATATAATGGTCGATCTTGGGGATGACTATAGATGATATTGAAACATGTCCTGGGGGTAGGAAGACCATCATAACCAAGGTAGAAGAGACTGAGAGATGCAAGAGGATAAGGATCTAGACAAGAAGCAAAGTAAGAAGAAACCCATGCAACAAGACTCTTGAGAAAGGAATGAAAGGAAGAATTTATTAAGTAGATTCCCATAGCACAAATAACTCAATCCATGTAAGATGAAGCATCTTAGAAATGATCCTCATAGAGGCCTACTTAGCCAATATCAAAATAAATAAGATTCAAAAAATTGTTCTACAAGAATCTAGCTTCGGGTCCTTCTTAAAGTTTTCACTCCAAGAGATACAATAGTAATTGTAGGCATCTCCTTTGCAGCCAACCATATCAACTAATTAAGAGTAGTGCCTTGGCAAAACATATATCTTTTAAAATAATCTCTAGAAGGATGTAATCATAAAGATCAAAGACTCTACCATCTCCTATTTCATTGATGTAATTGTTGAATCCCTAGGAATTTCTAATGTGGAAACATAAGTTTTAGAAATGTTGACTTAATTTGATGTAGCATCCTCATCCAAGTAAAAAAGATCTATTTTAAGATCATCTCATACCATATCATTCTTATAGTATGACTAAAAAAGGTTACATCCTTTTCTACAAGGTTATGTGTGGCACTTAGCAAGAAGAATCTTATCAACCTACCCCAATTAATCTTCTTGAAGATTAAGAAGAGGTTTAAAGAGAATGAGAATGGTAACAAGACACTTCCCTTCCCATGCCTCATCAAAAAACTCAGCTGAAAGGAAGGGATTATCTACTATGCAAATGATATTGTCCATAATGCATCCACTACATCATGATAAGAAATGATGAAAGATAAGCTATTGGTTAAGATTCAAGAGGATGCACCACCACCAAACACTAGAGTGGTGTTAGAGATCATATATGTTAGAGTAGGAGTAGGTGCACTAGAATCATCCCTTCAAGTAATTGTTGGAGATGGTGGAGATCATCATCTTGCAATGAGACACTTACCCGAAGTTTCTCAAATAATAAGTTGATATTTGGATAACTTCTCTAACTTGTTCATCCCTCAACAAAGCCAAGCCCCAATCTAAAGGAACCCTACTATAGAAAGAGTTATAGTTACCATGTCTGCTGAAAAATATCTGAAAATATCTAGCATGTGATAGCTTTTTTAGTTATGCTAGAGCAAAGGGATGGAGCCATTATGTTAGTCATGTTAAATAAAGGATAAGAAATTGTTGTGAAGGTAATGGAGAATTATATTAGTAAACCACTAAAGGTTCCTACAATACTAGTACCAAACTTTACAACAATAGAAAACATTCAAATATCTATAAGGACTTGTGCAAGTGGTACAAGAGTAAGAATGAGTGTAGCCTAACACAAGGAAATGTTAAAAAGACTAATGGGAGTTAAGCTAATGATAGTAAGTTTTTTGATATTTCTGAAGATATTGTAGCTACCCAATCTTAACACATCATAGTGAAAGTGAAGTTAGCCATTTTTGAGGCCTAATTACAACAAGTGAAGTTAATCAATAATAAATTATAAGACAAATTATTTAATTTAGCAATTATTTAGCTTGGCCTCACAAGGGATGAAGCATTTAATCAATTAAGACTAAGCAATGAAAGGTGAAAATCAAGAAGGAAAAACCACATGGAATGCATTCCTATTTGATGCCATGGTTAATTGGCTCAACAAGAATATCATCATGTTGGCAAAGAAAAATAAACATCTAGCCAAAGAAAATAGAAGGTTGCTAAATATTGAAAAAAGAAGAATTAATGAGAAGATTGCCTAAATTACTTCCAAGAGCAATTAATCAAAATTAATGTAGATATATGTAGATTGGTAATGGAGAATGAAAATATCTCAATGGAGAAAGTACAGGTAATTAGACAAAAGTTAGCTATCAAAATTGTCTCCTAAAATAATGAGATCACTAAATATAAAAAGATTAAAAATCATTATAGGAAGAAAGTAGGCCTTGAAAAAGTAATTAATGAGAAGGAGATCCAATTATCTAAAGAAAAATTGAATGCCCCCTTTGGAAACTTTCAAGTAATACATGTCAACACATCTTTGATGGCCTTAACACCTATAATTAAGCCAATATCAAAAAGAAAGAGTTGTAGATTAAGGAAATGATGAAATACATGGATCTAACCAATCTACATTACACAAATCTTGTAACATTGACTACTAGCAAAATACATGATGAGTTGAAAAAACAACTAACCACCTCATTCTTACTATAAAAGAATGAGCATAATATTTACTACAAAGCACTTTAAAAGTTATAGCTTGCAAGCATGAAGCTGAAGGTCCTCAAGGCTAAATTCACAAATTAGAGAGATGTAGTAGAGGACATCACTAAAAGAATGATAGACTACCGAGAACTAAAGGTAACAATAAAGTTGTTCAACATTGAATGCAAACATTTTATAACCTCTAGGCAAGATATCCCCAACTTTGGTTTGTCCTTGAGAAGTATTCGTAATAATAGCTCTAGGCAAGATTACCTAGAGAATTATTTAATCTACAATAAAAGGGGAGAAGATACAAGCCTTGACAGAAGCATGAGGATCAACTGTATGAACCACCAAGGCATGAAGATTCATCACCACTAGGCACCAATTAAGGCATGTGCCTTCGTCATTTTTATAAATTCTACATATTTTTTATAAGGACCAATGTGTCCACCTTTTTTTTTATTTTTACAAATTACTAAATCACTTTAAAAAATTGCTATCATGTGATACTCAAGTCTTAATTAGGCAATCAATCAATCAATTGGTTAGTCAAAGTGATTACTCTTATATCTTGTAAACAAGCTTTGTTCAAATTTTGTTTAACTTGAGAATCAATTTTTAGTTAGTTGTAGAGGTATGTTGGATAGTAGTCAAGTTGACTATGTTGACACATTAGCATCGATGTAGCTACATTGGCATGTCAGTGTTGACATAGACTAGGCTATGTTAACATATTAATGTTGACTTAGTAGTTAGTTTTTCCTATATAAATGTACTACTAACCATAGTTATGATATCATTTAGTTATTAGTACAATGAAGCTCTTGGAGATAGAAACTATAGAAGTTGGAAACAATCAATGAGTGTCCATAATATGAAATTTAGTTAATTGATGGAGTCTTATTCAAGTGATCTTATATTTGAACACAATTTTATGATAGTAATAAGATCAAGATTAATTCACTTTCATTACAACACTTTGACTTAACTTAATATTTTTGTACTTGCACTTTATTTCTATTATTTTTTATTTTCATGCACTTAATTAAATTTTTAATTCCAAATTCTCATTATTTATGTGGAATGAATATGATCAACTTTAAGCATAAACATGCTACTAATTGATAATTCTAGCAATGTTATCACTTGATACATCTAGTAATGCACACTTAGTAACCCAACAACAATAACATGAGTTCATGATATGTACAATAAGTTAGGAATTGCTATGTATCACATATGTTGAATTAGGTTTTATTTTCTTGTTATTAGATTAATTAATAATTTTTATTATTTTTAATAGTATTTTAATCATGATAGTTACAACATTATGATCATATGTCTCAATTATACTTAACCATACACATTAACGACAACAAAAATATAATTGGGAAGATAGTGATATGCAATCATACTTAACAATTTAAATACATCAATAGTTCAGTCTATAGATTACCATTAAGTCATGCATGAATGCTTGTGATTTATATGATTGAGCATAGGTAACACTTTTCACTCATCACAATTAATGCTATTACTTAGTTTTCCCAATAGCATAACTCTTGTTGGTAATCCCAATAATGGACGTGTGATTTTAAGGTATCTGTCCAAGTTGGGTTTAAAAACTTATCATCCTTAGGGCTAAATAAAATTTTAATTCTTAGTTAACTAGGTTAATTAATTAATTCCTATATTTTAAATTATTTTCTTAAATGACCTCATAACATCATAATCATATGTCTCACCTTGGACTAAACCACATGTACTAGAACCACTACTATTTTAGGTTGGAAGACAATGATCTTATGGTAGAGCATTGGGCATAATCATTTCAAATCACTAAGATTATTCCAAAAATTTTAAGAAATAAAGAATTGATGACTCATTGCTACCTCACTAAGAGTAGGATCAATGAGCATTAAATTAGTTGGTAGGGAGTTGAAAAAATCTTTGGTTTTCAAAGCCAACATTGCACTAGTGTTGAACTAGCATTCAAATAGTGCTAAGAAATTAGTAAATTTTTTACATATTCTTTACTAATACTATACTAGTGTTAAACTAATACTATTGCAATGCTTTAAGACTTGGTCAAATTCTATCATGCCACATTACCACTTAAGTCATGCTTCAACCTCACACCCAACTTGTTCTTAAGTTGTGCTTCTCTCAAGTTCGTTATTTCTTACTAGGAAAACCCTACTATAAATCATGAAAAGGTCTACCTTAGTCAAAACATTCCTACTCAACTCATACCCTACTACTTCAACACTCAAAATCATTAACATTCATTTATGGTAGCTCACAATCATCTAGTGATAAATCTAAATTTACTATTGTGAGGTCTTAAGACTCATATTAAGGTTGTGTTCACTTGGAAATTGTGTATTTTGAATATAATTTGCATCATTTCTACCATTTTTTCTTAGCTTCTACCACTACTAACTCTTTCACTACAAAAATATTGTGTTGACTATATTGAAGAGAAGTGGAAGGGTGTTAAACCAAATGACTATATGTATTCCCAAGACAAAGTCATGAAAATTTATAGAACTTAAGTAAAACATAATGGTTTGTTAAATCAACATACTTATTAGAATTGAACCTATGATTTGCAAATCACATGTAGCATGCTACAATCAATAGATAATGTCTCACTAACATTATGTTGTTATATGATGAACAATGTTTTTCCTGGCTCTCATATCGTATATGTGATATCGGAACCTCGATATCAAATACCCTTGTGATGTCGAATATCTGATATCACGAGGTATGTGCTAACCTATAAATATAGTGCTTGTGCACACAGTTTCCATATAGTTTTTTTTCATAGCATAGCAAAGCTCTTGCAATTTTTTTCTCCAAAGTTAGAATATTTTCTAAAGTGCATGTAGCAGGAGTCATTGAGTGTATAGATCTTTATTTGAGCACTGTTGTACTTGAGAAGGACAATGTGTGTGGCAATAAAGATGAAATTTTTGATCAAATCTTGCAGCACCTTAGCTAGCTAAAATATTTTATTCAAGCATTTAATGTTTTATAAAATTTTCTTTAATGCTTCCAAGTAATTAAGCTAAAGTAAGCTAACTAGATTAAATAGCCGTTAATTAATTAAGCACATAAGTACAACTCCTTTGCACATGTGTATGACTCTTGGTAATCCCAAAAACACTTAATGTTTGGTAATCCAACAATGTTATACATGTTTAGGATGTGTATAGAAAGTAAGATTGGAAACTTATGTTAGGATAGTTAGTTATTGATTAGCAATTAGATTAATTAAAGTGGTTCATAAAGTAAGCTTCAACTTGTTATTCATTGTAGATAAATAAAATATAAAATAATAAAAATCATGTGCCTCAATTATACTTAACCATACAATTGAGATCCACAAGTATAGTTGAGGATGCAATGATTGTCACAATTAGATTTCATGTCTTGGAACCAATGTACTTAAGAACTTAAGGTCTACAGAATTTGACCGAATTGCACATGAAAGCTTGTGATTCACATGGTTGGGCATAGGGGTACCTCGCTACTCATCATTGGCACCATTGCTAGGAACCTTTAGTTATTACACTCACTATCTAGGATTTAGTGCAAATTATTCAAAATCATTGGAACAAACCCTAAAAGTCATATCATACGTTACAATTACTACAACAATTTTAAAGAAGCACATTGCATTTTTATTTCCTAACACAAGATTTCTTCTTCTCACAGGAGCAATTCTCTACCCAACTCTAATGAAGTACATCAGTAGGTGCCCCAACAATATAGAGTTTTATATGCTCATCGTAAGGAGTACATACCCAATTTCACCTTCATCCTACACCAGGATGAACTACTATGTTGACACGATATGGAGGGCAACATTGTGTTATCACTAGATCAATCCATTCTTGCAATGCTCAAACAAACTCTTGTGTGTTTGGGTCTCTAAGGACTTCATGCTAAGTACATTGTGTAGGATAGTGACACAAGGGATTATCATCCCACTAATGCACAATGTCTAAGGGATCGACAACAAAAGCAACACTACAAATCTGTGAAGGGAAAGTGGATTGATGATTCCTCATACCTACTGTACCAAAAAGATGATGGAGAATCCTTTTCTAGAGGTTTTCCATTTAGTGAAATTCCTCTTTTTGACTTTGATGAAGGAGGTCAAAACTAGAATCTATAGTCCACAATCCATAATCTGGGTTCTAGTAAGAATGGATCCAACAACAAAGGAGGAGAGTCAGGGTAAGGATGTGGACAAAAAGCATGATCATGATCATGGACATGACCACCAAAGAAAGGGTAGCAAGCATTGTGATGATGCTAGTCCTCCTTCCTCTTCACCTTTTTCATCATCTTCTTCCTCTTTTGGCTCCAACCGAAATTACAGGGGACATGATCATGATGAAGGTGACCGATAGGACTCAAATGATCAAAGGGACTATCAAGCAAGTCAAGATTAGGGGCATGAGTATTCAAGAAATATCCATTTCCATGAACAAAGGGGTAGCAAAGGGCATCATAGGCACCAAAATCATAACCTCAATGAGCCTTTGCTTACTACCTAAAGCATGCTCAACATTGCAAAGGTAGTGAGAATTCCCACAAGGCACATAAAGGATAGTTGAATCAAGAGGCTAGACATTAACAATATCCCTAGGTTTGAAGGGGGATATAACTCAAATCTACATAATCATCTTCCAGCTTTCCATGATGCATGTGCCTTGTAAAATATGGAAAATGAGTGGCAAAAGCTTAAGTTTTTCCCCAAGACACTCATTAAAGAAGCAAAGAACTTGTACCAGTCATTAGAACTGAAATCTATCAAATGGTTGAGTACAATGCTTGAACTATTTAATGACAAATATCAAATGTACTCTTGAGTGTCCAACTTAAGGAGGTAGATCCAAGGATGAAAACAAGGAACACACAAATCCTTGGATGCTGCCATGGGTTGATACTATTCCTTATTGCACATATGTCCTAGCCATGGTTATTCTCAATTAGAGTAAGTTTGCCACATCATAGATGGGCCCTGATTAGAAATAAGAAGAACTCTTTGCATCTATGCCCAAGAAAAATTGTTAGAATTAAGAGCCCATCAGATTCAACGATTGATTAAGTAGGTAGCGAAAGAAGAAAGAGAGTTGAGGAAATATGAAATCCTTCCATCACAAGAGGAAGGTTTGATTTTGTGACAGTGAGGAAGAATCATCACTTGATGAGCTGGTGAATCAGAAAACCTTACCACTTCAAAAATTCACCTCTAAAATTTTTACCAAGTTTAATCAATTATGCAACTCTATGGATACTAGATTCCAAGCTATCCTAAAAATTGCTAAAAAGTCCAAAGAACAAGGTAGTAATCATCATTACAAGAGGCACAAGGAAGTTGAACGTGCTAATCAAATAGGTAAGGATAGGATTACTATAGTAGAGGAAGTTGCAAGAATCAAATCAAATGATGATGATGGGTGTGATATTTTCCATTATGAACATCGTAAGGGATGTTGCCCCATCATGTCACACTTACAAAAGTATAGGGTTTATGCTTTGAATCCACAACTAGCACAAAGGAAAACACCCAAAAGTTGCCTTATCTCTAAGGCAATTCTAGGTAGTTCCACCAACAACAATAGTATTATCCAAGTGGAACTTCACCGCAATCATATGAGTAGTATCAATAGTGGCAGCAACCACAGTCATGGGTGTTGGCACCGCCAAGGTGGTAATACTATTACAGACAACCTGATTCATATGTGTATTACATTTAGCAATCCCTATCTCCATGTGACTCTTCCAATCATGTTTCTACCTTCCAACCTCACTACTACCCTCTTGACTAGTATCGAACTCATTCTCCACATGCAAGGAGGGATACCACCTTTTATCCTTATCCTTCTCTTGTTCCTACACATGTTCCTCCATCCTCAACACAATTACCGCCTACTCCATCTATACAAGGTGAACTCCCAACTCAACTATAATAACATAACACTACCAGGGCCTTCAATCTACAATCAATTCATCAATCGAGTCGTTTGGACACTCAATCAAAGAAAAGACCTTTCTTTTGACCACATAATCCACCTAAGCCCTCACATACACATGTGATTAACAACCTTGCTCCTCCATCTCTCTCTACATCTAATTCCCTTGAGTTCCCTTCAACCTAAATCCCACCCCAAAGTCATACGTTATGCTAACTCATGTTTTATCTAATTGGATTTAGGCTAGCAACCTTCCTAAGAAATTAGTTGATCTTGGGAGTCCTCTTATTTATTTGTAGATTACTGGGAATGACCCATGTAAAGCTCTTCTTAATTCAAGTTCCAGTGTCAACCTAATTTCTCATGAGATGTATACTGCATGGAACCTACCTCTTCTTAAGAAGAGCAACATTAAATTAGAGTTGGCAGATCAGCCCATCACTATTCCATTAGGACTAGCGAAAGACATTATAATCACTATCTATGGATGGTCTTATCCTACTGATTTCCTAGTAATCAAGGTGGAGAACTATAAAGGGTACTTCCCAATCATCATGGAAAGGACATGGCTAAGCACCGTTGATGCAAGAATGGGCATCAACAATCTTTTCCTAGAAATATTTAAGGAAAATGCATTTGGAAAGATCAAGAAAAAGCAAGTTCCATGCATTGTGTATAGCAATATAGGATGCAAATGTGTGTAGAAACTCTATTCTATTAAATGAGCATCCATCTCTGCATGTAAGCAATATGCACCAGAAGAATATATTCAAAGTTATTTGTACGTAGCAACCACAAAACAAGAGGGTACCTAGTGGTTGACTTAATCCTAAAAGCAACACACTTTGCATGGAACCTACTAAGAGCCTAACATGCACATATGTCATAGGCATGGATGAACTAAAGCAAGTTCAACACCAACTCTCTAATAGTGCAAATGATGGTACCTATTGTAGAGAGTTGGAAATTCCTAAAAATTTTAAGCAAAAGCCCCTTGAATTAAAAACTCTACTTACTAGCATGGAATATGTATTCTTAAAAAATGGGAAGTCGATATTAATCAATGCAAATCTTGTTTAGAATAGAAATAGATGCTATTAAATGTAGTTGAAAAATGGTCAGCAGCCTTTGCTTGGTCATATCCTAAACTCACAGGAATTAATCCTAGGATATGCTAGCATCGTATCTACATTGATCTGGTCATGAAGCCAATGAGGCAACCATAGAGGCCATTGAGTCCCAAATTGAACCATATCATCAAGGAGGAAATCAAACAACTCCTCAAGATGAGGTTCATCTATCCCATTGTAGATAGTGAGTGGGTTAGTCCACTTGTGATTGTGCCAAAGAAAGGTGACAAGTGGCAAGTCTACATCAATTTTTGGATGTTGAATATGGTAACATTCAAGGATCATTTTCCATTTTCATCTATTAATCAAGTGTTAGACACAATATCTAGGCATTACTTTTACAATTTTCTGGATGGTTATAGTGGCTATAACCAAATTCAAATCATGCTAGAGGACCAGGCCAAAACAATATTCATGAGTCCTTAGGGGACCTTTGCATACTACAAGATGCATTTTGATCTATGCAATGCTCCTGCTACATTCCAATGCTTAGTCTTAAGCATTTTTCATTTTTTAGCAACAAATCAATAGCAATGTGGAAGTCTTTATGGATGACTTTTCCACCTATGGAGCTATATTTGAGCAAGCCCTTAACTACCTTGAGCAAGTACTAAAAAGATGTGTTGAAACAAATCTGTAGCTCAACTGGCAAAAGAGTCATTAGATGATTTAGGAAGGCATTATATTGGGGCATCGAATATCACAAGTAGGAATTGAGGTTAACCCTAAAAAATATGGGTCATCCAAGGAATACCCACTAACTAGAAACCATCAAAGATGTTCAGTCATTCCTTGGACACATTGGCTACTACTAGCGATTCATAGAGAATTTTTCTAAGATTGCAAAACCATTGGTAGAGTTGACAAAGAAAGATGCTCCATTTTTCTAGACTAAGGAATGTGAAAAGGCATTCCAATAACTAAAGGAGAAACTTGTAGAAACTCCAATTCTACAAGCACCCAACTAGTCCAAACCATTTCATGTTATGACGGATTCATCAAATTACACCTTGGGAGCTGTGCTTATACAATTGGATAATAAGAAACATCCATATTATATCCACTGCACAAGCTGAAGCATTGTGGGTGCACAACTAAACTTCATCACCATAGAAAAAGAATTGAAGGTACTGGTGTTTGCACTAGAGAAGTTCAGGCATTGTGTGCTTGGATACAAGGTGTTTGTGCACACAAACCATTGTGCCATTTGCTTCCTCATGAATAAACCAATAGTGAGCCCCCATGTCATACAATGGCTGGTAACATTACAATAATTTGATCTTACAATGGTAGATTGAAGAGAAACTAAGAATATGGTTGCTAACCACTTCTCTTGGTTGCAATGGAACAATAAAAAGGAAGAAAGCCCACCATATGATCTATTTCTTAATGAATTCCTCTTTGCCAAGGCTATAACTGAACAATTCCCAATTCAGCCTAAATAGTATGATGGCATTCTCATCCATCTTCTTATTCAAGAGATTCCATAAGGGTTGGATCACTGAAAGAAATAATAGTTTCTTCACGAAATAAAACATTTCATGGAGATCAATAGACACCTCTACAAGGTGTGCGCTAATGGCTTGGTTCATTGGTATGTCCCTAATGCTAATAAACTATGCATTTTTCAAGATGTTCATGAGGGTCCTTGAGGGGGCCACTATGCTAGAAGATGCATAGCCATTAAAATCCTAATGGCAAGGTATTATTGGCCAACAATCTTTAGGGATGCTTACCAATATGTCCACTCTTGTGAACATTTCCAACGAGATGGTGGAATAATAGATGGAATGGAGGGACCTTAATAGTGGATCCAATCACTAGAATCCTTTAACCTCTAGTGCATTAATTTAATGGACCCCATCATGCCCATGTCAAATGGAAAGGCATACATCATAGTCGTTGTTGACTATTATACAAAACAGGTAGAAGCAGCAGCCGTCACCAACTATACATCTTCTAGTACTACTCAATTTGTACAATAGAATGTTGTAAAAAGGTTTGGTATGTCACATGCATTAATATCTAACAATGAAACCCACTTTATAAGCACTGCCTTTTAGAAACTCATGCAATTCTTGGGGGTTGCACATAAACTAACAACACCCTACCACCTTCAAGCCAATGGTCAAGCTAAGGTTACAAATAGGAAAATCACAAATCTCATAATGAGAACTATCAGCAAATACAGGAAAGACTAGAGCACAAAACTCAATGATGCCCTTTGAACCTACCACTCAACATGGAAACTTCCTATAAATTATTCTTCCTATGAGATGGTGTATGGAAAATTACCAACACTTCCTATTCAATTTAAGCTCTATACACTTTTAATGGCTTGTGACCTTGACTTTGATTTAAGTCTAGCATAAAAAGAAAGATTAATGAATCTCAACTTGCTAGACAAAAATCGATTGGTGGCCCTGTCATTTAACAAGTTACATAAGGAATTTAACAAAAAGCACCATGACCTTAGAATTAGTGATGAGACGTGATTCGCATAGGCCACGATATCACGTACGCAATATCATGGTCGTCGCGATATTGCATCCCATGCGATATTGCGTACGCGATATCACATCTTCCCCTACAATATCGTGGTGCGCTATAATATCTATAAATAAGAGGCAGCTCTCCCTTATTTCCTCATCATAAACTTGAAGTAGGGAAACTCTGGCAAATTGATCACTCCAGAGATAGAATATTTTCCATGTGCCCACAGTAGGAGTCCTAAAGTGAACAGATCTTTATTCGAGCAACATTGTACCTGACACAAGTTGTGTATGAAAATAAAGACGAACTTCCTAGATAAACCTTGTAGTGCATGGAATAAGATTTTATTTTAATGTTATTTATTGATTTCTCTCTTAGTAATGTGGAATGAGTACAACTTGATTACGAGCATCTAAGGATGTGTACGGATAATCAAGGAATCGATTGCTCATCGCACTTAGGCTAGAAACGTGAAATGAGTACGACTTGATTATGAGCATTTAAGGATGTGTATGGATAATCAAGGAATTGGTTGCTCATCGTACTTAGGCTAGATTAGCTTTCTCAACCCTTTCCTCCTAGTTAAGTGCCTCAGTACGACCACTTCAAGTACGTGCATTACGCGTGCTAATCCCAGTAACGATTAGCGTTTAGTAGCCACGGTTGCATCGGTTCAGGGTGTATACAGTAAGTGGAAATGGATGCTAATGCTAGGTAATTTAGACTTAGTCATTAGTTATAATTAGTAATTAGTTTCTCAACCCTTCACCTCAATAGCATAGGAGACATAAATAGAAAAGGCTATAAAAATCATATACCTCAGACTTACTTAACCATACACCATGACAACTACAAGTAAGTCTGGGAAGACAATAAATGGTTAACCTTAAGTGTTCCATGGTGCATATAGGAATTTAGTCTACAGAGTTCAACCAGATCGTGTGTGCTACGCTTGTATTCGTATGGTTGAGTGTAGGGGTACCTCGCCACTCATCATTGCGCCGTTGCTGGGGACCAAGTGTTTGTGCGCTAAGTAGGACATAAGAGATCATTTACATCATTGGGAGCCTAAACAAACCTTCTGATTAATCAAGATAAATAATTATATAATGATAATTAGCACACCAATAAATAATAATGCCTTCTTCTCATAAGAGCACATCACCAAGGGATAATACAAAGGACAGTCGGCAATCAAAAACACATAACCTAAATCAGCCAGTTCCTCAACAATATAGGGTGGAATATACTCATCCCGATGAGTATGTTCCCAATTTTACTTTTATCTTCCATCAAGATGAACAGATACACTGGAGAGGCCTACAAGGTAACATAGTGTTACCTCCGGATCGTGCAGTCCCCAACATGCTTCTCCATGCTTTGGCACAAATTGGCATGACAGAATTATATGCTGAATACGTTGTAGCATATTTCAACTCAAGGGATTACTATCCTACAACCTTGCAATGTATCAAGGACTCAAGGCAGGAGAGCCAACATACACTATTGAAGGGCAAAGAAGTCCCGCACGTCCTAAGTGAAACTAGAGATGGTGAACCACTCACAATGGCAAGAGATGTTTCCCCTCCCAAAAATGGTAAGGAGGTTGGGTATCAAAACCTACACTCAACGATACACAACCCTAGTTCTAATTCCCGTGAACGCCAACTATTCACAGAGGGAACAACAAAAGATAAGGATGGGCACTTTGATCGTCACCATGATCGGGGTAGGGATAACAGAAGAGAAGGTAGGAAACATCATCATGGTGATGGTTCTCCTTCTTCTTCTCCTTCTTTACATCACTCACCCTCTCCTTCCACATCAGGGTGCAATCATGAAGGGCATGACGAAGAGGATAAAAGTAAGAAAAATGAGAGACCTCAACGAGAGAGTTGAGAGAGAGGACAAGGGCATGAATGAAGGGAAAGTAGGGAACCATGAAGACATCACAGGCGTCATGAAAGAGATGATCATGACGAGCCCCTACTTGCAACCTGAAGTATGCTTGATATAACAGAGGCAGTAAGAATCCCAACAAGGCATTTAAAAGATAGTCGAATCAAGTGTTTAGACATGAACAACATCCCACACTTTGAGGGGGGATACAACATGGATCCACAACATCATTTATAGGCATTTCATGATTCCTATGCCTTGAAAAATAATAGAATGAGTGGCAAAAACTTAAGTTATTTCCCAGGACACTCACCAAGGAAGAAGAGAGCTGGTACCAATCCTTAGAACTGGAAACCATCAGGAGGTGGAGTACAATGTTAGAACTATTCAACGATAAGTATCAGATGTACTCCAGAGTGTCCAATTTGCATAAGTAGATCCAAGGATGGAAGCAAGGTATTCATGAACCCTTGGATACTACCATGCCCAATATTATACATTGCTACATTGTTGCCTGGGCCATGGTTATGCTTAGTGAGATCAAATCCGCCACATCGTAGATGGGCTCAGACATGAAACTAGGAGAACCCTTGGGACTTATGCCCAAGGGAGGTTATCAGAACTCAGAGCCCATGAAGTTCATCACTTGTTAGAGCAACTAGCAAAAGAAGAAGGTGAGCTACAAAAAAGGAAAAGTGCAGAAGAATACAACCGTGATCCCTCTCTTCGAAAGAAGGGAGTGAAATTTTGCGATGAAGAGGATGAGTCACCAATCGAAGAGTTGGTGAATAGGAAAACCTTGCCGATTCAAAAGTTAACAACAGAAATAGTGGCTAAGGTAGATGACATATGGAGTTCCTTAGACTCTAAAATTGAAACTATCTTAAAAATTGTAGAAGAGTCTAAGGTAGAACAAGCTAGTGACAAAGGTAAGACAAAGCGGAGAGATTTAGGCCCTACACATAACAAGGGTAAGGGAAAAATTACTAACTCCAATGTGGTTGTGGATTCGAACATAGAAGATGATAGTGGATGTGAGATCTGCTACTATGACCATCCTAAGGGATGTTGTCCAATCATCTCACATCTACAAGAGTCTGGGATGTATGCACTTAATCCGAGACTTAACCAATGGAAAACACCCTGAAGGTTACCTTATCCCCAAGGTAACCCAAGGTAGTTCCACCAACTGTTAACGTACTATCCAAGTGAAACTCCACCACAATCCATTGGACAACATCAGTAGTGGAAATACCCACAATCATGGGGGATGCTACCACCGAAACATCAATACCCTTACCGATAGCCTGATCCATATGGTTATTATGTGCAGCAACCGATTTCTCCAAGTGACTCCATGGGTCACACAACTCCCCAATGTCACTACCAAATTCAAGAGTACTTTAGGAGGACTCCTTCTCCTCCGAGAGACACTCCATACCCATACCATCCTCCTAATCCATCCACACCTCTTCCACCGGTAGTTTCCATAACACCTCCTACTCCAACAATGCAAGGGGAACTTCCCACTCAACCGTAGCAACGCCACGCTACAGAGTAGTAAATATTCAACCTACTACTGGTTCTGACAACTATAAAAAGAGAAGACCTTTCTTCAGAACCAAAAGCCTAGACAAACTCTCGCAACAACAAGCGGTTGAGCCCATGTACACTCCTCCACCATCTAACACTTCGAAGCACCCTTTCATCCAACAACAGAGCTTCACACAGATGGTTATGTTAACACATACCGTAACCGACTAGATCAAGGTAGGCCACCTTCCCAAAAAATTAACTAACCCTAAGAGTCCCTTAATCTATCTCCAAATCACCAAAAATGAACCACATAGGGCTCTTCTTGACTCAGGTTCTAGAGTTAACTTAATTTCACGAGAGATGTATCATGCCTGGAACCTACCCCAACTTAAGAAGAGCAACATTCAACTAGAGCTGGTAGACCAGTCCATCACCATTCCCTTGGGATTGGTGGAGGACATCATTACCACTATGTGTGGTTGGTACTACCCAGCTAATTTCCTGGTGATTAAAGTCAACAACAACGAAGGGGACTTCCCAATTATAATGGGAAGGGCATGGCTAAGTACAGTGGACACATGCCTTAGGATCCGTGAACTTTCCTTGGAAATCTTTAAGATAGACATTTATTGAAATATCGAGAAGAGGAAAGTTCCATGCATCACATATAGTGATTCATCGGGTGATGACATGGAGGAATGCACAACACCTCCTCCATGCAATAGGTGTGCCCTTGAAACTTTGAAACAAATATGCCTATATGTAGCAACCACACAACAAGTAGTAGACATCCTATGGTTGACAGCTACTCGAAGGAGCAACCAAATATGCATGGAATGAACTGAGGGAACAAACCATGCCAACAATGAAGGCATGGACACATTGGAATATGAGCGTCGCCAACTTCCACCCCTTAATCTAAGAACATCAATTGGGAGAAGTTGGACACTTCTTAGAAATTCAAACATATGTTCATTATTTTAGATCTCTCCCTTTCCATTCAGTCATGGGGGAGATGGCCACCTATGCTAACCATATGAGGCCCTCAGTTCTTTTAAGTTTTTTTTTTACAATGTTTTTATTTTACACATTTTTTTTACATGTTTTTGTCTTACACCTTTTTGTTTTACAAATTTCTTTAACTTTTCTTGTTTTTGTTTTACATCATTGTTATAATTTTCCATTTTTTGGTGTGTGTTAGTGTGTGATCCACCCTGTAAGTTTGTCACCCAATAAGTGTTCGGAATGATGGTATGAACTGTTTTCATGTTAATTGCTAATGTTTGGTTTTTACCTTTAAGTCACGATGTTGATACTAAGGTATGTTTCTTTTGATATGGTAGGTAATGAGATCACTTCATCCATCCATCCACCAGTTTCTATGGTCTCTCTCGGCTTGGAAATGTACAGTCCCATTCAATAATAAAAACTTTAACAAATCGATGACTGGGCATTTCTCAGACTAAGGAAGGACTCAAGGATTGAAAAGGGTATGACTTCAAGGGAACTTGATGCTTTTGTATTGGCCATTCTCTTGGGTGCTTGGATGTTTTCTTCTTGAGTTTTCTTGTTGTTCCAATGTTACTCAATTATCAGAAGCTAATATAATAAAAATAACAAAGTCTTTACATGGTGTGGTTCTCACGCATAAAAACACAAAACAAAAAAAGAAAGAAAAAAACAAAAACAAAAAAAAAGAAGAGAAGAGAAAAGTGAGAATTCAAAGCACACCCCTTAGACGAAATAAACTTGGGCTACAAGCACTGGTAATGGAACCAAAATTGTTTCCTCTAACCAAGGCCCTTCTCGCTTCCCCTTCTCTCCTCATTTGTTTCGTCGGAATGGTGGTGGCTCTTGGGCAAAGGCATTCTTGTTACTTCAATAGGATAGATTGGCCAAATGCATTAATGCGAAGTCACTAGAAGTGGTTTGTTTGAGGCCAGAGTTGGAATGAGACTTGCCAAGTTCCATTAATCATGAAATCCACAAGGGGCTGTACACCACCTTGTACTTGGGATTCCATTCCATTCTCTTCTCTCCACCCTTCTCTCCATTGTTCACCTCATTTCTGGTTGTATCATTAGTGTATATATTTTGGTTGACGCATTGTTTTCTTTTTGGTAAACGCTTGTGGTTAAGACTTTAACTCTTGTTCCAAATGACATTCCTAGAGCCTACGGACTCTTTGAATGTGGGTTTGTCAGGGCATCAACGGCATGAGCCTGCTTTGGGGAGGACCCACTGACATTCCTATTTGATGCATTAGTTCACTTCTTTTCCCTAACATTTTTGCAATTAATTTTATTTTGTTCATTTTCATCTTGACATCCATTTCATCGATGTCATAGTTGTCCCTTTTTATCTATTTTTCTTATTCCTTTTCTTTCTCCATTCTAACGCTACCGAGGTTCACGGTTAGTCATGGGGGTACGGGGCCCGATTTTTTCGATTTTCTCTTAGCCCCAATTTTTTTGATTTTTTCCTAACCCCTACACCTTCGATAGTCATCAATATTATATCTCTAGATCCGTAATCAGCCATACCACAACCTAGCCAATGGACTTACACCGAAGTAAGGTATCAATTACATGATGATTCATTTACCCTTGCTAATATAAGATTGTGTTGTGTGTGCAGATGGCGATCATGCAATAACAGACCGGATCTAGAGGGAACACATGGAATGGAGCAATGCTATAGTAGCTATGCAAGGAGCAAGATCGATGGTGCACTTACTGTTGGACAATGAAAGGTGCAATCTTGGCGTTGGCAGCAGCAACACTTTTTTCTCTCTCTCTCATTCTCAACTGCCAACTAAGACCTGATGTCAATGTAATAAGGTGTTCACCCTTGTTGTCATGAACACCAATTTTGTCAAGTTTTGTAATGATGATTCGTTCACATGTCATTCCATTAGTTCCATTCCCCTCAATAATCCCATACCTTCCCAGTATTTTGTAAGAAACTCGAGGACGAGTTTTTATTCAGTCATGGGGGTATGATGAGATGCGATTCGCATAGGCTGCAATATCGCGTACGCGATATTGTGTCTTCCCCTACGATATTGCAGTGCACCATAATATCTATAAATAAGAGGTGGCTCTCCCTTCTTTCCTCATCATAGGGTAGAAGTAGGAAAACTCTGGCAGATTGATCACTCCAGAGATAGAATATTTTCCATGTGCTCGCAGTAGGAGTCCTAAAGTGAACGGATCTTTATTCGAGCAACATTGTACCTAAACACAAGTTGTGTACAACAATAAAGACGAACTTCCTAGATAAACCTTCCAGTGCATGGAATAGGATTTTATTTTAATGTTATTTATTTCTTTCTCTCTTAGTAATGTGGAATGAGTACGACTTGATTACGAGCATCTAAGGATGTGTACGGATAATCAAGGAATCGGGTGCTCATCGCACTTAGGCTAGAAACGTAGAATGAGTACGACTTGATTACGAGCATTTAAGGATGTGTACGGATAATCAAGGAATTGGTTGCTCATCACACTTAGGCTAGATTAGCTTTCTCAACCCTTTCCTCCTAGTTAAGTGCCTCAGTACGACCACTTAGAGCACATGCGTTACACGTGGTAATCTCAGTAACAATTAGCATTTGGTAGCCATTACATTAGTTAAGGATGTGTATGGTAAGTGGGAACGGATGCTGACACTAGGTAATTTAGACTTAGTCATTAGTTAGAATTAGTAATTAGTTTCTTAACCCTTCACCTCAATAGCATAGGAGACATAAACAAAAAAAACTATAAAAATCATATACCTTGGACTTACTTAACCATACACCATGACAACTACAAGAAAGTCTGGGAAGACAACGAATGGTTAACCTTAACTGTTCCATGGGGCGTGTAGGCATTTAGTCTGCGGAGTTCAATCAGATCGCACGTTCTACACTCATATTTGTATGGTTGAGTGTAGGGGTACCTCGCCACTCATCAATTAGGAAAGTTAAGTTTCAACTAGAAGATAAGGTCCTCTACTAAAACCCCACACATGTACCTCAATGAACTAAGTTATAAACATTGTGGAAAGGGCCTTATATCATTTATGATAATTTTCCTTCTAGGGCTATGTTGATCTACAAACCTAAGAGCCTAGACAGGAGCAACTAGTCAACATACAACAAGTCAAACCTTTCCATGAGCCTAAGTAAGCTAGTGAAACAAACACCTCATCAGATGGACAACGACTCTCAATATTTTGAATCTCCTCCTTTCAACTTAGTTTTGGGGGAGATGGCCATCCATGCTAACTATATAAGTGACTACTTACTTTTTCATCTTTTTTTTTAAACATTTTTGTTTTACACCTTGTTGCTTTTACAACTTTTTGATTCACACATTTCTTATCTTAAACCTTTTTTTTTATGTATTTAATTTTTCAAAATTTTTGTTTTACAACATTTTTAGCATCTTTTACTTTTCTTAAATATTTTACAATTTCTTGTATATTTTCCTTTATTTGGATGTGATTTTCTTATTATGTTTTAATAATAACGTGCCTTATTACCAACTGGTTACAATGTGGTTTGATTGATGTGGACATGTGCTATCTAGTTATTTGATTATTGGTGCTTGGATTCTAGCTTTAAATTTTGTTACGAATAATTAGGACATGGTTTCTTTTTCATGAAATAGGCAATGAGTCCAAAACATCCACCCATCAAAAAACTCTATGGTTTTTCTTATTTTGGAAGTATGAGGTTCCTTTTTCATCGATATAACTTTAACAAACTTATGACCTTGGTAGTTTCTAGATTTGGAAAGAATTCAAAGGTTTGAATAGGGTGTGACTTCAAGGGAACTTAGTACTCTTTGTGCCTTTCTACTTACTTGGGTGCATGTGTGTTTTCATGGATTTCTACCATTCCATGTTGACCAATAACAAGAAGTTAAATAAGTCTTTGCATGATGTGGTTTCCATATATATAACGATGGAAATTCAAAGCACACCACTTAGACAAAATGAACAGGATACAAGCACTGGTTATGGGAATAGAAAGACATGTTACCCATGCCTAAAGATCTCCTCTAACTAAGGTCCCTTCTCACTTTCTACTTCTCTTTTCTTCTTTAATAAGGAATGGTGGTTGTTTTGTGGGAGCACTCTTGTGTCTTAGGGGGATGGACTAGTCTTAGAATGGTGATATGATGTCATTGAACATAGTGGATCTTGGTCTAGACTAAGGATAGATTTTATCAGATCATTTAACCACAAAATTCACAAGGGACTTCACATGACCTTAGTTGGGAACTCCATTCCTCTCTCTCTCTCTCTCTCTCTCACATTCATCTATGTTTTCCATGTCTCACCTCACTGCCAATTTCATGTTCTTGTTTAATGTCTTAGTTTGATGCATCAAATTTCTTAGGTAGTTTCTTATGGGTTGTTGTACTTAACTTCCTATAACCATTAATCATCCATGGAGCCCACAAACTTCTCAATTTTAAGTTATGCAAGGGTAATTAAGGGCATGTGCCTACTTTGGGAAGGACCCACTTACATATCTTTTGGTTGGGTTAGTTAAGTTCCTTATCTTTAGACATTCTCACAATTGAATCATTTTTCCTGTCCTATTAATGACATCCAATTGTGCACATCTTCACAACATTTTTAAGTGAAATCCTCCTTTTATTATTGTGAATTCTTAAACCCTCTTCAAGCATATCATTGCATTTGAACTTTCTATAATTTAATGGACCACTTATCCATTTCACCCTATTCTTTAGTTTTTCCACTAACACTATTAAAGGAATCAATCCATCATAATCACAGCCTAACCAAGTGTAACCACCAACGAGATAGGGTACTTAAAAGCTATATGTTACACATTGCACACTAAGCTACGATTTTGTTGTGATTGTAGTGGGATGCGTGGACTATATGTAGAACTATCTTCAACAAGGATGATGCAACAGCATCATGCCATGAGGACCATTCATGACTGTTGGATCTTCTCCCTCACTCTTCAGCCACTAGAGGAGTTGCATAGGGTGTTCAATTCTATTGTTATGAACATCCAATTTTGTAAAAGACTGTAAATCCATACCCTTGGACACTTAGAGTTTATCTATTTCATAACAGTCAATTTGTATGTTAGTCAATGATCTCATACCTTCCCAATACTTTGTAAGGAACTTGTTCCTCCTTGTGCTCACTCAAGGACAAGTTTTCATTCAGTCATGAGGGTATGATGAATAATTTTTTTCTTGGCTTTAATATTGGATACCCAATATTGGACCCCAAGATGCAATGTCGAATATCTGATATTACAAGGTATGTGCTAGCCTATAAATATGGTGCTTACACACATAATTTCCATATAGTTTTTGTCATAGCATAGTAGAGCTCTTGCAATTTCTTTTATTCAAAGTTGGAATATTTTCTAAAGTGTCCACAATAGGAGTCATTGAGTGTATGAATCTTTATTCAAGCACTATTGTACTTGAGCACAACAATGTGTGTAGCAATAAAGATGAACTTTCTGATCAAACCTTGCAGCACCTTGGCTAGCTTAAATATTTTATTTATGCATTTAATGTTTTATGTAGTTTCCTTTAATACTTCTAAGTAATTAAGCTAAAGTAAGCTAACTAGATTAAATAGTCGTTAATTAATTAAGCACATAAGTACAACTGCTTTAAGCATGCGCATAACTCTTGGTAATCCCAACAACACTTAACGTTTGGTAACCCAACAGCATTATATGTGTTTAGGATGTGTATGGAAAGTGGAATCGGATACTTATGTTAGGATAGTTAGTTATTAATCAGCAATTAGATTAATCAAAGTGGTTTATAAATTAAGTTTCAACTTGCTATAATCATAGACAAATAAAATATAAGATAATAAAAATCATGTGCCTTAATTATCCTTAACCATACAATTAAGCTCCACAAGTATAATTGAGAAGACAACAATTGTTATGATTAAATTTCACGTCTTTGAACTAGTGTACTTAAGAACTTAAGTTCTGCGAAATTTGATTGAATCGCACATGAATGCTTGTGATTCATATGGTTGGGTGTAGGGGTACCTCGCCGCTCATCACGATATAATCTTGATTTACATGTACACTCTATTTTTTCTCTCTTTTAGGTACTAGTATTTCATTAATAGAATTGATTCTCCAAAAATTTTCTTTGATAGAAGATTCTCAATACTTTTTTCTTCTTCAACAGTGTAAATTTACATGTTGATAAGCATCTATGAGAGGTTATCTTGTTTATGCTGTTACAAATAAATGTTTGATTTTATTCTTCCTAATGAAGTATATGAGTCATTGATTACTAATTTTACATCACAATATATGTTCATTTAAATTTTTAGTTGCCTCATAATCAAAGTATTATTTTGCAATTAAATATTTTTATGCAAAAGTATAACATTCAAGTTATTTATACTAGGTGCTATTTTCATTTTTTAACTTGTTGAATTTGGTAATGTTTTGATAGTGTATATACATAAGCATGCAATGTTGATCATTTGCAACTAAACTCCATATTTTGATGTGTATTTTGAAGAATATTCTAAAGCTCTATGCTTTGTTAAGTTGTTTAATCTTCTGTAGATTTTTTAGAGAGTTAAGCAATAAATTGATAGTATTCTTAATTCAATTCAACATATTGAATCTATTTCCATACTAGTTGGTTCTTATAAATAGTTTTTTTATTAAAATCAATCTTCTTAACCATAAAAAATAATTAATATTGTAGGAAATTAGGAAGACTTACATTTAACTAATTATATATAATAATATTTCAAATACTTGCAACTCTTGTCATCATGAAGAACACTTATTTAATGCATTTTTTCTTCTATTTAGAAAGACGAAGAATAAGAAGGTAAGGAGAGAAAAACATATGTTAAATTTAAGGATAAAAACAAACAAGACCATATAGAGGATAGAAAAGTCAAGCTAATTTGAGGATAAGTAAATATAAGTAAATAGTAAAGAAACTAAAGGATACAAAAACTTCCATCAATATTCTTACCTTTATTACAAGAAGTGCTAATATGATAGATTCATTTTCATGTAATAATAATAATGTTAACTCAAAGATCATAAATATTATTTAAAAGTAACCTATGGTTAATGCTAATAGTTCCTGACATAATGTTTTCCTTAAATAACAAAGCAATATTGAAAGTAGGACATCAAGTAAATAAACTTTTCTAAAGAAGATTCCTACCTCATCATAACATTTTGTTCCTACCTCAAATTTACTTATTATTCTAAGGACAAGGATGGAGGTTACATAATTGATAGTGATATAAAGATTGTAAATATTGAAACTAACTTTCCTACAAAAGTAAATTTTCTTTTTCTAATTTTTAAAGATTTGTTGTGAAGTTCTACATTTAAATAGATATAATTAAAGAGATTTCTCTTTCTATGTTCCTATGGAGTTTTACATCTCCTTAATGCTTAACATGTAATGTAATTTGAATTCTTTTCTGATTATAAATATTATTTTTTGGTTTCAACACCTCTTGAATTTGATGCACATGTAGTTAAATAGTTTTCTTGGGGGTGATGTCAAACCCCAAAAAATATTAATAATAATAAAATTAGGATTATATCATATGCTTAATCATTGAGGAGAGAATACTAGAAACAATATGAAAATGAAATATTTTCCAATTTTAGGTGTCTACTTAAATGTACAATCTTACAATCCATACTTTGAAAATTTAAGAGAGGAAAATTAATTATTAGGTGGAAGGATGATTCTCATTCTAACAACACTTACATCAATTTTAACATTTATTTTTCAACTTAAAATAGAAAAATGAATTAAGGTACTAATAGAAAGCTTTAGCAAAATATGACCTTTGTAGAAAAGAAAGATCTAATAGAAAATGATAACATATATTATCCATCATTTTAACCTTACAATGAGAATATCTTTTTTATAGCCCACTTGTCAACAAAATTTTTAATCTTTCAGTTGGTAGTGTTCTTTCCAAATAATGAAAAATTTCTTTTACAATCTATCCATTCAAATTGAATAATATTTTTTGTTATGAACGTAAAAATATTCACAAAAGCTTTTATCTTTACTTATTTCACTATTTTCATTTGATCATTCTTATCATTGAAATTACCTTGATTTTTATATTTTTAGGTTCAAATTATTTTTATATATCATTAGTTTCAATACATTTTTTCTTTTCCTTAGCATATTTTTTCTTGAGAAAAAAAGGAAAGACATTAAATAAATGTTCCTTACAATGACATAAATTACAAGAACTAGGAAGATTACAATATGTAATTAGTTCACGAATAAGTCTTCCTATTTACTTGTAATACCAATTCCTTTTTACAATTAAGAAGATTGATTTCATCAAAAAAAACATTTATGAGAATCAAAAGCTATGGAAATATATCCATATGCTTAATGGAATCAAGAAAATTAGCATTGTACTGCTTAGCTCTCTAAAAAATTAATAGAAAATGAAATAACTTAGCAAAATATAGAACTTTTGAATATTGTTTAGATTAGATATCAAAATTTGGTCTATATTTATAAATGATCAATGTTACATGCTTATGTATAAATGATTCTATATCTAGGACATGCTACACCATCAAAGCATTACCTAGCTCGGGAAGTTAAAAAAAACAAGAATAGTACCTGGCATGAATGACTTCAATGTTAGCACCACATCATTTACTGTGAAGCAAAACTCTAATTACAAGATATGTAGTCCAAAATTTGAATAAATACATATTCTAATGTAAGATTAGCAAATAATAACTCATATACATCATTAGGAAGAACAAAAACTTATTTGCATCAACATTACTAAAACAAGACAGTTTAAATTTTTGTTTGCTAATAAGCAAATCTACATTATGAGAATTAATAGAAATTTTTGCATCAATAGATGAAGTAAAAATTTTAGCATCAATAGAAAAAGTTATAGGGAATCTAAAATGCCCTATGGAGGAACCATAATTCTAGAAAAATTAGATCTCCTAATAAAGCCCTTAAGATTCATAAAACTTTAAGCACTTAACTTGTGAAAGAAAATCACTTGAGGAAGAAACTATCCATTAATATTTTGTTAAATAATTTTTGGTTTCAACTCTTGATGGACAAAAAATCCCTATTATTATACTTATCTAAATTCGATCTACCTTTTTTTTACAAAACTATCAATGCTCAACTTACTGAAATTGATCATTATATTTTAAGATAACTTTCAATTTAGGTGATAAAAATCATACATTACTATTGATGAGTGGCAAGGTGCCCATATGCCCAACCATATGAATCACAAAGCGTTCATGCATGATCTGGTCGAATTTTGTGGCCTTTACAATTTCTGATACACTAGTCTTTTAGGAAGTGAACCTTGCCCTAAGGTCATTTATTTTCTTCCCAATTACACTTGTGAAGCATAATGGTATTGTTAAGAGTAATCGAGGCATATTATTTTTATCACTTTATGTTTTATGTTTTTAGGTACTTAAAGAGAGAGAGAGAGAGATAGAGTAATTTTCAAGACTAATCTATATTAACTAACTAACTGGTCTCTAACTAATCCTAACATAAGCATCTGTTCCCACTTTCCATACACATCCTAAACCCACATATCCACTACTAGGTTACCAAGTGCTACACTACTGAGCACACCAAGCACTAATGCTACTAGGATTACCAAGTGAATACATGTTACGCTCGAAGCAGTCGTACTTATGTATTTAATCTATCTAGCCTATCTCGCTTAATTATCTTAATTAGCTTATTTATTGGAAAATATTGAACAACTAATTGAAAACATTGAATGCATAAATAAAATATTTAATTTATTCAAAATGCTGCAAGGTTTATTAGAAAGCTCATCTTTATTACTGCATACACTGTTGTGCTCAAGTACAATAATGCTCAAATAAAGATCCATACACTCAATGACTCCTACTGTGGGTACTTGAGAAAATATTCTAACTCTCAAATGAAAAAACTACAATAGCTTCACTACTACGACAACAAGATATGTCATAAATGTGGCTAATGAGCTCATATTTATAGGCAAAAGCAGACCCTGCATCGATGGGGCCTAGTCGATGCATGAAATGATGCATCGATGAGGCCTTGTTGACTGGGCCTAGTCAATGAGGCCAAGTTGACAAGGCCTAGTTGATGCCACTAACTACAACTCATCAATTGTTAAGGAACTAGGAATGCATGCAAGGAGAAAGAAGGATGGAAAGGGAAAAGGATAAGGATGTCACAACTTGAAATTTTACATAGGATTAATTATTTAATTTAAAGCTATTATATATATTCCAATGACTTATTTTAAAATTTCATCAATTAAATAATAGATTTATATTTTTTCTTTAGTTAAGTACATGCAATCTACTTGTGAAAGTTTTGTATCCTCTACTTCTAACTACTATTGATGTTGTTTTTATATATTTAATGGTTGCAAGATGAAATCTAACTATGCCTAGAAGTTTTTTCTTTGTTAGTTATTCTATCTTTTTAAATAGATGATCTAAAGAAATTGCAAATAAATAAATATTTAGCACTTCATAAAGATGAATGATGAAAAAAACTCATGTAGCCAACACCATTTTGTTGGGACAATGCTATGATGATGATGATGATATTTTATTCTATATCATGTGCATATGATTATGTAACACTCTCTTCATGAAGCATTTAGGATCCTATCCCTACTTAGGTCTTGTTGCTTGTAATTTTTTATCATTAAACTAGAAATCTAAGGTTTTTTTTAATAAAATTAAATATCTTTTAAAATAGTTGTGTTAAGAAAGCACCCAATGATGTTGTTCCATCTACAATCTAATATTATCAACATATCCAAGATGTTCAAAAATGCTGAATTTGATCCTTGATTTCATTCAAACTGGAAGTATGCTGATCATTTTAAGTAAATTTGAAAATGAAAACCCTACAAATAATTCTTTGCAATTAAGATGTTATGTGTGTATCTGATGAGTGATGAGGTACCCCTACACTCAACCATACGGAACTAGCATAGCACGCACAATTCGATCGAACTTCGCAGACTAAATGCCTAAACGCCGCAAGGAACACTTGGGGTTAATTAATCACTGTCTTCCCAGACTTACTTGTTGTTGTCATGGTGTATGGTTAAGTAAGTCCGAGGTATATGATTTTTTTGGTATTTTCTGGTTTATCTCCTATGCTAAACGGTGAAGGGTTGAGAAACTAAAACTAACTCTAACTACAGCACTAAGTCCTAGCGTCAGCATCCGTTCCCACTTGCCGTACACACCCTGAACTGTGCAACTGTGGCTACCAAACGCTAATCGTTACTGGGATTACCACACGTAACGCACGTGCTCGAAGCGGTCGTACTGAGGCACCTAACTAACCTAAGTGTGACAAGCAGCTGATTCCTTGACTAGCCGTACACATCCGTAGATGCTCGTAATCAAGTCGTACTTGTCCCACGTTCTAGGAGGAAAGGGTGAGAGAATCTAATCGCGATGAGTAGTCGATTCCTTGGCTAGCCGTACATGTTCGTCAACGCTCGTAACCAAGTCATACTCATGCCGCATTACTAGAAAAGCAATAAATAACATTAATTAAACCTATCCATGTACTACAAGGTTTATCCACAAAGCTCGTCTTTATTGCCGTACACAACTTGCGTTCAGGTACAAAGCTACTCGAATAAAGAACCGTTCACTTGGGGGACTCCTACTGCAGGCACATGGAAAATATTCTATCTCTGGGATGATCAATTTGCTAGAGCTTCGCTACTTTACGCCTAGGATGTGAAATGAGGGTAGTGCTACCTCTTATTTATAGATTTGGCGACGGACCGTAATATCGTAGGGAACGACGCGATATCGCGTATGCGATATCGTAGGGGATGCAATATCATGGCTTGTGCATATCACGTCTCATCATACCCCCATGACTGAATGAAAACTCATCCTCAAGTTCCTTACAATGATATCGGGTAGGTATGGGATTATTGAGGGGAATGGAACTAATGGAATGACATGTAAACAGTTCATTATTACAAGACTTGACAAGATTGGTGTTCATGACAACAAGGGTGAACACCTTATTACAATGACATCAGGCCACATTTGGTAGCTGAGAGAAAAGAGGAGAGAGAAGAGAAGAGAAGGAGAGAAAAGAGTCTTGCTGCTGCCAACGCCTAGATTGTGCCTTCCGTTGTCCATCTGTAAGCGCATCATCAATCTTGCTCCTTGCATAGCTGCTTCAGCGCTGCTCCATCCCAAATGTTTGCTCCAGATCCATTCCATTGTTGTATGATTGCCATCTGCACATACAACACAATCATATATTAGCAAGGGTAATTGAATCATTAAGTAATTAATACCTTGCTTCGGTGTAGGTCCATTGGCTAGGTTGTGGTATGGCTGATATGGATCTGGGAAGATGTAGTAATGATGACTACCGAAGGTGTAGGGGTTAGGAAGAAAAACGAAAAAATTCGGGGCTTAGGAGAAAAATCGAAAAATCAGGCCCCGTACCCCCATGACTAATCGCGAACCTCCGATAGCGTGAGAATGGAGAAAGAAAAGGAGTAAGAAAGATAGGTAAAAAGGGATAACTATGGCATCAATGAAATGGATGTCAATATGGAAATGAACAAAACTAGAATTAATTACAAAATGTTAAGGAAAGGAAGTTAACTAATGTTCCAAATAGGAATGTCAGTGGGTCCTCCCAAAAGCAGGCTCATGCCCTGTAATGCCCTGACAAACCCACATTCAAAGAGTCCGTAGGCTTTGGGAATGTCCTTTGGAACAAGAGTTAAAGTTTTAACTGCAAGAATTTACCAAAAAGAAAACAATGCATCAACCAAAATATATACACTAATGATACAACTGGCAATGAGGTGAACAATGGAGAGAATGATGGAGAGAAGAGAAGCGGAATGGAATCCCAAGAACAAGGTGGTGTACAACCCCTTGTGTGTTTTATGGTTAATGTGACTTGGCAAGTCTCATTCCAACTCCAAGCTCAAACCAACCACTTCTAGTGACTTTGCATCAATGCATTTGGTTAAACCATCCACTTGGATGATAAGGATGCATCTTCAAAGAGCCACCACCATTCTGACAAAACAAAGGAGAGGACGGGAAGTGAGAAGGGCCTTAGTTAGAGGGGACACTTTGGTTCCATAACCAGTGCTTGTAGCCCAAAGTTATTCTGTTTAAGGGGTGTGCTTTGAATCCTCACTTTTCCACTTTTTTTTTGGTTTTATTTTTTTATGTGTGGGGACCACACCATGCAAAGACTTCTTATTTTTATTGTCTCAGCTTCTGAAGAATGGGTAACATCAGAACGATAAGAAAACTCAAGAAGAAGACATCCAAACACCCAAGTGAATGACCAACACAAAAGCATCAAGTTCCCTTGAAGTCACACCCTTTGCAATCCTTGAGTCCTTCCTTAGTTTGAGAAATACCCAGTCACCGGTTCATTGAAGTTCTTATTGGAAGGGAGCTGTACATTTCCAAGCCAAGAGAAACCATAGACTTGATGGATGGATGGATGAAATGATCTCATTACCTGCCATATCAAAAGAAACATACCTTAGTATCAACATTGTAACTTAAAGGTAAAAACCAAACAGTAGCAATTAATGAAAAAAAAGTTCATCCCATCAATCTGAACACTTATTGGGTGACGAACTTACATGGTGGATGGCACACACACACTCACACACAAAAAATAGAAAAGTACAACAATGTTGTAAAACAAAAACAAGAAAAGTTAAAGAAAGTGTAAAACAAAAATAGAAAAAGTTAAAGAAATTTGTAAAACAAAAACGTTGTAAAACAAAAACTGAAAAAGAACTGAGGGCCCCATATGATTAGCATTGGTGGCCATCTTCCCCATAACTGAGTTGTAAGGGAGAGATCCGAAATAGTGAGCGTGGTTGACCGTTGGTAGAATTGTGACTTGTACTAGCTGGTGCAGATTCACGGAAAGGTTTTGTTTGTTGTACATTAACCAATAACCTTTTATTCGGGCTGTCAGGCTTATATATCATCATGGCTCTAGAAGGGAAGGTAGTATAAATAATATAAGGTCCTTCCCATAAGGTCTGAAACTTTGTACGTTGGGGTACATGCGTGGGATTCCAGTAAAGGACCTTATCTCCTAGTTGGTACTTAAACCTTTGGATCCTTAAGTCATGCCATTGTTTACTGTGTGCTTTGTGCAACTCATTTAATGATAATGCAACCAATCAATTCTCATCTAACACATTCAAAGTTGCTAGTCATTGTTTTTGGGCTAGGTCGAGATCCAAGTGAAGTTCGCAAGCCATGGACAGTGTACAGAGCTCACTTTCTATAGGTAGTTTTGGAAGTTTCCCGTACACTAGCTCATAGGGAGAATATCCTGTAGGGAGCTTCCAAGTGGAACGATATGCCCAAAGAGCATCATTCAGTTTCATGCTCCAGTGTCACCTAAATTTGCTAATTGTTCGTGTTAATATTCTGGTAATCTCCCTATTAGTAACTTCAGCTTGACCATTAGCTTGGGGGTGGTAAGGTGTGGTCAGTTTATGCTCAACCGCTAAGCATTGCATCAACTTTCTAAAGGTTGCACCTGTAAAATGTGTTCCATTATCGGAAATAAGTGCACGTGGCACACCAAACCTGTTAACGATTTGTTGCTGTACAAATCAGGCAGTTGTAGATGATGTGCAATCTGTTACAGCGGTTGCTTCAGCCCATTTGGTTAAGTAATCAACAGCAACGATTATATATGCTTTTTCGTTGGACATTGGTGTAATCGATCCCATGAAATCTATCCCCTAGATGTCAAAGGGTTCTAAAGGTTGAATCCATTGTTGTGGATCCTCCATCCTAGCATTTATTCCCCCATCATGTTGGCAACACTCATAGGATTGAGCAAAATGATGTGCATCCCAAAATAGTGTTGGCCAATAATATCTTGCAAGCAGGATTTTAGTGGTCGTTTGTCTCCCAGCATAATGACCCCCACAGGGGCCCTCATGAGCATCCTAGAGAACTTTTAATTGATCTTGATCAAGTACACACCATCAAACTAGGCCATCAGGGCAGACTTTATAGAGTTGTCCCCCAATTTCCATGAAGTATTTGATGTTGTGAAGAAACTATTGTTTCTTCCTAAAGTCTAATCTCTGTGGTAGATGTTGTGAAGTGAGATAAGTGAGAATGCTGCTATACCAGTTTACTTCCATGGGTTGGTTATTTATTACACTAGCAAAGAGGGTTTCATCAGGAAAATGGTCAGATACCGCATATTCGTCCTCTTTGTTGTCCCATAGCAACCAAGATAGGTGGTTGGCGACTACGTTCTCAGTGCCCTTGCGGTCTACAATAGTTAAATTGAACTCCTGAAGAATCACCAGCCAACGTATGATACGTGGGCTAACCGTTGGCTTATTCATAAGGAACCTAATTGCACTATGATCTGTGTGGATATATACCTTGTAACCCAATACATAGTGCCTAAATTTATCCAGTGCAAACACAACAGCCATTAATTCTTTTTCTGTAGTCATGTAGTTAAGTTGTGCACCGATGACACTTTTACTGGCACAATGGATGTAATAAGGTCATTTTTGTTCATCTAGTTGTGTCAGTACAGCTCCTAAAGCATAATTGGATGCATCGGTCATGATATGGAATGGTCTGGACCAGTCAGGTGCTTGTAGAATGGGAGTTTCCACAAGCCTCTGTTTAAGAGCTTGGAATGCTTGTTCACATTCCCTGGTCCATTCGAATGGTGCATCTTTTTTTGTTAATTCTACCAATGGTTTGGCAACTTTTGAAAAGTTTGCAATAAAACTCCTATAGTAGCCAGTGTGTCCAAGGAATGATCTCACGTATTTAACGGTTTTTGGTTGTCGGGTGATTCCTTGGATGACTTTAATTTTTTCTGGGTCAACTTCGATTCCTGATATTGAAATTTTGTGCCCCAGCATGATGCCCTCTTGAACCATCAAATGGCTCTTCTGCCAGTTGAGCTTAAGGTTGGTTTCAACACATCGTTTCAATACTTGCTCTAACTGGTTGAGGGCTTGATCAAAGCTCGTCCCATAAGTGGAGAAGTCGTCCATGAAGACTTCTACTCCATTACCTATTTGTTGTTGAAAAATACTTAGAACTAAGTGTTGGAACGTGGCAAGTGCATTGCATAAGCCAAAAGGCATTTGTTTATATGCGAACGTTCCCTAAGGACTGGTGAACGTTGTTTTGACTTGGTCTTCTGGTGCAATGCATATTTGGTTGTACCCACTATATCCATCCAGAAAACTTCAATAGCAATTCCCTGCTATAGAGTCTAAGACTTGGTCCACAAATGGCAGTGGGAAGTGGTCTTTGAATGTTTCCATGTTTCACAGCCTAAAATCTATACATACCCTCCATTTACCTTCCTTTTTCAGTACGATGACAAGAGGGATAACCTATTCGCTGTTAGCGATAGGGTAAATGAACCTGGCTTTGAGAAGTTGTTCTAGTTCTTCTTTAACAATTTGTTTTAGTTTCAGGTTCAATCACCTCTAGGATTGCTTACGAGGTTTCATAGAGGGGTCTGTATAAATCCTATGCTGGCATATCCAAGGATCTATTCCGGTTAGTTCAGGATATGACTAAGCAAAGGCGGTTGACCACTTGTTTATCACCCTTAGCAAACTTTCTTTTTGCGTGGGCACGAGCTTTGCATTGATGATCACTGGTTTCCCATTTTTGAGGGTCACGTATTCTAGACTGGTGCGTAACGGCTTTAACTCTATGGGTTCTTGTTTAAACTCCTCAGGAATCTCCAACTTTCCCCAAATAATATTTTCGGAGTTAAAGGTTGGAAGTTGGAAACAGACTTGCTCTAATATGTCTGCGCTTTCAACGTAAGCACTAGTTATACCCTCAACTAGTTCCATGCAGGTAGTTGGGTTGCTATCTTTATCAGCCATCAGCCACTAGGTGTTTTCTTGTTGTGTGGCGGTTGCATATAGGCACTTTTGTATATTAATGTCCTATGCACACCGATCGCATGCAAGCAATGTTAAACTTCGCATTACCCATGATTTCGGCATGCAATGACACCCTGTGTCACTATATGCGATGCATGGAACTCTTTTCCTCTCAATTTTTCCATACGTATTTGTCTTGGATATTTCTAGGGAAAGGTTACGAATTCCTAAGCGTGCATCGATTGTATTTAGCCATGCCCTTCCCATGATAATTGGGAAATCCCCTTTATCATTGTTTATTTCAATCACTAGGAAATCGGTTGGATATGATCATCCACCGATAGTGGTAACAATGTCTTCAACCTGTCCCAAAGGAACAGTGATGGACTGGTCAGCCAGCTCTAGGCGAACATTGCTCTTCTTTAGTGGAAGTAGGTTTTAGGTTTTATACAATTTTTGTGAGATTAAGTTAACCCCGGAACCTGAATTGAGAAGAGCCTTATGGGATTCATTCCCAATGACTTGGAGGTAAACTAAGGGGACTCCTGGATCTGATAATTTCTTTGGAAGGTGGTCGACCTTCATCCAGTTAGTTACTGTATGTGTTAACATAACTGTATGCATTGGACGTGATTTCGCTGCTGGGGGATTTCCTGAAATTGTATTGGGTATGGGGATGTTAGGATTCTCAATTGCTTGTGAGGGCGAAGACTTAGTTGGATTATTGGTCCTAAGGAAGGGTCTTTTTGGTGAACGATTGTTAGAACCAATCGATATTGAAGGATTGGAAGCCCTCGTAGTGTTAGGTTGTCATAGTTGAGTGGGATTTACTCTGGGCTTTGTTGGAGTGGTTGGTGGTGCGGCCACAGGTGCAAGAGATGCGGATGGAGTTGGAGGATATCGTGGGTATGAGGCATTTCCCGAAGGAGGGGGGTCCTAAAATATTCCTGAACTTGGTAGTAACATGGAGGTTTTATGTGACCCGTAGAGTCATCTGGGAAAATCGGCCACTGCACATAATATCCGTGAGGGTC
The DNA here is from genome assembly GCA_015680685.1 of Gnetum montanum. Taxonomy (NCBI): domain Eukaryota; kingdom Viridiplantae; phylum Streptophyta; class Gnetopsida; order Gnetales; family Gnetaceae; genus Gnetum; species Gnetum montanum. The sequence continues at coordinate 584,321 of MNCI01023539.1, read as the reverse complement.
AGGTTACCAATAAGGGTATTGATGTGTTGGCGGTGGCATCCCCCATGACTGTGGGTATTGCGACTACTGATGTTGTCCAATGGGCTATGGAGGCATTCCACTTAGGTAATATGTCAAGGGTTGGTGGAACTACCTTGGGTTACCTTGTGGATAAGGTAACCTTCGGGGTGTTTGCCGTTGATTAAGTCTTGGATTTAGTGCATACACCCCCAGACTCCTGCAGATGTGAGATAATTGGGCAACATCCCTTAGAATAGTCATAGTAGCAGACCTCACATCCACTATCATTGTCTGAATCAGAATTCACAGCCTCATCGGAGATAGGAATTTTCCCCTTACCCTTGTTATGTGCAGGGCTTAAGTTTCTTCGTTTGGTTTTGCCTTTGTCACTACCTTGTTCAACCTTAGACTCTTCTATGATTTTTAAGACTGTTTCTATTCTTGAGTCTAAGGAATCCCACATTTGGTCTACCTTAGCCGATACCTCGGTTGTTAACTTTTGGATCGGCATGGTTTTCCGATTCACCAACTCTTTGAGTGGTGACTCATCCTCCTCATCACAGAATTTTACTTCCTTCTTGCAAAGGGAGGGATCGTAGTTGTATTCTTCCACACTTTCCCTCTTACGTAGCTCACCCTCTTCTTATGCTACTTGTTCCAACAAACTTTCAATTTCATGGGCTCTTCATTGGAAAAGTCTCCCTTGGGCGTAAGTCCCAAGAGTTCTTCTCGTTTCATTCCTTAGCCCATCCATGATGTGGCAAAGTTGATCTTGCTTAGCGTACCCATGGCCTAGGCAACGATGTAGCAGTGTATAGTAACAGGCCATGACAACATCCAAGGGTTCATAAGCACCTTGTTTCTAGCCTTGGATCTTCTTACGCAACTTGGACACTCTGGAGTACATTTCATATTTTTTGTTGAACAGTTCGAGCATCGTACTCCACCTCCTGATGATTTCGGTTCTAAGGACTGGTACCAGCTCTCTGCTTCTTTAGTGAGTGTCCTTGGAAACAACTTAAGCTTCTGCCACTCATTATCTATATTTTGTAAGTCACAGGCATCATGGAATGCCTATAAATGATGTTGAGGATCAGCGTTGTATCCCCCTTCAAAATGTTGGATATTATTTATGTCCAGACGCTTGATCCTGCTATCTTTTAAGTGCCTTGTGGGGATCCTAACTGCCTCTGTGATGTCTAGCATGCTTCAAGTTTCGAGTAGGGGTTCGTCATGATCATCCCTATCATGACGTCTGTGATGTCTTCATGGTGGTTCCCTACTCTCCCTATGTCCTTGCCCTTGTCCTAACTCCTCTCGACCTTCCTGTTGAGGTCTTTCATCTTCTTTACTTTTATCCTCTCCGTTATGCTCACGATGGTTGCGCCCAAATGTGGAAGGAGAGTGTGAATGGTAAGATGAAGGAGAAGAGGAAGGGGATCCATCACCGTGGTGATTTTTCTTACCTTCTCTTCAGCTACTTTGGCCCTGATCGTTGTAATGATCTAAGTGTCCGTCCTTAGTGTGAGTGGTTGTTCCTACCATGAATAGTTGGTGCTCATGAGGATCAGAGCCTGTAGCATGTACAGTTGATCGAAGGCCCTGATGCCTTACCTCTTCACTATTGTGAGGAGGAGGAACATCATTTTCTAAGAAACCCATTGTGAGGGGTTCCTCATCTCCTATTTCACTAAGGACATGGGGGACCTTGCCCTTCAACAATGAATGTTGGCTCTCCTACCTTTCATCCCAAATATGTTAGGCAGCTGTGGGATGATAATCCCTTGTGTCAAAGTCATCCATAACGTATTCCGCAAATAGTTATTGCATGCCAATCTGTGCCAAGGCACGGAAGAGCATGTTAGGGACTGATCGATCTAGAGGTAACACAATGTTACCTTGCAAGTCTCTCCACCGCAGTTGTTCATCTTGATGGAGAATAAAAGTAAAATTAGGCACATACTCATCAGGATGAGTATATGTCACCTTAGATTGCTGAGGACTTGGTTGGTTCAAGTTATGCGTATGATGCTGACTGTCTTCTGTGTTATCCTTAGGTGAGTTAACCTTATGAGAAGAAGCCATTTTATTGGTGTGCTATTCACCGTTATATATGTTCTTATTTAACTAATTAACCCAAAGGTTCGTTAAGGCTAATGTTCTAATTGGTGTAAAAACACTTAATCCTCGGCAACGGTGCCAATGATGAGTGGCAAGGTACCCCTACACTCAACCATATGAAACGAGCGTAGCACACGCGATCTGGTTGAACTACGCAAACTAAATACCTAAACACTGCAAGCAACACTTGGGGTTAATTAATCACTATCTTCCCAGACTTACTTGTTGTTGTCACGGTGTATGGTTAAGTAAGTCCGAGCTATATGATTTTTTTGGTATTTTCTGGTTTATCTCCTATGCTAAACAGTGAATGGTTGAGAGACTAAACTAATTCTAACTACAGCACTAAGTCCTAGCGTCAGCATCCGTTCCCACTTTCCGTACATACCCTGAACTGTGCAACTGTGGCTACCAAATGCTAATCGTTACTAGGATTACCACACGTAATGCACGTGCTCGAAGCGGTCGTACTGAGGCACCTAACTAACCTAAGTGTGATAAGTAGCTGATTCCTTGACTAGTCGTACACATCCGTAGATGCTCGTAATCAAGTTGTACTTGTCCCACATTCTAGGAGGAAAGGGTGAGAGAATCTAATCATGGTGAGTAGCCGATTCCTTGGTTAGCTGTACACATT
>MNCI01023539.1:556130-581347 GCA_015680685.1 Gnetum montanum | reverse complement strand
GCATACGCGATATCGTGGCTTGTGCATATCACGTCTCATCAGTATCTATGGGAGAAAAAACCATGCATGCTTACACGTATCCTCAAGACATGCTACATTACATGTGACCCTTCCATTTTCTAAATTAGCCCTTATCCTTTCACTAGATTTCATTTTCATTTGTGGGAGGCTTTAAGAAAGTGGGTTTGGATGAAAGATAAAGAAGGTTGCATATGTTTTGGGAGTGAAAAGAAGTGAAAGAAGAGAATTTTAAAAGGCTACAAAAATTTTACAAGAAGGATTATCTAATTTTACTTTCTATGATAGTATCTTATTTTGTTGTGAATTTTGTACTTTTTCTCCTTATTATTTTATTATTTTAATTAGGAAGATGAGATTATACCACATTTTTTTCATTTTAAATTTTTTTCTATTTAAACTATATCAAAATGTCTATCCAATTTGGTTACTGTGTTTTTGGTTAATTTTCTAGGGTATATGGGAATTCTTAGAGTTACATGGCCAAAGACATGGATGGTTAAAGTGGTGAGTTGGTCCAAATTAATCTAGAAATTTCTTTATTAAGTCCATTGTCAAGAAAATAAGAACCATTGATGAAGTGTTCGATGGTCTCTGGTCCCGTATACGCGGCCGCATTGATGCGGCCCTATCTACGCAGCTCCATCGACGCATCCTTCCATGCGTCGACGTGGCCCCGTTTATGTGGCACCTTTTTCGGCCTATAAATAAGTGGGCTCCCACCATACTTATTTACCTTTTTGTTAGTTGTAGCGAAGCTCTTGCAATTTTTTTTTGCAAGAGTTAGAATATTTTCCAAGTGCCCGCAGTAGGTGTAAGAAAGGTGTCCAGCTCTTTATTCGAGTGCTGGTGTACCTAAGCCCATTGGCGTGAACGACAATAAAGACGAGCTTTTCAAGCATTCCTTGTAGCAATTGGACTTAGCCATTTCTATGCATTTATAGTTTAATATTTATATGCTTTGATAATTACTTAAGTTTCTCTTGTTATTACTTCAATCACTATCACTTGTTCATAGTTCGTAGAAGCCATAAGTACGACCATCTCGAACGTGAAACCCAACACTTGGCAACCGAACGATGCTTAACGTCTGGTAGCCCAGTAGTGGTTAGGGGATGCTTAGGATGTGCATGGAAGATGGGATCAGATACTTATGCTAGGAATAGTTAAGATATAGATTAGGATAATTATATATTATATATTATTTCATTCCTTACTTTCCATACCTTAATTAGATGTCAAAAGATAAAGTAAAAAGCCATAAAAATTAGTTGCCTCAATCTCACTTAACCATCGTAATTAGAATATCACAAGTGAGGTTGAGAGGACAATGACCATTCTAACAAAGGGTTTTGTTGGTTAAAGGTCTGGTGTATGTTAAGTGCTTACAGTCTACAGAATTCGACCGAGTCGCGTGTGAACTCCCATGATTCGTATGGTTGGACGTAGGGGTACTTAGCCGCTCATCATTGGCACTGTTGCCAGGGACTGTTAGTCTTACATGCATCATTTAACCTTAGAGAAATTATCATTCACATCATTGGAGCGAACCCAGGATAGTAACATTTATGCACGCTAGGCAGATTAAAGTGAAAAGTAAGGTACACCAAGTAAATGGATCATCTAACATCCAACATGTCTTCTTCCCATAGGTGAGATGTATCCAACCCACTAGTGCCACAAGAATGTTGGGTGGTATACAAGCATCCCGATGAATATGCCCTTGACTTCACATTCATCCTACATTAGGATGAGCATCTGCGATGGCAGGACATGGAGGGCAACATCGTACTACCACCTAATCGATCGACTCCTGGAATGTTGTTCCACAATCTTGCCAAACTAGGAATCTAGAACAGCGGTATGGAGTATGTCATGGAGGACCATGACTACCAGGACTATCATCCCACTGAGGCCTAATGAGCATGCAACCAGCAACAGGTAGAATGATATGAACACATGAAGGGAAAATAGTTTAGTAACCCCTTATTCTTGCAAGGGCTGCAGGATAATGGAGATCCTATCTTTCATGATTCCCATTTGGCCAAACTTCCTCTGGGACATCAGGCTATCCAGTCCATCATCCAAAACAAGAAAGCAGGTGACCAAGACCCCTAGGACGATGGAGGGTCACGCAAGAAAGGTCACAACACAAGCAAAGATGGGCAGGAAGATCGAGGCCATCATTAGAAAATAGGGGAAGATCGACACCGAGATGGTGGCGATCCCTCTTCCTCTTCTCCATCCTATTACTTTCCACTATCTTCATCTAGTTCAAACTCTGATCATAACCGTGGTAGAAAGGAGTGAGGTGATGGTGGTCACAAGGGTTGCAGGGAACAACGTGAGGAAGCACGTGACCAATAGCACTAGCCTCACTTTTATGAAAGGAGGGGTAGCCAGAATCATCACAGACATTGTGGTCCTCAGCAGGAATATGACTTGGATGAGCCATTGCTAGCTACTCGAACCATGCTCCATATCACCGAGGTAGCACAGATACCCAGTAGGCACGTGAAAGACAGCTGGATCAAATGCATTGACATGAACAACATCCCCAAATTTGAAGGGGGATACAATTATGATCTGCAAACCCACCTGCAGGCATTCCATGATGCTTGCACCCTGCAAAATATTGATAATGATTGGTAGAAGCTTAAGTTGTTCCCTCACACACTCATCAAGGAAGCAGAAAGCTAGTACTGGTCTTTGGAACTGAAATCAATCTGAAGATGGAGTACGATGCTTGAGATTTTCAATGACAAGTATCAAACGTACTCTAGAGTGGTGAATCTGAGACGTCAAATCCAAGGATGGAAGCAAGGGAATCATGAACCCTTGGATGTAGCCATAAGTAGGTATTATTCATTGTTACACCAATGCCCTAGTCATGGCTACTCTTAGCAGGCATAGCTTTGCCATATCATTGATGGGCTTCACTTTGAAACAAGAAAAACCCTTGGCATGTACGCCCAGGGACGATTATCAGAACTAAGGGCCCATCAACTATAGCACCTCATTAACCAAGTGGCCAAAGAAGAGGGGGAACTCAGAAAGAAGGAGAGTGCATATGAATTTAATCGGGATCCCTCCATCAAAAAGAGGAAGGTCTGATTCTATGAAGAGGAGGAGGAATCACCACTAAAAGCAGCGGTGAACTAAAAAACCTTTCCCTTAAAAAATTTTGCATCTGAAATATTGGCAAAGGTTGATAAGATGTGGGACTCTTTGAACGAAAAATTCCAAAGTGTGCTAAAAATTGTAGAAGAGTCCAGAGAACAAGGTAATGATCGTGATCGACATAGGAAGACGGAAGCTGAACGTGCCCAACATAAGGGTAAGGGCAAAGTTGCTGTAGTAGAACAGGTTGCAGACTCAGACACAGAGGAGGAGGATGAATGTGGCATATTCCAATATGAACATCATAAGGGGTGTTGTCCTATGGTGTCACATCTCCAAGAGTCTAGGGTGTACACGTTGAATCCTCACTTGGCAAGGAGGCAAATACCCCGAAGGTTACCTTACCCACAAGGTAATCCCAGGCAGTTCCACCAGCAGCAGCAAGGATATTATCCAAGTGGAGCACCACCGCAACCTTATGAGCACTTCTAGCAATGGTAGCATCCACAAGCATGGGGAATGCCACCTCCAAGGCAGCAGTACCCTTATCGACAGCCAGATCCCTATGGGTACTACGTTTAGCAACCAGTCTCTCCACGAAACTCTTCCAATCACTCTACATTTTAGAATTATTATTACCCCCCAGAATATTTTCAACCACAATCTCCATCACCCAGGGGGAAAGCCCACATATCTACTATTCTCCATCACCTTCTCCTACCACTTCTTCTTCACAACATCCCACTCAGCTACTACCTACTCCACCTATGTAGGGGAAAATTCCACCACAGCCACAACAACACAACACTACGAGGGCTATCAACCTACAACTACCTCCTCAACTGGGTGGATTGAAAGCCAAGCAATGAAAATGCCCCTTCTTCTAGCCTAATAATGTAGGCACACCCTCGCACCCACATGTGGCTGGTGCCTCTAAACTTCAAACCGCCTCCACTGTTCCACCACTTGAGCTGCCTTCCAACCAAAAATCCTCCAACGTACGAATGGTCATGCTTACACATGTCGTGATTGACTGGATAAAGGTAGGCCATCTTCCCTAAAAATTGATTGATCTGGGGAGTCCCCTCATCTATCTTCAGGTGGTAGGAAATGAGCCATGTAAGGCTCTTCTGGATTCGGGGTCAAGTGTTAATTTGATTTCACATGAAATGGACAAGAACTAGAACTTGACCCCATTAAAGAAGAGCAACATCTAGCTCGAGCTAACAGACCAATCCATCACTATTCCCTTAGGATTGGTAGAAGACATTGTGACCACCATTTGTGGGTGGTCTTATCTTGTTGATTTTCTTGTCATCCGTATGGAGAATTTCAAGGGGAACTTTATTATCATAATGGGAAGAGCTTGGTTGAGCACAGTGGATGCAAGACTAGGACTTCGAGATCTTTCCCAATAAATTTCAAAGGAAAATCCTTTTGGAAAGATTGAGAAGAAGCGCATTCCATGCATCGTGTACAGTGACTCAGGGTGCAACTGTGTGCATTAGTTATGGTCCGCTAAGCATACATCCATTCAAGCATGCAGTCGGTGTACTGAAGAATCGCCAGTTCAACAGTGCCTGTACACAACAGCCACTAATCAAGAGGGCACCTAATGGCTGATAGCATCTGAGGGGCTTGTACAAGCCTACATAGAAAGTATGGATGAAATGGAAGAGGTTCATCAACAAGTCTCCACGGTTGATGACCATGATGATTGGGGAAAGTTGGAAATCCCTGAAAGCTTCAAACAAGAGCCCTTGGAGCTCAAGTCCTTACCGACCCACTTAGAGTATGCATTTTTGTAAAATGGAAAGCTGGTAATTATCAATGCCACCCTTTCTCCTGAACAAAAGAAAAAGTTGCTAAAGGTGGTGAAAAAATGGGATGCTACATTTTCATGGTCATATTCTAAGTTAACCAGAGTTGATCCCAGGTGATGAGATGCGATACTATGTGATATCGTGGCCATCACGATATCGCATCCCTCGCGATATCACATACGCGATATCGTGGGGGACGCCACGATATTACGGTGCACCGCAATATCTATAAATAAGAGGCAGCTCTCCCTTGCTTCCTAATTCTAGGCTAGAAGTAGGAAAAATCTTGTAGATTGATCACTCCAGAGATAGAATATTTTCCATGTGCCTGCAGTAGGAGTCCTAAAGTAAATGGATCTTTCTTCGAGCAACATTGTACCTGAACACAAGTTGTGTACGGCAATAAAGATGAACTTCCTGGATAAACCTTTCAGTGCATGAAATAGGATTTTATTTATCGCTTTCTCTCTCACCCTTATCTCCTAGTAACGCAGAATGAGTATGACTTGATTATGAGCATTTAAGGATGTGTATGGATGATCAAGGAACAGATGCTCATCGCAGTAACACAGAATGAGTACAACTTGATTACGAGCATTTAAGGATGTGTATGGATAATCAAGAAATGGATGCTCATCATACTTAGGCTAGATTAGATTCTCTCAACCCTTTCCTCCTAGTTAAGTGCCTCAGTACAACCACTTCGAGCACGTGCATTACGCGTGGTAATCCCAGCAATGATTAGTGTTTGGTAGCCACAGTTTCATTGGTTCAGGGTGTGTACGGTAAGTGGGAATGGATGCTCACACTAGTTAATTTAGACTTAGTTCATTAGTTAGAGTTAGCAATTATTTTCTCAACCCTTCACCTCAATAGCATAGGAGATAAAACAAAAAAGACTATAAAAATCATATACCTCGGACTTACTTAACCATACACTATGACAACTACAAGTAAGTCTGGGAATACAAAGAATGGTTAACCTTAAGTGTTCCATGAAGCGTGTAGCCATTTAGTCTACAGAGTTTGATCACATCACGCGTGCTACACTTGTATTTGTATGGTTGAGTGTAGGGGTATCTCGCCACTCATCATTGGTGCCGTTGTCGGGGACTAAGTGTTTGTGCGCTAAGTAGGACATAAGAGATCATTTACATCATTGGAAGCCTAAACGAACCTTCAGGTTAATCAAAATTAAAAAATAATATAACGGTAATTAGCACACCAATAGATAACAATTTCTTCTTCTCACAAGAGCACTTAACCTAGGGATAATACAAAGGACAATCGGTAATCAAAAACACATAACCTAAATCAGCTGATTCCTCAACAATATAGGTTGACATATACTCATCCCGATGAGTATATTCCCAACTTTACTTTCATTCTTCATCAAGATGAATAGATGCACTAGAGAGATTTGCAAGGTAATATCATGTTACCTCTAGATCAATTAGTTCCTAACATGCTTCTCTGTGCTTTGGCATAGATTGGCATGACGGAATTATATGTTGAATACATTGCAGCAAATTTTGACTCAAGGGATTACTATCCTACAGCCTTGCAACGTACGAGGGACTCAAGGCAGGAAAGCTAACTTACAGTGTTGAAGGATGGTGATGGTTCTCCTTCTTCTTCTCCTTCTTCACATCACTCACCCTCTCCTTCCACCTCTGGGCGCAATCATGAAGGGCATAATGGAGAGGATAAAAGTAAGAAAAATGCGAGACCTCGACAAGAGAGTCGAGAGAGAGGACAAGGGCATGAATGAAGGGAAAGTAGGGAACAACGAAGACATCACAGGTGTCATGAAAGAGATTATCATGATGAGCCCCTACTTGCAACCCGGAGTATGCTTGACATAACAGAGGCAGTGAGAATCCCAACAAGGCATTTAAAAGATAGTAGGATCAAGCGTTTAGACATGAACAACATCCCACGCTTTGAGGGGGGATATAACATGGATCTGCAACATCATTTATAGGCATTCCACGATGCCTGTGCCTTGAAAAATATAGACAACGAGTGGCAAAAACTTAAGTTTTTTCCCATGACACTCACCAAGAAAGCAGGGAGCTGGTACCAATCCTTAGACTCGAAGACCATCAGGAGGTGGAGTACAATGCTAGAACTCTTCAACGATAAGTATCAAACATACTCCAGAGTGTCTAATTTGTGTAAGCAGATCCAAGGATGGAAGCAAGATATTCATGAACCCTTGGATGTTGCCATGGCCCGATACTATACATTGCTACATCATTGCCCGTGCCATGGTTATGCTCAGTGGGATCAAATTTGCCACATCGTAGATGGGCTCAAACATGAAACTAGGAGAACACTTGGGACTTATGCCCAAGGGAGACTATCAGAACTCAGAGCCCATGAAGTTCATCGCTTGCTAGAGCAAGTAGCAAAAGAAGAAGGTGAGCTACAAAAAAGGGAAAGTATGGAAGAATACAACCACAATCCTTCCCTTCGAAAGAAGGGAGTGAAATTTTGTGATGAGCAGGATGAGTGACCACTCAAAGAGATGGTGAACCGAAAGACCTTGCCAATTCAAAAATTAACAACTCAAGTATCGGCTAAGGTAGACCAATTGTGGGATTCCTTAGACTCCAGACTTGAAAGTATCTTGAAAATCGTGGAAGATTCTAAGGAGGAACGAAGTAGTGACAAAGGTAAGACAAAGCGGAGAGATTCAGGCCCTACACATAATAAGGGTAAAGGGAAAATTTCTATCTTTGATGAGGTTGTGGAATCAGACACAAACGATGATGGTGGATGTGAGATCTACCATTATGACCATCCTAAGGGATGTTGTCCAATCATCTCACATCTACAAGAGTCTAGGGTGTATGCTTTCAACCTGAGACTCAACCAACGGTAGACACCCTGTAGGTTACCTTATCCCCAAGGTAACCCAAGGCAGTTCCACCAACCGTTAACGTACTATCCAAGTGGAACTCCACCACAACCCATCAGACAGCATTAGCAGTGGCAATACCCATAGTCATGGGAGATGCCACCGCCAAAACATCAATACCCTTACCGACAGCCCGATCCATATGGTTATTATGTGCAGCAACTGATTTCTCCAAGTGACTTGATGGGTCACACAACTCCCCAACGTCACTACCAAGTTTGGGAGTACTTTAGAAGAACTCCTTCTCCTCCACATCCATACCATCCTCCTACCCTATCTACACCTCTTCCACATGTAGTTCCCATAACACCTCCTACTCCAACAATGCAAGGGGAACTTCCTACTCAACCGCAGCAACGCAACATTACGAGAGCTGTAAACATTCAACTCGCTACTAGTTCTGACAACTGTAAAAAGAGAAGAACTTTCTTTAGAACCAAAAGCCCAGACAAGCTCTCACAACAACAAGTGGTTGGGTTTATGTACACTCCACCATCTAACACTTCGGAGCACCCTTCAGTCCAATAGAGCTTCACGCATATAGTTATGTTAACACATACCGTAACTGACTAGATCAAGGTAGGCCACCTTCCCAGGAAACTAACTAACCCTCGAAGTCCCTTAGTCTATTTACAAATCACTGGAAATGAACCACATACGGCTCTTCTTGACTCAGGTTCCAGAGTCAACTTAATTTCATAAGAGATGTATCATGCCTAGAACCTGCCCCAACTTAAGAAGAGCAATATTCAACTACAGCTGGCAGACCAGTCCATCACCATAACGAAGGGGACTTCCCAATTATAATGGGAAGAGCATGGCTGAGCATAGTAGATGCATGCCTAGGCATTCGTGATCTTTCCTTGGAAATTTCTAAGATGAACATATATGGAAAGATCGAGAAGAAGAAAGTTCCGTGCATCACATACAGTAACTCAAAGGGTGATGACATGGAAGAATGTTCAACATTTCTTTCATGTAACCGGTGTGCCTAGGAAATACAAATTCAAAGGTGCCTGTATGTAGCAACCACACCAGTAGTAGACACCCCATGGTTGACAGCTACTAGGAAGAGCAAACTAATATGCATGGAACGAACTGAGAAAACTCATTCCAACAATGAAGGCATAGACACATTGGAATATGAGCATCACCAACTTCAACCCCTTAATCTAAGAACATCAATTGGGAGAAGTTGGACACTTCTTAGAAATTCAAACAGACATTCATTATTTCGGATCTCTCCCTTTCCATTCAGTCATGGGGGAGATGGCCACCTATGCAAATCATATGGGGCCCTCAGTTCTTTTTAACTTTTTATTTTACATGTTTTGTTTTACAAGTTTTTGTTTTACACGTTTTTGTTTTACACATTTTTTTTTTACATGTTTTTGTCTTACACATTTTTGTTTTACAATTTTCTTTAACTTTTCTTGTTTTTGTTTTACAAATTTCTTTAACTTTTCTTATTTTTGTTTTACATCATCGTTATACTTTTCCATTTTGTATGTGTGTTAGTGTGTGTCATCCACCCTATATGTTTGTCACCAATAAGTGTTCGGAATGATGGTATGAACTGTTTTCATGTTGACTGCTAATGCTTGGTTTTTACCTTTAAGTCACAATGTTGATACTAAGGTATGTTTCTTTTGATATGGTAGGCAATGAGTTCACTTCATCCATCCATCCACCAATTTCTATGGTCTCTCTTGGCTTGGAAATGTACAGTCCCCTTCTAATAAGAAATTTAATGAATCGGTGACTAGAAATTTCTCAAACTAAGGACTCAAGGATTGAAAAGGGTGTGACTTCAAGGGAACTTGATGCTTTGTGTTGGCCATTCTCTTGGGTGCTTGGATGTTTTCTTCTTGAGTTTTCTTACCGTTTCGATGTTACCCAATCATCGGGAAGTTGAGCATGGACTTGTGAAAGTTGTTTTGGCCTGGTCCTCTGGTTCAATATTTATTTGGTTATAGCCACTATAACCATCTAGAAAATTGTAATAACGGTGCCCTGCAATGGTGTCCAACACTTGGTCCACAAATGGGAGTGGAAAGTGATCCTTAAAGGTAGCCATGTTGAGCAATTGGAAATCTATACAAACCCTCCATTTTCCACCCTTCTTCAGCATAATAACGAGTGGGCTGACCCATTCGCTATCTGCAATAGAATAGATGAACCCTACCTTTAGCAACTGCTCAATTTCATCTTTGACGACTTGCTTCAGTTAGGGGTTCAACTGCCTTTGTGGTTGACGTCGTGGCTTCATGGAGGGGTCAATATAAATTTGATGTTGGCAGACCCTGGTGATGAGACACGATATGCATAGGCCACAATATCGCGGCTGTTGCAATATCGCATCCCTCGCAATATTGTGTTGTCCCTCACGATATCGCGTACGCAATATCACAGTGCACCGCAATATCTATAAATAAAAGGTGGCTCTCCCTTGTTTTCTAATACTAGGATAGAAGTAAGGAAACTCTTGTAGATTGATCACTCCAGAGATAGAATATTTTCCATGTGCCCGCAGTAGGAGTCCTAAAGTGAGTGGATCTTTGTTCGAGCAACATTGTACCTGAACACAAGTTGTGTATGGCAATAAAGAAGAACTTCCTGGATAATCCTTGCAATGCATGGAATAGGATTTTATTTAATGTTATTTATCACTTTCTCTCTCACCCTTATCTCCTAGTAATGCGGAATGAGTACGACTTGATTACGAGCATTTAAGGATGTGTACGGATGATCAAGGAATGGATGCTCATCAGAGTAATGCGGAATGAGTACGACTTGATTACGAGCATTTAAGGATGTGTACGGATAATCAAGAAATGGATGCTCATCGCACTTAGGCTAGATTAGATTCTCTCAACCCTTTCCTCCTAGTTAAGTGTCTCAGTATGACCACTTCGAGCACGTGTGTTATGCGTGGTAATCCCAGCAACGATTAGCGTTTGGTAGCCACGGTTGCATTGGTTTAGGGTGTGTATGGTAAGTGGGAACAAATGCTGACGCTAGTTAATTTAGACTTAGTTCATTAGTTAGAGTTAGCAATTAGTTTCTCAACCCTTCACCTTAATAGCATAGGAGATAAAACAGAAAATACTATAAAAATCATATACCTTGGACTTACTTAACCATACACCATGAAAAATACAAGTCTGGGAAGACAACGAATGGTTAACCTTAAGTGTTCCATGAAGTGTGTAGGCATTTAGTCTATGGAGTTTGGCCGGATCGTGCGTGCTACGCTTGTATTCGTATGGTTGAGTGTAGGGGTATCTCGCCACTCATCATTGGTGCCGTTGCCGGGGACAAAGTGTTTGTGCACTAAGTAGGACATAAGAGATCATTTACATCATTGGGAGCCTAAACAAACCTTCAGGTTAATCAAAATAGAAAAATTATATAATGGTAATTAGCACACCGATAGATAACAATGTCTTCTTCTCACAAGAGCACTTCACCTAGGGATAATACAAAGGACAGTCGGTAATCAAAAACACATAACCTAAATCAGTCGGTTCCTCAACAATATAGGTTGACATATACTAATCCCGATGAGTATATTCCCAACTTTACTTTTATTCTTCATCAAGATGAACAGATGCATTGGAGAGATTTGCAAGGTAATATCATGTTACCTCCAGATTGATCAATCCCTAACATGCTTCTCTGTGCTTTGGCACATATTGGCATGAAGGAATTATATGCTGAATATGTTGCAGCAAATTTTGACTCAAGGGATTACTATCCTACAACCTTGCAACGTACAAGGGACTCAAGGCAGGAGAGCCAACTTACATTGTTGAAGGGTGGCGATGGTTCTCCTTCTTCTTCTCCTTCTTCACATCACTCACCCTCTCCTTCCACCTCTGGGCACAATCATGAAGGGCATAATGGAAAGGATAAAAGTAAGAAAAATGAGAGACCTCGATGAGAGAGTCGAGAGAGAGGACAAGGGAATGAACGAAGGGAAAGTAGGAAACAACGAAGACATCATAGGTTTCATGAAAGAGATTATCATGACAAGCCCCTACTTGTAACCCAGAGTATGCTTGACATAATAAAGGCAGTAAGAATCCCAATAAGGCATTTAAAAGATAGTTGGATCAAGCATTTAGACATGAACAACATCCCACGCTTTGAGGGGAGATACAACGCGGATCTACAACAGCATTTACAGGCATTCCACGATGCTTGTGCCTTGCAAAATATAGAGAATGAGTGGTAGAAACTTAAGTTTTTTCCCAGGACACTCACCAAGCAAGCAGAGAGCTAGTACCAGTCCTTAGAATCGAAGACCATCAGGAGGTGGAGTACAATGCTAGAACTCTTCAACAATAAGTATCAAACGTACTCCAGAGTGTCTAATTTGCGTAAGCAAATCCAAGGATGGAAGTAAGGTATTCATGAACCCTTGGATGTTGCCATGGCCTAATATTATATATTGCTACATCGTTGCCTGCGCCATGGTTACGCTCAACGGGATCAACTTCGCCACATCGTAGATGGGCTCAGACATGAAACTAGGAGAACCCTTGGGACTTATGCCCAAGGGAGACTATTAGAACTCAGAGCCCATGAAGTTCATCTCTTATTGGAGCAAGTAGCAAAAGAAGAAGGTGAGCTACAAAAAAGGGAAAGTACGGAAGAATATAACCATGATCCCTCCCTTTAAAAGAAGGGAGTGAAATTTTTTGATAAGGAGGATGAGTCGCCACTCGAAGAGTTGGTGAACCGAAAGATCTTGCCGATTCAAAAATTAACAACTGAAGTATTGGCTAAGGTAGACCAATTGTGGGATTCCTTAGACTCCAGACTTGAAAGTGTCTTGAAAATCATAGAAGAATCTAAGGAGGAATGAAGTAGTGACAAAGGTAAGACAAAGTGGAGAGATTCAGGCCCTGCACATAACAAGGGTTGGCTCCAGATCCAATTCGTTGTTGTATGATCGCCATTTGCACACACAACATAATCTTATATTAGTAAGGGTAAATTAATTTCAATGTAGTTGATACCTTGCTGCAGTGTAAGTCCATTGGCTAGGTTGTGGTATGGCTAGTTTCGGATCTAGAGATATAATATTGATGACTACCGAAGGTGTAGGGGTTAGGAAAAATTTCAAAAAATTCGAGGCTAAGAGAAAATCAAAAAAATTGGGCCTTGTACCCCCATGACTAATCGTGAACCTCTGGTAGCATTAGAATGGAGAAAGAAAATGAGTAAGAAAGATAGATAAAAAGAGACAACAATAGCAATGATGAAATGGATGTCAAGATGGAAATGAAAAAAATAAAATTATTTGCAAAAATGTTAGGGAAAAGAAGTTAACTGATGCACCAAATAGGAATGTTAGTGGGTCCTCCCCAAAGTAGGCTCATGCCCTTGATGCCCTGACAAACCCACATTCAAAGAGTCTGTAGGCTCTAGGAATGTCATTTGGAACAAGAGTTAAATTCTTAACCACAAGCGTTTACCAAAAAGAAAACAATGTATCAACCAAAATATATACACTAATGATACAATCAGCGATGAGGTGAATAATGGAGAGAAGGGTGGAGAGAATAGAATGGAATGGAATGGAATCCCAAGAACAAGGTGGTGTACAGCCCCTTGTGTGTTGCATGATTAATGTGACTCAAAAAATCTCATCCCAACTCCAGCCTCAAACTAACCACATCCAATCACTTTGCATTAATGCATTTGGCTGAACCATCCTCTGGAAGAACAAGAATGTCATCACCCAAGAGCCACCACCATTCCAACGAAACAAGGAGAGAATGAAAAGCGAGAAGGGCCTTACTTAGAGGGAACATTTTTAGTTCCATAACCAATGCTTGTAGCCCAGGAAATTATTTTTTCTAAGGGGTGTGCTTTGAATTCTCACTTTTCTCTTTTTTTTTGGTTTTTTGTTTTGTGTTTTTATGTGTGAGAACCACACCATGCAAAGACTTTGTTATTTTTACTGCTTAGCTTCCTGATGATTAGGTAACGTCGAAATGGTAAGAAAACTCAAGAAGAAAACATCCAAGCACCCCAAGAGAATGGCCAACACAAAGCATCAAGTTCCCTTGAAGTCACACCCTTTTCAATCCTTGTGTCCTTCCTTAGTTTGAGAAATGCCCAGTCACCGATTCGTTAAAGTTCTTATTAGAAGGGGATTGTACATTTCCAAGCCGAGAGAGACCATAGAACCTGGTGGATGGATGGATGAAGTGAACTCATTGCCTGCCATATCAAAAGAAACATATTTTAGTATCAACATTGTGACTTAAAGGTAAAAACCAAACATTAGCAATCAACATGAAAACAATTCATACCATCATTCCGAACACTTATTGGTAACAAACTTACAAGGTGGATGACACACACATACACACACACACACAAAATGGAAAAGTATAACAATGATATAAAACAAAAACAAGAAAAGTTAAAGAAAATTGTAAAACAAAAACAAGAAAAGTTAAAGAAAATTGTAAAACAAAAATGTGTAAGAAAAAAATGTGTAAAATAAAAATGTGTAAAACAAAAATGTGTAAAAAAAACTTAAAAAGAATTGAGGGCCCCATATGATTAGCATAGGTGGCCATCTCCCCCATGTCTGAATGGAAAGGAAGAGATCCAAAATAATGAACATCTATTTAAATTTCTAAGAAGTGTCCAACTTCTCCCAATCGATGTTCTTAGATTAAGGGGTGGAATTTGGCGATGCTCATATTCCAATGTGTCTATGCCTTCATTGTTGGCATGAGTTTTCTCAGTTCGTTCCATGCATATTAGTTTGCTATTCCTAGTAGCTGTCAACCACGCGGTGTCTACTACTGGTGTGGTTGCTACATATAGGCACCTTTGAATTTGTATTTCCTGGGCACCCCAATTACATGGAAGAAATGTTGAACATTCTTCCATGTCATCACCCTCTGAGTCACTATATGTGATGCATGGAACTTTCTTCTTCTCGATCTTTCCATATATGTTCATCTTAGAAATTTCTAAGGAAAGATCATGAATGCCTAGGCATGCGTCTACTGTGCTCAACCATGCTCTTCCCATTATAATTGGAAAGTACCCTTCGTTATTGTTAACTTCAATCACCAGGAAATCAGCTGGGTAAGACCAACCACACACAGTGGTAACAATGTCCTCTACCAATCCCAAGGGAATGGTGATGGACTAGTCTGCCAGCTCTAGTTGAATATTGCTCTTCTTAAGTTGGGTCAGGTTCCAGGCGTGATACATCTCTTGTGAAATTAATTTGACTCTAGAACTTGAGTCAAGAAGAGCCCTATGTGGTTCATTTCTTGCAATTTGTAAATAGATCAAGGGACTCTGAGGGTCAGTTTCCTAAGAAGGTGGCCTACCTTGATCTAGTTAGTTATGGTATGCATTAACATAACCATATGCGTGAAGCTCTGTTGGACTAAAGGGTGCTCAGAAGTGTTAGATGGTGGAGGAATGTACATAAACTCAACTGCTTATTGTTGTGAGAGCTTATCTGGGCTTTTGGTTCTAAAGAAAGGTCTTCTCTTTTTACAATTTTCAGAACTAGCAGTGAGTTGAATGTTTACAGCTCTCGTAACATTGCGTTGCTGCGGTTGAGTAGGAAGTTTCCCTTGCATTGTTGGAGCAGGAGGTGTTATGGGAACTACATGTGGAAGAGGTGCGGACGGAGTAGGAGGATGGTATGGATGTGGAGAAGAAGGAGTCCTTCTAAAGTACTCCCGAACATGGTACTAATGTTAGGGAGTTGTGTGATCCATCGAGTCACTTGGAGAAATCGGCTGTTGCACATAATAACCATATGGATCAGGCTACCGGTAAGGGTATTGATGTTTTGGCAGTGGCATCCCCCATGACTATGGGTATTGCCACTGCTGATGTTGTCTGATGGGTTGTGGTGGAGTTTCACTTGGATAGTACGTTAACAATTGGTGGAACTACCTTGGGTTACCTTGGGGATAAGGTAACCTACAGGGTTTCTACCGTTGGTTGAGTCTCGGGTTGAGAGCATACACCCCAGACTCTTGTAGATGTGAGATGATTGGACAACATCCCTTAGGAACGTCATAGTGGCAAATCTCACATCCACCATCATCATCTATGTTTAATTCCACAACGTCATCAGAGATAGGAATTTTTCCTTTACCCTTGTTATGTGCAGGGCCTAAATCTCTCCGCTTTATCTTACCCTTGTCACTACTTCGTTCCTCCTTAGAATCTTCTACGATTTTCAAGACACTTTCAAGTCTGGAGTCTAAGGAATACCACAATTGATCTACCTTAGCCGATACTTGAGTTATTAATTTTTGAATTGGCAAGCTCTTTCGGTTCACCAACTCTTTGAGTGGTGACTCATCCTGCTCATCACAAAATTTCACTCCCTTCTTTCGAAGGGAAGGATCATGGTTGTATTCTTCTGCACTTTCCCTTTTTTGTAGCTCATCTTCTTCTTTTGCTACTTACTCCAACAAGCGATGAACTTCATGGGCTTTGAGTTCTGATAGTCTCCCTTGGGCATAAGTCCTAAGGGTTCTTCTAGTTTCATGTCTGAGCCCATCTACGATGTGGCAGAGTTGATCCCGCGGAGTGTAACCATGGCCCGGGCAACGATGTAGCAATGTATAGTATCGAGCCATGGCAACATCCAAGGGTTCATGAATACCTTGCTTCCATCCTTGGATTTTCTTATGTAAATTAGACACTCTGGAGTATGTTCAATACTTATTGTTGAAGAGTTCTAGCATTGTACTCCACCTCCTGATGGTGTTCAGTTCTAAGGACCAGTACCAGCTCTCTGCTTCCTTGGTGAGTGTCCTGGGAAAATACTTAAATTTTTACCACTCGTTCTCTATATTTTGCAAGGCACAGGCATCGTGGAATGCCTATAAATGATGTTGCAGATCCACATTGTATCCCCCCTCAAAGCGTGGGATGTTGTTCATGTCTAAACGCTTAATCCGACTATCTTTTAAATGCCTTTTTGGGATTCTTAGTGCCTCCGTTATGTCAAGAATACTTCAGGTTGCAAGTAGGGGCTCATCATGATCATCTCTTTCATGAAGCTTGTGATGTCTTCGTTGTTCCCTACTTTCCCTTCATTCATGTCCTTGTCCTCTCTCTCGACTCTCTCGTCGAGGTCTCCCATTTTTCTTACTTTTATCCTCTCCGTTATGCCCTTCATGATTGCGCCTAGAGCTGGAAGGAGAGGGTGAGTGATGTGAAGAAGGAGAAGAAGAAGGAGAACCATCGCCACCCTTCAACAATGTAAGTTGGCTCTCCTGCCTTGAGTCCCTCGTACATTGCAAGGCTATAGGATAGTAATCTCTTCATTCAAAATCTACTGCAATGTATTCAGCATATAATTCCATCATGCCAATCTATGCCAAAGCACGGAGAAGTATGTTAGGGACTAATCGATCTCGAGGTAACACGATATTACCTTGCAAATCTCTCCAGCACATCTGTTCATCTTGATGAAGAATAAAAGTAAAGTTGGGAATATACTCATCGGGATGAGTATAGGTCAACCTATATTGTTGAGAAACTGGGTGATTTAGGTTATGTGTTTTTGATTGCCGACTGTCCTTTGTATTATCCCTAGGTGAAGTGCTTTTGTGAGATGAAGAAATTGTTATCTATCGGTGTGCTAATTACCGTTATATTATTTTTCTATTTTGATTAACCTAAAGGTTCGTTTAGGCTCCCAACAATGTAAATGATCTCTTATGTCCTACTTAGCGCACAAACACTTAGTCCCCGGCAACGGCACCAATGATGAGTGGCAAGATACCCCTACACTCAACCATAATAATACGAGTGTAGCATGTGCAATCCAGTCGAACTCCATAGACTAAATGCCTACATGCTTCATGGAATACTTAAGGTTAACCATTCATTGTCTTCCTAGACTTACTTGTAGTTGTCACAGTGTATGGTTAAGTAAGTCTGACGTATATGATTTTTATAGTCTTTTCTATTTTATCTCCTATGCTATTGAGGTGAAGGGTTGAGAAACTAATTGCTAACTCTAACTAATGAACTAAGTCTAAATTAACTAGCATGAGCATCCATTCCCACTTACCGTACACACCTTGAACCGATGCAACCATGGCTACCAAATGCTAATTGTTGCTAGGATTACCATGCGTAACGCAAGTGCTCGAAGTGGTCGTACTGAGGCACTTAACTAGGAGGAAAGGGTTGAGAGAATCTAATCTAGCCTAAGTGCGATGAGCATCTGTTCCTTGATTATCGATACACATCCTTAAATGCTCATAATCAAGTCATACTCATTCTGCATTACTAAGATGAGCATTCGTTCCTTAATCATCCATACACATCCTTAAATGCTCTTAATCAAGTCGTACTCATTTTGCATTACTAGGAGATAAGGGTGAGAGAGAAAGTGATAAATAACATTAAATAAAATCCTATTCCATGCACTACAAGGTTTATCCAGGAAGTTCTTCTTTATTTCCGTACACAACTTGTGTTCAGGTACAACGTTGCTCGAACAAAGAGCCATTCACTTTAGGACTCCTACTATGGGCACATGGAAAATATTCTATCTCTAGAATGATCAATCTGCCAGATTTTTCCTACTTCTATCCTAGGATTAGAAAAAAAGGGAGATCTACCTCTTATTTATAGATATTGTAGCACACCGCGATATCGTGGGGGACGACGCAATATCGCGAGGGATGCGATATTACGATGGCCGCGATATCGCGGCCTATGCATATCGCATCTCATCACCAGGGTCTACCAACATCAAATTTATATTGACCCCTCCATGAAGCCACGACATCATCCACAAAGACGGTTGAACCCCTAACTAAAGCAAGTCGTCAAAGATGAAATTCAGCAGTTGCTAAAGGCAAGGTTCATCTATTCTATTGCTAATAGCGAATGGGTTAGCCCACTCGTTATTGTGCCGAAGAAGGGTGGAAAATGGAGGGTTTGTATATATTTCTAACTGCTCAACAT
The DNA here is from genome assembly GCA_015680685.1 of Gnetum montanum. Lineage (NCBI taxonomy): Eukaryota > Viridiplantae > Streptophyta > Gnetopsida > Gnetales > Gnetaceae > Gnetum > Gnetum montanum. Next base: position 562,468 of record MNCI01023539.1, on the reverse strand, counting down.
GGATACCTTTAAGGATCACTTTCCACTCCCATTTGTGAACCAAGTATTGGACACCATTGTAGGGCACCGTTATTACATTTTTCTGGATGGTTATAGTGGCTATAACCAAATAAAAATTGCACCAGAGGACCAGGCCAAAACAACTTTCACAAGTCCATGGGGGACTTTTGCATACAAGAAGATGCCTTTTGGCCTATGTAATGCACCTACCACTTTCCAATGCCTTGTCCTCAGCATCTTCCAGTAGCAAATTGGCAATGGGGTAGAAGTCTTCATGGATGACTTCTCTACCTATGGGGCCATGTTTGAGCAAGCCTTGGACCACCTTGAGCAAGTTCTAAAAATGTGTGAGGAAACTAATCTATAGCTCAATTGGTAAAAAAGCCATTTAATGGTCCAAGAAGGCATTATGTTGGGGCATCATATCTCACAGACAGGGATTAGCGTGGATCCTAAAAAGATCAAGGTCATCCAAGGAATCACTCGACAACCCAGCACCGTAAAAGATGTTTGATCATTCCTTGGCCACACTGGTTACTACTGGTGCTTCATTGAAAGTTTCTCGAAGATTTCCAAGCCATTGGTAGAACTCACAAAGAAAGATGCTCCATTCATCTAGACTAAGGAATATGAATCTGCATTCCAATTTCTTAAATAAAAACTCATAGAGACTCCAGTTCTACCGGACCTAATTGATCCAAGCCCTTCCACATCATGATGGATGCATCTAATTATGCCTTGGGAGTCGTAATTACATAGTATGATGATTAAAAATGTCCATACTATATCCACTGTGCAAGCCATAGCATTGCGGGTGCTCAGCTTAACTACATGACCATTGAAAATGAGTTGACGGTGGTGGTGTTTTCCTTGGAAAAATTTTAACACTATGTGCTCAGATACAGGGTGTTTGTGCATACTAACCATAGTGCTATCTAGTTCCTGATGAACAAACCAACGGTGAGCCTCCACATCATCCGATGGCTAGTGATTCTTCAAAAATTTGACCTCACCATGGTAGATTGGAAGGGGACCGAGAACGTGGTTTCTAACCACTTGTCTCGGTTGTGATGGGATGACACAGAAGAGGAGGAGCCCCTCTCCAACCAATTTCTAGATGAACTCCTCTTCACAGGTGCAATTGATCTGCAAGTGCATAAGGAATCACCTTGGTTCAACCACATCCTCACCTACCTCACCACTCAAGAATTGCCAAAGGAGTGGAACCATAAGCAGAAACAACAGTTTCTTCATAAGGCCAAGTGCTTCATGGAAATCAATGGCCACCTTTATAAGGTGTATGTAGATGGCCTAGTTCAATGGTGTGTCCTTGATAACGATACACTAGGAGTCCTCCAAGATGCTCATGAGGGCCCTTGTGGGGGCCGCTATGCTGGATGCCACACAGCCATTAAGATCCTACTTGTAGGATATTGCTAGCCCACAATTTTCAGGGACTCACAATGGTTTGCCTGCTCCTACGAACGATGCCATAGAGATGGTGGAATGATTACATGGTTGGAGGAACCTCAATAGTGGATCCAACCACTAGAGCCCTTTGAAATCAAGGGCATCAACTTCATGGGGTCCATCACACCCCTATCCAACAGAAAGGTGTACATCATCGTAGCTGTGGACTACTACACAAAGTGGGTGGAGGCGGCAACCGTCGTTGACTATTCTTCAAACACTATCACACAATTTGTCCAACAACAAATCATCAGATAATGGCACTCATCTTAGATAATGGCACTCATTTCATTGGTGTCACTTTTTGAAAAATCATGCAACACTTGGGGGTCACCCATAAATTTACAACACCCTATCACCCCCAAGCCAATGGGCAGGCTGAAGTCACAAATAGGGAGATCGCCAAGATCCTCACTCGAACCATCAGCAAATATAGGAGGGATTGGAGCACCAAACTTAATGATTCCCTCTAGGCCTATCGCTCCACCTGGAAACTTCCTATAGGGTACTCTCCCTATGAGTTAGTGTACGGTAAGCTACCAAAACATCCAGTCCAGGCAGAACTTCGGACACTATCCATAGCGAGTGACTTAGGCCTTGACCTACGGCTAGAACAATGTGAACGACTTATCAACTTAAGTGTGCTAGATGAGAATCAATTAGTGGCCCTATCCTCAAATGAGATCCACAAATCCTACAACAAAAAATGTCATGATCTTAGGATTCAGAAGGTCACATTCAGATGTGGAGACAAGGTGTTGTATTGGAACCCCACACATGTATCACAACCGACCAAGTTTCAAACACTGTGGGAGGGACCTCACATTGTCTCTGAAACCTTCCCATCTGGGGCCTTGCTTATCCACAAACCTAAGGACCCCACACGGACATAGTTGGTCAACCAACAATAACTAAAACCCTTCCGTGAGCTCCACTTAACCAATGATACCACCTCATCATCACCAAGATAGCCCTACTCCATCTTCCACATCTCCTCCTTTCCACCCAGTCATGGGGGAGACTGCTCTCCATGCTAACCCATCCCACTACACTCCTCACTATTTTTGAAATTTTTTGTTTTACAATTTTTTGTTTTTCACCATCATTTCTATGTTTGCCAATTCTTGCTAACTTTTCTTTTCCTTAATTACTTTTTTCATTTCTTTGTCAATGATTTATGCATATGTGTGTTTAATTTTTAACTGGTTGCTAATAAGTCATCTCATTATCATCAAGTGTTTGGCGCAGATGGTTTTCATTGCAATGGGTCATGTGCAATAGTCCACCTCGTTTATCTTGCTCCCACCCTCACATTGTTGTCCTTGGGCTTTACATCTATTTTCATCTCATAAAATCGATAGTGAGTCCATGTCATCCATCCATTCACCCACTCCATGGTTTTCCTTCCATTGGAAACATGCAACCCCTTCACTTAAAAAACATTTTAATTAATGTGTGACTTGTGTAGTTCCTAGACTCGAGGATGACTCAACGGTTTGAATCGGGTGTGACTTCAAGGGGAATGCAACATTCATCATCCTTTTCTATCTCCCAAGTTGTCAGTGTGTCCCTACGGATTCCCTACCACTTCACATCCTTCTCTACAAGGAAGCTCCTGGGAAATTTGACGTTGCATGGTGTGGTCCTCACTGCAAAAAATTCAAAAAAACACACCCAAATAAACATGAGGATTCAAAGCATACCCCTTGGTTGAATGCATGCAAACAAGCATGGGTCTTTGCATGGTGTGGTTCCCACAAAATAACAAGAAAATGAATAAAATAAAATCATAACTATGTGGGAATTCAAAGCACACCCCTTAGACTGCCTCTCATAGGCCACCAAAATGATTTATGGGACTCACTCCGTCCCCTCTAACTTAGTCCCATTTTACTTCCTTCCTCTCATGCTTATTAGAGTGGTGGTTTCCTGTGGGTGCACTTTGATCCTTGGTGGATGGATGGGGCTTCGCCTATTGCTGCGAGGTCACTATATACGGATGGTTTTGGATTTGAACTCAGGAATGGTCCTATCAGGTTACTTAACCATAACTTCACACAGGGTTTCACATGACCAACGATTGGAATTCCACTCCTTTCATCTCTCTCTCACCCGTTTATCTCTCGAACTCACCTCACTACCCATCTTATGTTTTGAAAATTCATCGTGATTTCCATGTACTACTAATGCCTTGTCAGGATCTCTTGGGTAGGAGTATTAATATGTGAACACCATTTCTTGACCCTGGGGCCCATGGACTCTGGTGTTGAGGATATGCAAGGGCTACTAAGACTACCGCCTACTATGGGGAGGACCCACTTGCATATTCCTGGTCCTGCTTGTTAGTCTCCCATCCTTTTGATTTTGTGGTTAATTTTTTTAATGGTCCCATCGCTCAATTTCCTCTCCGCAGAGTTCTTTCTCACCATGTTTTCCTACCTTTGACTCTTTATCTAGCTCAACTCTCCTTCCTCTTGTCCTCAGCTGTGTTCAAAGTCTCTCATGCTCTTCAACCACCCCAATTTGGCATTTTAAATTCATCTTTAAAGGTTTTTCCTAGGCTATTCAACACTGGTCAATGGGTGCGACCCCTTGCGTATACGCAACCGCGTATACATGGCCCCATCGACGTAGTGCCCAACCCCTATATATATGGCTGTTGCGCTTTAGAATTTCATCATTTTGCAAAAAAAATTGGGGGGGGGGGGGGGGGATTTTGCTCTTTTTTCTGCCAAACTTCCTCCCAAGCACCTACATTCCATCACGCGTCTGCATCGACCGATCCTTGCCCTATTAAGCACCCAGAGGTATGCTCTTAGTCATGGGGGGTGAAGCCTATGTGTAATTAATTAAGACTTCGCACCTCTAAGGGAAGAAACGAAAACAACCGTTTAAACTCCAACTCATCCTTTGTTTTTTTTTTTGGCTCTAACCCATGAATTAACACTTTGGGGGAATTGTTGGCACATTTGGCCATTACATGGAGCAGTTGGAATATTTTGTTCAAAATTAGCACAATCCCTGGTTGTAAATTTCCAGTTTAGTATTGTGAGTTAATGGGTATTTTTGGAGAAGCAAGCCAATGGTAAATAATCTTGATGTTGAAGCCTTCTTGGAAAGTAAATTAAAATTCCAAGTTATTTTCTTGAGTGAAGATTGGAATAAAAAAAGGAGGTGATTATTTACCACAAGAAAGCATACTCCCTGTTAATATTGGCAAAATAGACAACACCGTGGGTAATGGATTATCAAAAATCAGCTAAGAGTTGGAAGCAAGTGAAGGACCTAATGGACTACCAATAGGTTTTGAATCCGTAAATTTAAAATTATCAAAGGATGTAAAAGTTTCTGTATTGCAAACAAACCCAAATTCACGTATATCCAAAGGCCCATTGTTAATGCTACTAGAGAAAAAAAATGAAATCAGAAAAATAGAACTGAATGTCGTGGTTTTGGGGCAAATCCTTTGGCTTGCCGTTTAGGATTGCGCCCATGCATCAGCCGGATTTATGTTGCTGACTCGCCAGACGCCGAACCTGAGTTTGTGGAGCATGTGGGAGGCCCTTTCTTTCACCACTGAGCCAAGTTAAAGGGGGTTTCAGGCAGCAATCGCTTGCAGAAAGCTGGACAGAACTGAGGCCAGTTTAGGGAAGAACGTAGCGAATATATCATCGATTCCAGCAGAGGCACTTGTGGATTTTAGAAGAATGGATGCCTATTTTGCGCGATGAACAAATCTGGGTTTTCATCTACAGCAACGGCAAATGCCTTTAAAACCCTGGTGGACGTTGCTTGAAGAATCTACACCAAATGTTGGACAAAAATTCTGAAAGCTAGATAGTTTATTAGTTATCACAGACAGAAGGCAGCGAAAATCTACGAAGCAAGGATTAAATCACATAATCATCAAAACCTGCAGGGCATTTTTGAGAGGCAAAGGTTACAACAGTTGCAGATCCTTACGGAACACACGGCAACGTTTCCTAATGCGGCAGCTGAGTCTTCTCCTGTGATGGCAGTTGCTGGTAACGATTTTTGGCAGAAGAAGATATTTTGAATCGGTTGCGGGCAGTTACAGGATCGGTGCCTTCACCTTCGGGCTCATATTTCAACCATCCCAAATTTTAATTTCAATTATCGGGGATGCAGAAAGGATAAATTAACTACCACTACCACCAATAAGGTGGATATTATATTATATTTTTATGGTAAAATCTTAGAGATTAATGACACTTAGTATTTTAAATTTAAATTAAATTAAATTAGATTAGGGATTTTAGATTTATTTTAATAAATTACTTACAAAGGCAATATTTATAATATTTGCAAATATTAATTTCTCCTAACTTTATGAATAACTTCCTAACTCCCTCCTAATTAAATGGGCAAGTAACCTCCTAACTTGTTGGGCAAGTAAACTCCTAATTGGTTGGCCAAGTTACTTGGGAGAAAAGTTAGCTAGGATATTTTGACATGGAACTACCTTGTAAACCTTATAAAAAGGCTTCATGAGGAAGAAGAGAGGAGGGATTTTTAGAGGATAATTTTTGGGAAAAAACTTTTTGGAGAAGAGACTTTTGGAAGGTCTCATACATCACACTTTGAAGGCTACTAGTTAGCACTTAGGCTCTCACTTGAAGACACTTTGGGGTCTTGAGAAGAGCATTTGCAAAGAAGATTTGTAAAGATGATTGCTTGTAAGATGGCTTGCTAAAGGAAAGATTTCAGCCTCTTTGTCATGGTCTTATGAGTTATGCATTTCATTTTTTATTTTGTTTAAATTTTTTAGCTAATGGTTTAGATAGTATCATCCTTGGCAAGTAATTTTGAGATTTTTAGATTGCTCTTACTGTTCTTGTTGCCAGATA
>MNCI01023539.1:542963-555920 GCA_015680685.1 Gnetum montanum | reverse complement strand
CATAGTAGGATTGTCTTGAAGAAATTGCTTGTTTGAGCCTTGGAAGTTTGAAAAATTCATAGATATTGAATTTGGGATAGCTTTATTGCAAAGTGTTTACTCATGTCATTTAATCTTGTTTAAATATTTGAGGTCTACACAAATCTGCTTTCTTTCTTTTCTGCTTATTTCCATTGAATCTTGCTCTATTTCTGGTTTTCTTGTGGAACTATCTCTTTCTCTCTAGGAAAAATTAGGAGTAGATTGCGGAGTTGTGCTCAAATGTTTTTGCAAAATTTTATTTGTTACAAGTAGGTATTATAAGGACCACGTAGACTAGGCAGTTGAACAAAATAGGAAACTTTCAACAACTCACAGTACTTGGCAAAGTTGGATGAATCTCTTTAAAGTAAATCATTTGTAGTTTACACACAACGCAATTGTTACATTTCTCAAAACCGCACACCACAATAGCACATACACATACTCACATTAACTACTGAGTTTATTTGGAGGTATCTGAGCCTTGGTGTTGCCAGAGACCAGCAGGCACCTAAATCCTATTCGAGGACACTCGTTTGCAGTCACGTCCCAAACGGTCGCCAACAAGAATTAATACCTATTCCAACAACATAACTTAGCTGAATAGAGAAGGTGTATAAGGACCATTTTGAGCTACTTATGCACAGTCTACTGGGAGGTTACGTTTAATTGCAGATGGCACCAAAACCAAGGCATCCAAGGGGCGAAGGACCATCCCAACCTAGGGACAAGCATCCACGAACAGGAAGGGGTCGAGGCATGCAACAACCAGAGCACACGGAGGGCTCTCATGCAATTGGCCCCCTCCACGAAGGACCTGATATGGAATCTATCCATCAGATTCCCGAAGAGGAGATGCCTAGTGAGCAATCGCAGGGAGATGAAACTCTAGGGATAGCACCACTACTTGAGGTCACCCTAACCCAAGCCTGTCTTGATGCTATCAAGCTACAAGAAGTGCAATAGATGGTCCTACAAGAGCTAAACTTTGGACCATTTCTCGAAAATGCACCAGAATATGTGAGACTTCAATTGCAAAATTCTCCTATGTGGCCAATCATAACAACCAGTGGTGAATGGTACCTAGGAGAAATCTATCTCTTCTAGACAAATCAGAAACCATGGTCCAAAGTAAGGATTAAGGACATTTATGTCTCTTACTCTGCAGAGGCAATCACGTAAGCTTTGGGGTTGCTAGAGACTAGAGCAAATGTGGTAGAGATCCCAAAACAAGCAGACCCTGAGGTAAAAGGGGAGTGGATCTGATGGTGCTATGGGGTAGATCACAAGGATTTTGGCACCCTAACCACCACGGAGAGGGTGTATTCAAAGATCGCATCTTACCATCTAAACCCAACGATAAGACCCAGCAAAATCACAACCTTCTCCGCTCATGCATGTACCACCTTGAGTGAAAATTTTCCAATGAGTCTTCCATAATTAATATTCTTGGAAATTGAAAAGAGGCTCGCTGAAAGCGACTGTGGAAGACGAGCTCTCCCCTTCCCCTACCTAATTAGAAAATCAAATGGGTAGGGATAGCATGCTATGCCAATGATACACTCCAAAACATCTCGATTGCCTTATGGCATGAAATGATGAAGGATAGGATTCCTACCACTACACAGACGGAGGAAGAGCAGCAACCACCTCCACCACCTGCACAAACAACAAGGTCGGGTTTGCAAACTATTGCAGAACACATCCATGAAATCTGACAATCACTCTTGAGCCAACAAGAGCAATCTAGCAGGGCTGGTGGAGGGGAATACCCTTTTGTTTATCACCCTACAATGAGCCACTTGGAGCAAGTGGCTCAATCAGTTAGTTTGTTAGAAAGAGCAAGGCCAATGTTCTCCGTCGCTTGAACACAAGTTCCAGCAAGAAAAAATCATAGCATCCAAGAGGTAATAGTATCAATCCAACAGCTATTTCCTAAATTTTTAGGGAATGCTACTACCTTCTCGGTACGCTTGGAAGATGGTGAAGGGGCGATAGTCCTAGTGATGCAACACTAGGGATAGGAGATTACGGCCGAAGTGGTTGCTAATACAATTGCTACGATTCTCAATGCATCGGTGATGCCTGTACCAGATGTACATGGACTTCAGTATGTACAGGCATCCACTAGAACTTCACATAGCAAGATTGATGCAGCACAACATGAAGAACTGTTGGACTGACTGGTGGGAACCGGGCAACCACTTCCGGATGTCTTTGACCCTCCGAACAACATCACTGCAACCCAGTCAGAGTTGCATTTGGCAAGGGGTAAGAGCCTCATTTTGGAAGGGCAACTTGAAGCTGGTCAAACCACTTGTCAATGCTTGGCAATAGAAGTTGCTCCATTAAGAACCCAACTTTTCGATCCAACTCTCCTCAACCATGAGCTCACCAAAGATGAGGCTTTTCAATAGCTTTATGTTAAACTTTAGATAGTTGAGGATGAGCGAGAGTCAGCAATCTTTGATAAGTCCTTGGTAGATGCGTAGACATATCATTTCGACAAAGACTTGACAGAGGTTCACCAAGAGAACGTCAGGTTGACTATGAAGGTCCACTACCTACATAATGTTGGTGCTGAAAATAAGCACATGAAAAATTTTATTCACCAACAGTAGGAAGAGCTAGCCAGGGTGAATGCCGATGTAAGAAGGTTGGCCACTGAGAATCAAAACCTGTCCATGGAGGAGGTTCAAACCTTGCGATAGAATTTTTCCATCAAAATCGCTGCTTGGAAGAACAAGGCCTTGAAATTTGAAAAAGTTAAGAATCATTACAGGGACCAAGTGGGATTGCAAAAGGAAGTGAATGAGAAACAGATTCAAGTTGCAAAGGCTAAGCTAAACCAAGCACTCCAATAGCTCCGAGAAGGAGGCAAGGTATGGCAACCTATCTTTGATGGGTTGAATGCCTACAATCAAGCTGAAATCCACCTTAAGGAACTGTAGATTGAGGAAATGATAGAGTACATGGAGCTTGCCAACCTTCTCTACACAAACCTAGCTATGCTAACAGCTAGGAGGCCGCAGTCTAACCTAGAGAAGCAAGTGGCCACCTTGTATTCTTTATACGAGAGCGAGTTCCAAGCACACAAAGTGACAAAGTAGAAACTGGAGATAGCAAATGCAAAACTCAAGGTTCTACATACAAGTTTTGAAGGACAATGCATGATCACGGAGAACTTGGCCCATCGAATGAATGACTACTAGTAGCTATAGACCTCAATTCGAGTGTTCCACATCGAACGGAAAGAGTTTGCAGCCTAGTTCATTAACTTAAAAGAACTCTTCCCTGTGCTACCATGCCCTTGAGAAGTTCCTATCCCAGCACACATTGGTGAAGCTGCTTGGACAGTGAATGATCCCAGAAGTAAGGAGGAAAAGATGAGGACCCTCTTAGAGGCTTTCCAATTGCCTCCAGAAGTTGTAGCTATGGCGGGGCAGCCATAATTTATGCCACCACCACCACATGAGCTAGAGGTTGGTGAAGGGTCATTGAAACCACCGCCACTAGGGACAGTGTGATCTTCTCTGGCGATTTTTGCATCTTTCTACACAGCAAAGAATCCAGGACCGACAAGGTGTTCAATTTTGTCTCTGAAGACCACCATTTTTGTAATTTTTCCTTCTCTGTATACTTTGGCACTTGGCACGTCATGTGTGTATGTGTGTCATATGTGTCAAATCATGTGTGTTTTAAATAAAAGTCCATACCTTTCAAATTGTAAGAGGAACTCGAGGATGCATTTTTACTCAGTCATGGGGGTATGATGAAGTGTTTGATGATTGCTACATCTATTAGGCCACATATACGGGACCCCATATATGGGGCCGCATCAATGTGGCCCTATCGATGCATCCTTCCATGCGCCGATGTTGCCCCATTTACACGGCACCTTTTTCAGCCTATAAATAAGTGGGCTCCCGCCACACTTATTTACCTTTTTTTCAATTGTAGCGAAGCTCTTGCAGTTTTTTTCTGCAAGAGTTAGAATATTTTCCAAGTGCCCATAGTAGGTGTAAGAAAGGTGTCCGGCTCTTTATTCAAGCGCTAATGTACCTAAGCCCATTAGCATGAACAGCAATAAAGACGAGCTTTTCAAGCATTCCTTGCAGCAATTGGACTTAGCCATTTCTATGCATTTATAGTTTAATATTTATATGCTTTGATAATTACTTAAGTTTCTCTTGTTATTACTTCAATCGCTATCGCTTTTTCATAGTTCGTAGAAGCCATAAGTACGACCATCTCGAACGTGAAACCCAACACTTGGCAACCTAGCAACGCTTAACATCTGGTAGCCCGGTAGTGGTTAGGGGATGCTTAGGACATGCATGGAAGATGGATCGGATACTTATGCTAGAAATAGTTAAGATATATGTTAGGATAATTATATATTATATAATATTTCATTCCTTACTTTCCATACCTTAATTAGACACCAAAAGATAAAGTAAAAAGCCATAAAAATCAGTTGCCTCAATCTCACTTAACCATCGCAATCAGAATATCACAAGTGAGGTTGAAAGGACAATGACCATTCTAACAAAGGGTTTTGCTGGTTAAAGGTCTGGTGTATGTTAAGTGCTTACAGTCTACGGAATTTGACCGAGTCGCTTGTGAACGCCCATGATTCATATGGTTGGGCATAGGGGTACCTAGTTGCTCATCAACCATTAACATTTTTGAAATTATGCAATTAATCCATGCTAATGGATCATCACTCAGAGCCACAATACTTATCCTACTAAGCAGGGTTTTAGAAGGATCGATGGATAAGTAAAAGCATAACCTCTTTGAGTGGCTATAGCTAGTCTTGAATCCAAATCTTCAACTTAAGAAATGAGCAACTTACCATCACTTCAAGTGATAATCCCTCTTACTAAACCAACACTCTAACCAACTAAGCTATCCTAATGATATTTCAATTATTCTTAAAAAATTCAACAATGATAGCATTAGTCATACCAAACGTTACATCTTTAATTTCATCTAAAGAGATATCTTACTCATGAAATTGATTATGATGCTTAAGTACAATTGTAGAAAGATTATATGCTTTACTTTAAAAATTACTATTCAAAGAAATTTTAGAAGCAAAATTTAGGTAATATAGCTCTCAAGAAATTTCTCAAACTTGACCTAATCAAAAGTAATATTATTATCAATTGTCAAAGTTTCAAAATTCTTACCTTTTATAAATTTGAACAATTTTCAATGTTCTCCTTCTTTTTTTAACTAAGTTCAATGATCCTTAATAAGAAAACTTTTAGAATTATGCATATCATATTTATGCTTTACTAAACAAATAATAAGGTATTACCTTCATTGTAAAAATCTTGATTTGGAAGCCCCAAGTTATGGGTTTGATTCTATTGGCCAATGTTAAGTTATAAACTTCTAATTTGACTATATGTCTTAAGGGTGAATATTATTAAAAAAGTTCTGAACATAAGATAGATGTTCTTGAAATTTTATATTAAAATAATGTACTGTAATGCAATATTTAAAGCTTGAATTTCTTTCTAAATTTTATGTTTTCATCTTTTCATCTTTTGCAAACCATCTTACATTATTCCTAATATAAGATGCAATACATATGACCTCGTCAATCTACTAGATTTCATAATAATTTAAAAATATTTTTCTCCTTCAATGAAGAAAGATAAAAACATGCATTTAGTGAATCTGATAGGAATATGTATGATGAAGATAGCCAAAAATAAATTTATAAAAATTTAAAAATAATTTAAAAACATAATGTCATTATGAACTTTGACATATTGACTATATGTAATGCTAAATATTTTAAATAATAAAATTAATGAAACATTAAAAGCATCAAATTATTACCTCCACATTATTTGGACCAAGTGAGCCAAAATTTTCTTTAATAATAATTATCATTAACATTTGATAAACCAAACTACCCATTTGAAACCATACTACAAATTACATTCTTTCTACATTAAAACTTATGGCCATCTTTTGTAGCTCTTAATAAGCCATCATTCTTCAAGCTAGATTTGCTACTACATCTTTTTAACCTTGGTAACTAAAATTGACTATTATTAATTTAGAGTTTGTGATGTGAAGCTTTTGTTATGCATCTTTTCTATCTAAAAACTCCTTTTCATATATGGAATACACCTTAGCTACATGTTGTTTCAACTTTATTATTGGTTTACCTATTGTCAACATGGCTAAGTTAGACAAGTGAAGATTTTCTAACCCCATGTACTCTATAAAATCTTCTATCTGTAGGTCTTTATTCTTTAGTTTAGCTTGATGAACATGGGTAAGGCTATCCAAGATGGGTTGCCAATCATGTGTTTATTCTATAATGGAACTAATCTTGTCTTTGGCCATGTAGATTTCTTTCTCATTAATCTACTTATACATGTCCACTTGATCCCTAAAGTGCTCTTTAAGTCTTTTGTGTTTCTTGATCTTATTCTATCATGCATTGATTTCAATGGCTAATTGTTTTTAGACTATGCATACTTCTTTCATTGATAGGGTCCTATTCTCATAGTTCATTTGTCTTATATCAAGGTTAACTATATTGAACTATTCTCTAAGTTGATGGATGCTTTCTTCTAATATGTTCTTTTGGTTTCCAATGTCCATCAATCTTAAGTTCTCTACAGTAATTTTTTTATTCTCTTCTTCTAATGCAGTAATGATCTTAGCATGTGTGTATGTTTGGGCTTCTACTACTAAGGCATTCCACATTACTTTCTCCATCTCTATCTTCATTTAATTTTGGTTTGATCATCAGTTAACCAATCTGCTCATCTCTAACTTGTGCTAACTAGTTAGGTGCAATGTGTCCTGTAGGGTCTTATCTTTCAACTCTCAATGTAGCTAACTCTTCTTGTAATCTCTGCATTTCATTTTCTACATGTTGCATCCTTGTTTCTACCATAACCAACTTACCTTTTGTGGATATCAACTCTAACTATACTGTAGTGATATTGCTAGAAATATCAAAACAATTTAGCATAACTTATCCTATCTACAATAGTCTCTCTAGTGCATCTTCATGTTCTACAAGGGTCATTGATGCTTCAAGTAAGGTTTCTATATCTTTAGCTCTAATAATATCTACCTATGACATGAAAAAAACATTAAAGGATTCTTTAATGTGATTAGTTATGACTTTTTCTACTCCTGTTACATCTTGGTGTTGCATTAGCACTATGGTGGCTCCTTCTCCAGTCTCTAACATTACCTGAAATGATGCAGTAGTTTCTAAAATCCGATGGTCCATAAATCTTCATAGATGATGACTTCCTGATTTTTCATTGGATTCTAACTAGCTCTTGGTTCAGATTGGCCATTGGATTATGGTTTTCTCTAATACCAAATATGACATCCCATTCTAGAATGTCATGGAAAATGTCATACATAAGTGACATTCAACATTATGCATAAGGAAAATATGTGACAGATGTTAAATATATGTTACACTGGACATTATATGTAAAGAAAAAAATAAGGAAAATGCAAAATAAAATAGAAAAGAATGCTTTATTGATGTGAAAGAATATATCTATTCTTTAGTAGCTATCCAACATTGCCACCATGGTTAGGTCTACAACAAGCCAAAACATATGGGTTGTCCGCTTCCTATCGCACTTCACTTAGTACCTATTACTCACCTTAACTGGCTCCACAACTCCATGCTTAAATGGCCTCTAATGCTCAAGTATAAATACCTTAGGTTAAACCCCTAAAGATCATCTCAAGAGATATGCTTGTTTTTACAACATGTCCTTTCATGTCCTATTATAATAATTACATCATTAATTATGAAGAGATAACATCTTTGTTATGCAGTGACACAATTCGGGAATGGGGATGTGACATATAATCTTCATTATTGATGATAGCATAATTGGTGAATCATAGTTCTTGATGAACAATATCCATTAACATCATCCTTTTACTGAGGGTTTGAAACAAGTAGAATATGCACTAGCCAATGGAATTACGTGATGAACTAATGGGAACATCCTCTTCAAATTAGGCTTTTCTTTCATTGACTCTTTTGCATGTTTGTGTCTTAGGAATTAATGAACACCACTTCCAGAATTTATATTGAAGTCTTCACAAAGCATAAATGGCACTAGATTAAGATCAGTATGGTTTAGGAATAAGTTGTACTTTAAACTTTACTTGATTTGACTAATCAAGTAGGATACTTGCCCAAGATTGACATCTAAGCATGTTGGATCTACGATCAAATGTGTGTTAACCACATATATACTTCTTCCTAATGATTGGATTTTATGTGCCAATTTCAAGCCCATGTAGCTTCTCTAAAATCTCAATTTTTCTTTCTGTCCCAATACTTAAAGTTCTTGAACTTCAAACATCATGTCATCTAATCTCCATTTGAACCTTTATATTAGTTCAAACTTGGCTTCTTATAGTAGGTTGATTGGTATGGATCATAGAAAGAATCATCACATGAGCCTTTTTGCTTATAGACATCTTTGTTTCCTAACTTACTTAAATTAGGTTGAAATTGATATAGAAATTTTCATGGTACACCTTTTTGTAGGAATAGAACATTAGCATGTAAATCTTATAATTATGCAAGAATGCATTAATATTAGCACTCATGCCAATCTAGGGCCAAAGGTGGACATAGCAAATTTTTCCTTTCATAAGCTAGGAACCTTGTAAGCATGTTGTATGTTGTTATCTTTATTCTTGGATTCTCTCCTAGCTCATTCCTTTTTATAGGCATCATATATCTTTTTGGGACAAGGTTATGATTCTCCATGATGATTGATGTTTGTTGCATGATCTAGTTGCAAGTGAAATTAGTGAAATTTGTTGGGTTAGTAATAATTTGGCTATATTACATAGATTCTTAATGACCATTCTACCCTTCTTAGAACACTAACTCCAACAATGTAACTAATGATACACTAGGAGATAGTAACCTAGGTCAAACTAACTACATATTCTAAGCACCTAGTCTTAAGACCCAAAGTGACCAAAAAGGTTATATATTTTAGTCCCAACAATTAAATTGCTAAGCATGGTTAGTCAATCTAAGTTGTGGTCTCTTGAGGCATGATTTAAGGTATCACCTAATTTTTAAATACCTGAATGATCAATCTAATCCTACCATTGGCTTCAAAAGATCAAGAAATATTAAAAACAACTATTCATATGTTAACAAAATTTTTAAGGATGAAGAAATTCCCAACAATTGGAAAAAAAGCTTTGTTGTTCTCATTTACAAAAATAAAAGAGATGTACAAAATTGTGCAAACTATAGAGGGATCAAGCTAATGAGCCATACTATGAAGCTTTGGGAGAGATTCATAGAGTACTTTCTTAAAGTTGAATCAATAGTATCATAAAATGAATTTTGATTTATGCTAAGGAGATCTAATATAGAGGCTATTTTTATATGAAAATTGATGGAGAAATTTATAAAACATAGAAAAAATTTACATATGGTCTTCATTAACTTAGAAAAATAATATGACATAGTGCCTAGAGATATTATCTAGTTGACCTTTCAAAGGAAAAACATCCCTCATAAATATATTAATGTGATTTAAGAAATGTTTAAAGGAGCTACCATTAAATTAGAACAGCTTGTCAAATAACATCTAATTTTCCAGACATAGTAGGTCCACCTCAACAATCTACACTTAGCTCCTACTTATTTGCTATTATTAGGGATGAATTAACAAAGGAAATACAAAATGAAATCCCTTGATATATGCTATTTGTTGATATATTGTATTGGTGGATACAACCTAAGAAACTATTGCTGCTAAAATGAAGAAGTAAAATCATGCTCTAGAATCAAAAGGCTTAAATATTAGCATAAGGAAGACATAATATATAGAATGAAATTTTAATAACATAAATAGTGGTGAAATAGAAATGACAATTTAAGGAAAAAATTTCCCTTACTACAAATATCAGAAATAGAATTGAGGTAGGATGGTCAAAATGGAAAACACTAGTGGTGTTCTATGTGATCAAAGAATATTAATAAAATCAAAGAGAAAATTTTACAAGATAGCAATCACGCCTACTATCTTATATGGTGCTGAATGTTGGGTAGTACAAAAGAGGCATGAACAACAAAATAGTGTGGCATAAAAGGGAATGCTTTGATGGATATTGAATATTACTAGAATAGATAAACTACATAATACAAACATCAAAGAAATACTTGGAATGGCTTCAATTTCAAATAAGCTACAAGAATAGTAACTTAGATGGTTTGGACATGTTTAAAGAAGATCAAATAATTAACCTATAAATAAAGGTTGCCACATTACTATTCTAGGAAAGCCACTAAAAAGAAGACCAAAGAAGATATGGAAAAAATGATTAAAGATGTTTTAAAGAAGGTACAAATAAACAAAGATCTAGCTCTTCATATAGGTAAACGAAGAAAATGAACTCATGTAATAAACCCCATTTTATTGGTACAAGGCTAGAATGATGATGATGATGAATATTCATATGTTAGAAATAAACATCATATGTTCAAGTTATGGTAAATTAAGATTTAAGGGATCTTGAGGGATAGTACTAGGGCAATGACTAAAAACTAATTTATAGAGCTTCATAGGGCAATTCTAACTTCACCATCATGTTTGAGAGGTCAAAATATCCTAGAAATGACTCTTCCTTTACTGAAAAAATTCTTTAGAATCAAAAGTTATGGCTCCTAAATATCAAAAGTTTGGGTACAAAATTTGAGACTTTCTGAGAGCTTTCTAAGAGGTCATCCATCCTAGTACTAGTCCAGGACAAACATGTATTTAATTATAGAATTTTTATCTTAGCTATTGCCAAACCATCATTTTGACTAGTTGGTCAAATTTGACCAAGAATGCATATTTGAAGTTTTTTCCTCATGTTAATTTTTCAAATCCAAAAATTTTCCATTAATTCGTGTACTTTGAAGACTTTCTTATCAATTAATGAATTTCAAAATTTTATTGTCAACTAACAGACTTCTATTGTTTGCCAAAATTAGCAAGGGAGGTAGGGTGCATGGTGCTCCTAGTATCTACAAATACCAAGGTTAGCCAAAAATCCTAGCAAATTTTTCAATGAGAATTTTAGTGAAGGTGCAAGAAAAGGTAAAGGTGAGCTACATGGTGGAAAATGTGAAGAATGGGAAAAAAAGCTAGAGATGATGGTGAACCAACAAGAAAGGTGGTGGGAACAACAATAGGCAAGAACAGTAGTGGTATGCAGGGAGAATGATAAAGACATGCAAGGAGAATGACAATGGCATAATGTTATAGCCTAAAAATTTCCAAAGTTTAGTTATTTACTTTAATGAATATGATTGATTTATTAATATTTTCATATGCATTTCAATGTATTAGCTCTAATACTCTTAATTAAAACATAGGACTAGATTACTATCATTACTGTTATTATTGTTGTTATTGTTGTTGTTCCTAATTTCTTATTTAAGTGAATGAAATTTGCTTGCTAGGATGTTTTTAGTTTACCATAAATACTATAAAAGTTTTGGCATTTAAACTGGGCAATCATGATAAGTAACACATAAATAATATTTTAGCATATGATTAGATAGAACACTTTGATGAGACATGAAATTGCTCATATTGCTGGCGGTCACATTAAGGCACCCACGTTAACACACCCACATTATATCATGGGTCGCGATATCTCATGGGTCACGATATCGCGTACGCGATATCTCATGGGTCGCAATATCGCGTACACGATATCATAGTCAACCGCAATTTCTATAAATAAGAGGCAACTCTCCCTCATTTTCATCCCAGTTTTAGAGTAGCGAAGCTCTGGCAGTTTGATCCCTCCAGAGTTAGATTTTTTCCCGTGTCTGCCCACAATGTGATGAACGTAATTGTACAGTGTCTTTATTCGAGTGTACCGTACTTGGACACGCACATGACCGGCAATAAAGATCAAGATTACTTCATCATTGCAGTATTCACTTAGGTTATTTATTTGTTATTTATTTAATGTTATTTATTGCTTTCATAGTGCGGTGTAAGTATGACTTGACTACGAGCATTTAAGAATGTGTACAGCTAGTCAAGGAATCGGTTGCTCATCGCGATTAGTCTCTCACCCTTAAACTCCTAGAAGTGGAACGAGTACGACTTGATTACGAGCATTTAAGTGTGACTGCTTGGTAGCCCAGTGGCATATCCAGAATCTATGCTTGGTAACCCAGTGGCGTATTTGGGATCTGTGCTTGGTAATCCCAGTGGTGTACCTCAGAGCTACGCTTGGTAGTCCCAGTGGTAGTTGTGCACGAAGTTCAAGATGTGTACAATTGATCAAGGAATCGGTTGCTCGTCGCACTTAGGCTAGATTAGATTTTCTTACCCTTTTCCTCCTAGTTTAGTTTAGTTAATATTATTTTCCACTGCCTTCAGGAGTAGCGTAGAATTAGAACACATCATACACCTCATCTAGACTAAACCATATGTGACATATGCAAAACTAGTCTAGATGGGAAGATAGTGAACTGCAACCTAAGGCTAACTATCTAGATGCCACAACTAGTCCATCTGCAGAGTTCAACCGGATTGGGTGTGCGATGCTCGTTTCATATGGTTGAGTGTAGGGGTACCTCGCCACTCATCATTGGCGCCATTGCTGGGGATGGTGCTAGTTATCTAGATTAGTTATATCATACAAGGTCACTGTAAAGAACTTAAAGATATATCTCTTAGGAAGAGGAAGTAGTTAAAAAAGTCACATCTAAATTCACACACAATCATGCCTCTCCTACAAGATCATAATCATGCCACACTTAGTGAGGAAGTTCATTGGAGAACCAACGAACCATATGAAGATGAAGATTGGAGTACACAATCTGAGGTGGGGGTTTCTTATAAACGTCAACGAAAGCAACGTCATCCCAACGCA
>MNCI01023539.1:528436-540001 GCA_015680685.1 Gnetum montanum | reverse complement strand
ATTAATTTCAAAAGAAATATTAAAAATTTGGTACATTCTCTACGACTTGCGATTTCGCGTCCCTTGCTTTCATATCCACAACTCGCTTGCTGGTACTCCGATTTTCATTCCGTTTGAACCTACTTGAACCTGGAGTGTTCAGCTTAGTTGTGGGGGAGGGGGCACATGCCGAATAAGTGCATAAATTTTTTGAAATTCATCATCGCCCGAAGGACATATTTAAGGGTAATTAGTTCTAAAATTAAGAATAAAATGTGTCAAAAATAATTTCATCCCCTTAGCTATACGAGAAAATTAAATTGGGAAACCACCTAAGCAAAGAGGACTCAAGATTATAATCTTTCAGGGACATGTTCTTTCAATAATTAACATCACATGAAAATAAAGTAAATCTATTAAGGCAAGCAGTAAGGTATAACCTAACTTTGGTAACAACCTTACTAACAATTGGTCCCATGTGATTGCAGATGGTCCCGAAATGCGGACAACAGGAAGGTCCTGCTTAAGGTGCGATCGAATGATCTTAGAGAGGTGGAAGACACGATCCTACCAGACAACATGCAGAACAGGAGGAACAATCATTCAACTTTCATCAAGAAGATCCTCCTACCGTACAGTTTGGGTAGGCAAAAGCAGGAGATACCCTCTCTGAAAGCAGTGCCTAGTACTTAGGGGAAATGTACCAATTTTGGCACAACAAAGAAGAAGGCACCATAGTTAACAATTGTGGTGTGACTATTGATTTCTCGGTTCAAGCCATTCTGGAAGTATTAAACCTTCCGAATATAGGGTGAAAGGTTGCTCAGAACCAGCTGAACACTTTCAGAACCGAGCAACCTAATAACCTATCGACAGAGAATAAAAGGGTGGTGGAAGAAAAAGAGAAGGCTGACTGGGCTGCCTCTATGGCACAAGTGCAAACTTACATGCATGCCAAGGCACTCAAGGCCTTATAAGAGGAGAAACTCTAGGCTGTACTTCAATGCTATCAAATCCCAGACCTGGAGCACAAGAAAAGGGAAAGACACCTATGGAGGAGTCATCGCCACCAGAAACTACATGAGTTCCAAATTTTTGTAAATATTCTGTGTGTTGTGTCTTTGTTTTGTTTTCTTCCCACACTACGGCATCATCCCATTTCTCCATCTAATAATCCCATACCTATCCACTGTGTAATCAATGTAGCATGTTCTCACTTTAACTCGAGGACGAGCTTTCATTCAGTCGTGTGGGTATGATGAGACATGAAATTGCTCATATTGCTAGCGGTCGCATTAAGGCACCCACGTTAACACACCCATGTTATATCATGGGTAGCGATATCTCATGGGTCGCGATATCGCGTAAATGATATCGTAGTCAGCCGCAATTTCTATAAATAAGAGGTGACTCTCCCTCATTTTCATCCCAGTTTTAGAGTAGCGAAGCTTTGGCAGTTTGATCCCTCCAGAGTTAGATTTTTTCCTGTGTCTGCCCGTAGTGTGGTGAACGTAATTGTACGATGTCTTTATTTGAGTGTGTCGTACTTGGACACGCACATGATCGGCAATAAAGATCAAGATTACTTCATCATTGCAGCATTCACTTAGGTTATTTATTTGTTATTTATTTAATGTTATTTATTGCTTTCATAGTGCGGTGTGAGTATGACTTGACTACGAGCATTTAAGAATGTGTACAGCTAGTCAAGGAATCGGTTGCTCATCACGATTAGTCTCTCACCCTTAAACTCCTAGAAGCGGAACGAGTATGACTTGATTACGAGCATTTAAGTGTGACTGCTTGGTAGCCCAATGGCGTATCCAGGATCTACGCTTGGTAACCCAGTGGCGTATTTGGGATCTGTGCTTGGTAATCCCAGTGGCGTACCTCAGAGCTACGCTTGGTAGTCCCAGTGGTAGTCGTGCACGAAGTCCAAGATGTGTATGGTTGATCAAGGAATTGGTTGCTCGTCGCATTTAAGCTAGATTAGATTTTCTTACCCTTTTCCTCCTAGTTTAGTTTAGTTAATATTATTTTCCACTACCTTCAGGAGTAGCGTAGAATTAGAACACATCATACACCTCATCTAGACTAAACCATATGTGACATATGCAAAACTAGTCTAGATGGGAAGACAACGAACTGCGACCTAAGGCTAACTATCTAGGTGCCACAACTAGTCCATCTGCGGAGTTCGACCGAATCACGCGTGCGACGCTTGTTTCATATGGTTGAGTGTAGGGGTACCTCACCACTCATCACACTTGAAAAGGATCCTGTAAGTTCAAACGAAATTTAATTTGGAGGCTTGGTGTGTGTGTTATGAGGATTTGAGTGTGTGGAGAGAGAAATTAAAGAAATTAACTTAGAATAATAAAGGGATTAAAAATAAAGAAGTTAAAACCAATTTCATCACATGAGGTAGTTAAAAAAGGTTAAAAGCATAAAGCATAAAAGTTTAAAAGTTAAACATGAAAAAGGTATAACATATATATTATATATATGCACCGCCTTTCTCAAATGTATGTTTTTGTCACTATTTTCCTTCACTTATTTTTTTATGTCATTTTACAAAACCATGTTCCATCACATTTTTTGGCCTTTCTTCTTTGTTTTGAAGTCAATTTGAGCTTGGTTTCTTTCATTTTTTTTCCCATATAAATAGGCAGTGTCCCTAGATACATCTTGTTGTAGTTTGAAGAAGGGTTTTGGGTGTGATAGATTAAGAAAAGAAAAAACCAAAAAAGAGCATTAGGTAGAAAAGGAAGACATAAGAAAATTTTAGAAGCCCTACCAACACAAGTAAAAATGTTCATATTATTTTCCTTTCACATGGCTACTCCATGTTTCTATGGATTCTCCATCTCTCCTCTTTACTTGCTACTCCTCTCCTCTGTTATTCATTTACAATTTTAATTGGTATGCTAAGATGCTACCAAATTTTTGTAATTTTGGGGTTTTTTTATGAAAAATAATATTTTAATCCTATTTGTTTCATTTTTAGTTTTTTCGCAAGTTTTGAAAATTGTGCAAATTATACCCAACTTTTCCTTGGATATTTTATGAATATTTGGATCTGCTCATGACATAAAAAAGATTTTGCAAGAATTTTATAGAATTTGAGCTTTTTATGGATTTCTAGCCATTTTGGGCATCTTTTGGACTTTTGGAATAAAATAATAATAATTAAGTAACCAACTTTGCTAAATTGGTAGTGGGAGCTGTAAAGCTTTATTACACTAATTTGTTATTCATGTTTCTTTATTACACTAAGAAAGCCTTGATCCCCTACCAAACAAAGGCAAATACTTAGGTAGTCAACTCCATTACACTTCATATCAATTTATACATGTAGTTTTTTTCAAGCTAAACCAAGGTTCATTAAACCTAGACATATTTTTCAATCATCAAGTTCTATAAAAGGCTACTAGTTGATATTGTTGTCATTATTATCTATTCCAACACCTAAAATTTTTAAATATTAAAAATTTTAAGTACTTTTTAAAAGATACTAGATATAAGTTATCTATGCTTAGATAATATTTATGTAACCGCTGAGAAAGCCTTGAGCCCTGACCTAAAAGTTTTAAATGTTAAAAATTGTAAGTACTTTTTAAAAGATACTAACTATAAGTTATCTATGCTTATAATATGTCTTCAAGACAGTATTAGGCTTTGAACTTAGTGCCTCATGGATGAAAAGCATGTAAGCCAACCAACTAAGCTATAGCCCATGCTCAATTATTAGTACTTTATTAAACTAGCTTAGCCATAATCTTTTGTATTTTTTATCTTGTTTAATTTTCATACCAAAATTTTGTTCATTGCACCAAGATTTTTCATTTCAAATTGAGATCTCTTACATATTATAATTTTTTCATTTCAAATTGAGATCTCTTGCAAGTTAATTTCTACTATTGACATATCATCAATGTACAATAGCAAAATCCAACAAGCTTGGGTCATTTTCTTGAGATATACACAAGAATAATTAAAGGCCTATTTAGTTAGATGTATTTGCCAGTTATTGCATCTATTTAAATGGTGAGTTAAGAGATTCATGAATTTAGGGAGATTTTACATCTTGAGGTTAAATCTAGAAAGTTTAAAAAACAATAGAGAATCTAGTGGCTGTAGTGCAAATCTAGGATTCACTCATAGTAAACTAAATAATGTGAGGATTGAG
This sequence comes from Gnetum montanum, assembly GCA_015680685.1. Lineage (NCBI taxonomy): Eukaryota > Viridiplantae > Streptophyta > Gnetopsida > Gnetales > Gnetaceae > Gnetum > Gnetum montanum. The sequence continues at coordinate 535,833 of MNCI01023539.1, read as the reverse complement.
GCTATCTATTTTAACACTTATGTCTTTATTTCAACCCATACAATGATTTTAGTAACTGTTATACCATATTTTATTTTCCTTTAACTACAAAACAGTGATGCTATTGCATATATATTTCTTCATTAATATCTCCATAAAGAAAAATATTCTTAACATCCATCTACTCAAGGTTAAGATCTAAAAGATCCATAAGAGATAAAATAATTCTTATAATGGTTAGTTTTATCACTAGCAAAAAATCTTCTTAATAATCAATATCATTTTTTTGAGAGTATCCTTTAGCCACCCATTGTGTCTTGTGTATTTTTCTCTCTTTTATCCTAAAAATCCATATGCAATGAACTGAATCACATTAGTGATTTCCTTTCCTCATTCATGACATTTTTCCAAATTTTTCTAGCTTCTAAATTACAAATTTTCTATAAGTTTGATGAGCATCACTAATACACAAATGTAAGAGTCTAAATACTAATATGGTTCCTTTATCACATCTATGATGGGCTAACCATAAGGTATACAAAGGATTTGATATTGACTTACTGTGATTGGCTATCCATCTCATGTCATTGTTCTTGAATATATATTTTAATTATGCCCCAAGGTATGTGTCTCAACGTACCCTTTTGAATTGAACTTGTGACTTATAGACCACAAGCCAAAAGTTCTAACCAAGTGAGTAATACCTCACCAGCTTTTGGCCACTATTATAATAAGATGTCTCTAGAATTTTTTTCTCAACCTCATCTAACTAAGACAATTTTATAGAAAATATTTTCTTTTAAGTCCTACAAAACTTTTCAAATTCATTTGAACAATATTCCCCACCATTCTTCATTTTAAGAGCTTTAATTCTTTTGTTAGTTTAATTTTTGACAAGAGTTTTATATTCTTCAAACTTTTAAAAAACATTGGACTTAAATTATAGAAAGTAAATCCAAAATTTCTTAGAATATTCTATCAAATATGTATAATACTCAAAGGTAATGATCAAGGCCATTGGAACAAGACTAAACACATCATTATGAATTAGATCTAATATATTTTTAGCTCTTTGAGTTCTTATAGGAAAGCTCAAATGTTGTTATTTTTCCTTTAGGAAATGTTCATAGAATGGAAAATAATCTTAGGCATTACCTTGAATTATATCTTTTTCGTGGATAATTCTATTAGTCTTTTTTTCATACTGGGCCAAGTCTCTTATGTCATAAACTTATTGTAGGATTCCCTTTAGGTGCATGAAGGGCTTTAACTCTATTAGCCACTATAATATCATTTAACTTGTATAATTGCCCATTTTCTTCCTAAATCCTATGGCTATGATGGTTTTTCTTTCTAAAATTCTACATTCTTAATTCCAAATAATCCAAAAATGTGAACATCATCAAAATAAGACAGAACACAAATTTTTGGTAATCTTAGATACATGATCTACCCTATGAATTATGAAATTTTTTTCCATTTCAAGATAAATTTAGTATAACCTCTTACGATACAACTTTCATCATTCCTAAGTGATGAGCAATAGGGTATTCCAACACTCAACAATACAAGTTACAAGTGTTCACATGCAACTAGATTATAATCCATGGATGGATAATATAAGTATACTAGTGAGTTAATAGTAAGTTCCTAATCGTTGTCTTCCCACTTAGAGTTAGCAAAGTGCAAAAAGTATGGTTTAACTTTTAGGGAGGTATATCATAAACTGATATTGTTGGCTCTCCAAGATACTAAGTGTAAATATGGTGAAGATGAATATAAATTATATCTCTAAGTATAAAATGTAAAGCTATTCTATCTTATGGTGACAAGTATCCATTCCTAGTTTTTCGTACACATCCTAGGCTAATGTAATTGTTACTAGGATACCAAGTAATTCTACTCCTGAGCAAATTAAGAAAATTCACTATTGGATTACTAAAAAATTACACTTTACACTCAAAACTAGTCATTCTATTCTGCCTTACTACTGAACATTGAAATTGTAAGTGACTTAAGATATATAAATGAATTAGTAAAAGTAAACATTATGGAAAAGTAAATCTATTCTAGGCAATATGCTACAATGATAAAGAACAATCTCGATCTTTATTGTCATTAATGAATTATGTCCAGGAACAATCCACTCAAATAAAGATTTCGTACAACTGTAATTCACCACATTGCAAGCCTTCCCTCTAACTCTAACTTCAAGAAAACAAACTACAAGAATTTCACCAAGTGTTGAAAAAAAACTTGTTTTCAATATGATGGTGAGCTCATATTTATAGTCATGACCATGACCTACTACATTGTATCTACCATGACATATATAAGGCTACAATATGATGAAACATTATTGTAAAGGACTACAATATTGTAATTATGATATTATAGTCCTTTATAATAATGTTTCATCATACCCCAATGACTGACTGAAATCTTATCCTCAAGTCTAAACAAAAGGAGCATAGAGTTCCCTACAAACTTATGGGGTTACATGGACTTGATATCATAACATATATTTACCTGAATGACTATACTATGAATGTCACATCTTTGTTCGAGTGATGTTACAAAATTATCATGCAATGCATGATTGACACACATGAAAAAAATAAAAAAAATAAACCTTGATGTAGATTTCCATCAAGTTCCTAGTGGTAATGGCTCCTCCATGGGTTTCTTCCATTTATCATCTAGTTTCTAAAATTGATATTCATTTAGCAACATTGTAAGCCTTTTTTCTTCTATTTTAAGATCATGTACTATCCATGCAAATTCAACAATGTTTGCAAGATTTGATACTTCCTAGGGACATGGCAACTATCAAAACATTTTGTTGGCCTTAACATACCATGCTATAAATGTGTTCTTTCTACCTTAAAAGCTCTATCCATCTTCTGCAACTCCTGATAATTTGTCATTCTTCTAGCTAGGTTCGCTCCTACATCTTTCTAACCTTGGTAGCTAGACTTGACTATTCTTAATTTAGAGTTTACAATGTGAAGGTTTTTTTGTGCATCTTTTCTATCTGCAAACTCCTTTTCATCCATGGAATACACCTTAGCTACATGTTGTTCCAACTTTGTTCTTGGTTTTCCTACTGTCAACATGGCTAAGTTAACATAGCAAAGATTTGCTAACCCCATATGCTCTATTAGGTCTTCTATCTACAAGTCTTTATTCTTTAGTTTAGCTTGATGGACATGGGCAAGGCTATCCATGATGGGTTGCCAATCATCTCTTTATTTTGTAAAATAACTGACCTTGGCTTTGGCCATTTGGATTTCCTTCTCATTAATTTGCTTATACATGCCCACTTAATCCCTAAAGTGTTCTTTAAGTCTTTCATGTTTCTTGGCCTCATTCTGTCATGCGCTAATTTCAATAGTTGATTTTAATCAAACTATGAATACTTATTTAATTAATAGGATTATGTTCTCATGGGCTAGTTTTCTTATATCAAGGTTAACTATAGCAAACTATTCTCTAAGTTGATGGCAGCTTTCTTCTACTATATTTGTTTGCTTTTCAATGTCTGTCAACCTCAACTTCTCTGTAGTAGTTTTTTTATGTTCTTCTTCTAATGCAACAATGACCTTGGCATGTGCGTATGTTTTGGCTTATGCTACTAAGATATTCAACACTACTTTCTCCATTTCCATCTTAATTTTTTTTGTTTGATCTTTAGATCACCAATTTTCTTATCTCTAAATTGTGCTAACTAGTTAGGTGTAATGTGTCATGCAAGGTCTTGTCTTTCAATTCTCAATGTAGCTAACTCTTCTTGTAATCTCCACATTTCACTTTCCACATGTTGCATCCTCATTTCTTCCATTACCATCTTGCCTTTTGTGGATATCAACTTTGACTATACTACAATGATATTGCTGGAAATATTAAAATGATTCTGCATGACTTGTCCTATTTACAATAGTCTCTCTACTACATCTTCATGTTCTAAAGGGTTCATTGATGCTCTCACTAAGGTTTCTACATCTTTAACTCTAATAATATCTACCAATGGCACAATGGAAACATTAAAGAATTCTGTAATGTGATCATTTATTACTTATGCTACTCCTACTACATCTTGGTGTTGCATTACCACTACAGCGGCTCCTTCTCTTGCCTCTAATATTACTTGAAATGATGCAGTGTTCCCTAAAATCCAATGGCCCATAAATCTTCCTAGATCATGACTTCCTGATTTGTCATTAGAGTGTAACTAGCTCTTGGTTCTAATTGGCCCTTGGGTCATCTAATACCAAATATGACATTGCATTTTCGAATGTCATGGAAAATGTCAAATATAAGTTATATTCAACATTATGCATAAGGAAAATATGTGGCAAATGTCAAATATATGTTACATTTGACATTATGTATAAATAAAATAACAAGGAAAATGAAGAAGAAAAAACAAAAGCATGCTTGATTGATATGAAATAGTATATCTGGATCATGCTATGAGTGTTCCTTGGGGTTATCTTCCTTTGATATCTATCCCTTAGAGGCTATCTAACACTACCATCATGGCTATCTAACTATCTTGAATATAACTATTCCAACTCTTGCACCTTTTGAATTGCATGAACCATAAAAGTATAACTCCCATTTATCCTCTTGCTTTGACTGTTCTTTTTCTGAACTATAATTTTCTTGGAGTGTACAAATCTTGTTTTCAACACCTCCTTTTTCAGCTATTTTACTTCTTCCGTTTGAAGTAATATTATCTATCATCAAAGGTTTGCTATAGATGTAGATTTGATTTGGTTCTCCTTTCCAAGGTAACCACATGTGAGAATAATCTGTTGATATGTAACCTGAGAAATTCTTACTCCAACTTCTACTCAATAAGAGACTATGTGAATCTGGTATATCTGCCACTTGAATAGTTACTCTACTTCTGATGCGAGGTTCAAAAGAAATTTCCAATAGAACACTTGGTAATTGACCCACAATCTTCACTCTACTTTTATCCACTTGAACAATCTTTCTATTTGATTTTTCAAGAATCAAACCAAGTTTCTTACATATAGACAATGGCATTATAGTAGACGTAGCTCCAGAATCAACCAAACAATTATGTAAGAATTTATCCTTTAATTTCATTTGCAAAAGGAAAGGAGGAGCTTCCTTATCATATGAAGTCTTTAATTTTTCATCATTGTTAGACACATAACTTAACTCTGATTCTCTAGCTCTCCTTTTACCTTTAATGAACTCTAAAGCCTTTCTTTGCTGATCTCCTATTTGAAGCAATTGATAGAGGCTAATATTGGCTTTGACATGTTTAAGGTCTTCTATCAAATCATATTCTCCATCACCAATGAAGCTTGATCTTTTCATCCATTTATTAAAAGACTGATTTGGAGTGCTTTGCTCCACTTGATTGTCTTTACCTTTATTCTTATCTCTTCTACTTGGCTCAAAAGCTTTTCTCTTAGTAGATGGATCCGTAATAACATTTGGGGGTCTAGAAGTAGTTAATCTTTGATCGAAGATTATATCCATTTTCCTCATTGTTATTGCATTCCTCATCTGAAGACATATCTTCTTCAGAACTTGATAGAGAAGAAGTATCGCTAGATCCATTGCTATAAGATTTACTTGCATAGTGAACACTAGATAACTCATTATCAGATTCAATATCAAGAAAGTTGGACATACTAAGATCACTTTCATCCTCATCTTCTACTAACTTATTGTTGTGATGTTTATGCTTTCTACTTTTCTTCTCTTCCTTGATATTTACTCTTACCAACGCTTTTTCAAGCTTCACTATTTTGTTAGACATATCTCTCATTAATTGTCCTTTTTCAGATCCTACTCTTTCATGTTCTTGCTCTATCTTAACATGAGATGGACCTGGTAAAGCTTTAAATTGAGCAAAATCTTTCAGAGGAATCATAACTCTTTCTTTTCTTTTTTGAATTGCAATATGTTCTTCAGGATTGAAGTTCAACTGTTTTTCTAACTGTATAGCTTCACTAAAATAGTCGTTTAGCGTAGTTAAGTTTGGAGTTCTCCTTAATCAAATTGAAATGTTGGGGTTGATAGCCTTAAGGTAAGTTTCCTTAAGCATTTCTTTTGATGGCCTATATCGCCTTTGAAAGAGTCCACAAATTCGTTGAAACTTAATATTGAAATCTCTAATTGACTCTTTAACTCCTTACTTAGCTTGTACTAGCCCACAGTATAGTTGTTGTTGATCTAATTGACTACCAAACTGGGCCAAGCAAAGATTCTTCATGTCATCCCAACTTGTAATACTATTACTTGATAAGTTCGAATACCAAATCTAATCCATGTCCTTTAAGTTTGATACAAACAGCCTACAAGATTGATCTTCATGTTGAATATTTGCATGAGCTAAAGCTAACTCAAACATGTGAATATATTCTTCAGCTAAACAAGCTTTTCCAGGAATAAAAGGCTCAGGCAAATATTTGTAAACTACCTTAGGAATATCATTGTAATTTTGACATCCTAATGGTGTAACTCCTTGCCAAGGATTTGCCATCCTATTCCTTTGTATAATTGAACTTTTAAACTTTCTAAATCTTCTCTTACAAATTGGCAAACCAGATATAATGGGTGATCTTCTTGATCTTCTAGTTTTCACTCCACTACTTGTTCCCAATTCAAAAACTTTCTTTTGTTTTTCTTCTGATGGAGAATCAATCTTAGGATCTAGAATATCTTGTGAAACTTTGAAACTTTCCAAACTATCAATCTTCTTGGTCATGAATTGAAAATAGTATCTAATTTCTTAAGCCTTTATAGTAACAAATAATGGTTGATGTGCTAAAGTTATAAGGCTTATGAACCTAGAGGCTGAATTTTCAACCCTCCTTCTAGCGCCAAAAGAACTGTTGGCGACAGTTTGGGACGCGACCGCCAACGAGTGTCCTCGAACAAGATTTAGGTGCCTGCTGGTCTCTGGCAACACCAAGGCCTAGATACCTCCAAATAAACTTAGTAGTTAATGTAAGTATGTGTATGTGCTGTTGCGACATGCGGTTGTGAGAAATGTAACGATTGCATTGTGTGTAAACTACAAATGACTTACTTTAAAGAGATTCAGCCAACTTTTCCAAGTACTGTGAGTTGTTGAAAATTTCCTATTTTGTTCAACTGCCTAGTCTATGTGGTCCTTATAATACCTACTTGTAACAAATAAAATTTTGCAAAAACATTTGAGCACAACTCCGCAATCTACTCCTAATTTTCCCGAGAGAAAGAGATAGTTCGACAAGAAAACTATAAATAGAGCAAGATTCGATGGAAATAAGTAGAAAAGAAAAGAAAGCAGATTTGTGTTGACCTCAAATATTTAAACAAGGTAAAATGACACGAGTAAACACTTCGCAATAAAGCTATCCCAAATTCAATATCTACGAATTTATTAA
>MNCI01023539.1:414919-527848 GCA_015680685.1 Gnetum montanum | reverse complement strand
GGAATTAATTAATAAATATTATAAATATTGCCTTTGAAAGTAGTTTATTAAAATAAGTCTAAATTCCCTAATCTAATTTAATTTAATTTAAATTTTAAATACTATGTGTTATTAATCTCTAAGATTTTACCATAAAAATATAATATAATATCCACCTTATTAGTGGTAGCGGTAGTTAATTTATCCTTTCTTATTCCAGATAATTGAAGTTAAAATTCAGGATGGCCGAAATACAAGCCCTAAGGTGAAGGCACCGATGCTGCAACTACCCGCAACTGATTCAAAATATCTTCTTCGGCCAAAAATCGTTACCAGCAGCTGCCGCCAAGGAGAAGACTCAGCCGCCGCGTTAGGGAACGTCGCCGTGTGTTCCGTAAGGATCTGCAACTGTTGTAACCTCTGCCCTTCGAAAATGCCCTGCAGGTTTTGATAATTATGTGATTTAATCCTTACTTCATATATTTTCACTGCCCTCTATCTGTGATAACTGGTAAACTGTCTGGCTTTCAGAATTTTCGTCCAACATTTGGTGTAGATTTTTCGAGCAACGTCCATCAGGGTTTTAAAAACATTTGCTGTTGCTGCGGATGAAAACCCAAATTTGTTCGTCGCGCAAGATAGGCGTCCATTCTTCTGAAATCCACAAGTGCCTCTACTAGAATCGATAATATATCCGTTGCGTTCTGCCCTAAACTGGCCTCAGTTTTGTCTGAATTTCTCCATGCGATTGCTGCCTGAAACCCCCTTTAAATTGGCTCATCGGTGAAAGAAGGGCCTCCCACGCGCTCCACGAACTCAGGTTCGGCATCTGGCGAGTCGACAACATAGATCTGGCCAGTGCGTGGGCGCAGTCCAGAACAGAAAGCCAAAGGATTTGCCCCAAAACCACAGCATTCAGTTCTGCTTTTTTTCTGATTTCATTTTTTCTCCGGCAGCGCTAACAATGGGCCTTTGGTCATACGTGAATTTGGATTTTTTGCAATACAAAAACCTTTACATCCTTTGATAATTTTAAATCCACGAATTCAAAACCAGTTGGTAGTCCGTTAGGTCCCTCACTTGTTTCCAACTCTTAGCCGATTTTTGATAATCCATTACCCACGATGTTGTCTATTTTGCCAATATTAATCAGGGAGTATGCTTTCTTGTGGTAAATAATCACCTCCTTTTTTTATTCCAATCTTCACTCAAGAAAATATCTTGGCATTTTAATTTATTTTCCAAGAAGGCTTCAACATCAAGATTATTTACCAAGCTTGCTTCTCCAAGAATACCCATTACTCACAATACTAAACTGCAAATTTACAACCAGGGATTGTGCTAATATTTTGAACAAAATATTCCAACTACTCCATGTAATGGCCAAATGTGCCAATACTTAGAAAGATATTATGCACTATTAAACAACTGTCCAGGCCATGGGTTTTCCAAGGAAAGGCTAAAGTACCATATCATTGATGGGCTATGTAATGAAACAAGAGAGACCCTAGGAATGTATGCCCAAGGTCAATTATACAAACTACGAATCCATCAAGTCCAAGAGCTTGTTAAGTGGGTAGCAAAAGAAGAAGGAGAATTAGCTAGATGGGAGAGTATTGAAAAACATCAACGGGAGCAAAATTTCAACTTAACAAAGGTCCATGATCATAAAAAGGAGAAATCAACTAATCACAATGAGAAAGAATCATCTTTGCCAATACGACAAACATTAGAAGAAGTCGAGGCAAAGATCAATAAGATGTTGGAATGGATGAATCAAAAGTGTGAAGAATATATCAACATCATTGGAGATAGAGTTCTAACAACCCAAGAAGTAGGACAAAATAGTAGACAATCGGAAAGAAGGAATAAGGAAAAGAAGAGCTCAATTACCAATCATACGTATGAATGCAACATATGCCTGTACGATCACCCCAAGGGTCAATACCCAATATTGTTACATTTACATGAGCATTGGGGAAACATGTTACATCCAGAGTTCGTACAAAGATACTGTGTTTGATCATAGTGGCAACAATCCCAATCATGGGGGAGACCACCCTTAGACTAGAGACACCCTTCATATCATCCAAATCCAAACACTTATCTTGTTCAACATCCTATTTCTCCAACTGGGCCAACACACTTTATCTCACCTCAGTACTATTCTCCACAATACTATCAACCCATGCCTCCAACACAACCACCACCTTGTGCACCTTATATTCCTCCTAACTTTCAACATTCTCATCATTTCCCTCCTTCCACAATGCCACCAGTTGTTCCTAAGGTGTCTGTGCTATAGCAACAACCCATGAACGATACTTGTGCTAATGCTACTAACAATAGTGAAAAGCCTCCTCAACATCAAAAGTATCCTTTCTTTAAACATGGCCATAAGAAGGGACAACACAATTCCGAGGCCACTACATCTTCCAACCCAGCACAAGTCCCACACTATGGTGCACCCTTTTCTTCGAATCCAATGCCTCATGTTACTTCATCAGGGCCACCAACTAATGCTCCAACAACCATACAGCCCAATGAACACAACCATGGGAGGCATCATCTTGATCCTTGCATACCATCTAACGGTCACAAACATCATAGTGGGTCAACTCGTTATCCAGGAACTACATCATATAAAGTGCCCCACTATGCTTATTATAATCAAGTGTGTGAATCCCAATGGGGTAAGTATGGACTAATTCCAATATTTCCAACATGCAAGGATCCTCACCCTTCCTTTATTAATCCTTGCCATGCTCAACCGTTTAGTTATGGGGGATATCCCCATTCTAAATAACAAGTAGGATTAATAAATATTTTTCATTTTCTTTANTATGTTATTAAGTCATGAGTGATCAATTATTTGGAATAGTGAGCCCATTACACCCACTCATCCACTCTACAAATAAGAGGTTCTATTCGAGGGTACAGTGATATCCTTGACATTTTTAAAACTTAAAATTAATTTTGTGTTCATTGTACCCAGAATGAAGAAGGATGGACCAAGAGGGAATGATTAGGGTGTGACATCAAGGGGATTTGTGGATTCTCTTTGGTGACATCTATGGGAGTTATCATGCAACGTGGTTGTACTAAGATCCTTGTAGATCCAATGAAAAATGGAAGTAAGAGTAATCAAAAGGGCATTCAAAAATTAATGCTATGCTAGGGGGTCCCACTGGAAAGACATGCACCCATGCCTGAAGGTTGGCGATTTCTCTGGATTTAGTATTCGAAAAAAAAGGGAAAGAGAAAAGAAGAAGAAAAACAAAGTGCCATAAAACAAAAAAATATCACTCCTCCCTTGAACAAAACGCCAAGTGATCATATGCCTTGTTGTTATGGTACTCTCATAGTTGCTCATCATGGGATGAAACAATGAGATGTCACTGCTTAGAGGAATGGACTTGGTCCTAATCTTGGAATGATGGGTTAATAACACGTTAATCATGCTTTACACGTAGGATTCACTATGCCCTGGGTTAGTTACCTCATGTCCAGATCTCTACAATCCCTTTCTATAGTTTGTCTCATCTCATTGTTCATATAATTATAGCTTGTGTCCTATGTAGCATAGAATTTTCACCTCATTCTAGTGATATTTACATGTGCGTGTTTTGTGGAGTTAGTGCGAATTACATTTAACCCTTCTAGAGCCCACAGACACTTTAAGTGTGGTTACACAAGGGCATTATAGGTTGAAACCTGCTTTGGGGAGGATCCACTTGTGTAATCTTTTGTAATATTCATTTATGACATAGCTCTCACACACCATTTCTTACCCTCAACACAATTTTCAAATGATTTTCTTTTCCTACTACTATCCCTTTGATTCAATGTTCCTATGAATCATTACATAGCCTTTTTCTCTACCATCCAAGGCCCTTACTGATAAATTCAATGCCATCATAATTTTCGTGCCTTCAGAACCAGTTGAATTACCCTGGAACCCTATAACAATCATCCAGATGTCCTTAGTTTACATCATTTAATTTCAAAAGAAATATTAAAAATTTGGTACATTCTCTAAGTGCCCTAACTTCAATGAAAATATATATACATGACCCCCATATGCTAATCAACATCATTTGTAATTGTTCATGCAGGGGAAGTTTTTCAATTCCTCTCTATGACTTGTGATTGCACATCCCTTGCTTTCATATCCATAACTCGCTCGCTGATACTCCGATTTTCATTCCGTTTGAACCTACTTGAACCCAGAGTTTTCAGCTTAGTCGTGGGGGAGGGGCACACACCAAGTAGTGCATATAGTGCATAAATTTTTTGAAATTCATCCTTGCCCGAAGGACATCCTTAAGGGTAATTAGTTGTAGAATTAAGAATAGCATGTGTCAAAAAAAATTTCATCCCCTTAGCTATACCAGAAAATTAAATTTGAAAACCACCTAAGCAAAGAGGACTCAACATTATAATCTTTCGGGGACATGTTCTTCCAATAATTACCATCACACAGAAATAAAGTAAATCTAATAAGGTAAGCAGTAAGGTATAACCTAACTTTGGTAACAACCTTACTAACAATTGGTTCTATGTGATTGCAGATGGCCCCGAAACGTGAACAATAGGAAGATCCTGCTCAAGGTGTGATCAAACGACCTAGGAGAGGTGAAGGACATGTTCCTACCGAACAACATGTAGAGCAGGAGGAACAATCATTTAGTATCCACCAAGAAGACCCTGATGCTGTACAATTAAGGCCTACCCTCTCTAAAAGTGGTGTCTGGTACTTAGGGGAAACATACCAATTTTGGCACAATAAAGAAGAAGGCACCATGGTTAACATTTGTGGTGTGACTATTGATTTCTCTGTTCAAGCCATTTTGGAAGTATTAAACCTTCCGAATACAGGGCCAAAGGTTGCTCAGAACTAGCTGGACACTTTCAGAACCAGGAAACTTAATAAACTATTGACAGAGAATAAAAAGGTGGTAGAAGAAAAGGAGACGGCCACTTGGGATGCCTCCGTAGCATAGGCGCAAACACATGCGCATCTTAAGGCACTAAAGGCCTTGCAAGAAGAGAATCAACAGCTTGCGACGGACAATCTTCGGTTGACTGCTATCAAAAAGCAAAAGAACGTTCTCAATGAACACTTTCATCAATTATGAGAACAATTCATCCAGGTCAACTGAGACATAAGCCGTTTAGCCAGAGAAAATCGAACCCTCTCAATGGAGGAGGTATGCGCTATTCACCAGAAGTCAGCAATTGAGATCAACGCATGGTAGAATGAGGCTAAACGATATGAGAAGCTGAAGGAGCACTTCCAGGATCAGGTGGGCATGTACAAACAAATCCTGGAGAAGGAGATCCATATGGCCAAGGCCCAAATCAACAATATCAGTACTCAACACACTAGTTGGCAGGCCATATTGGACACATATGCCTTCACCCACCAAGCGGAAGTTAAGAACCGGGACCTGTAGATTCAAGACTTGATAGAATACATGGAGTTGACAAACCTTAGATATGCCAACCTTGCCATGTTAATAGCAGGGTGCCCGAGGTCAAAGCTCGAGTAGCAGGCAGCTTCCACCCACATCAAATATGAAGCAGAATTTGCATAGCACAAAAAGCTGGTAGAGAAACTAGATGTTGCAAATTCTAAACTTGAGGTGGTAAAAGCTAGCTACTAGGGACAGAAGGACATCACAACTGACTTGGCTCGATGGCTAACAGACCTTCATGAATACAAGAATAAATCTAGAGCCTATGAGGAGGAACGACAGGTGTTCACGGCATGGTATGTCAAAGCCAACCAAATGTTCCTGCAACTATCCTATCTGTGGGAAGTGCCAACTCCATCAAACATCAAAACACTAGCATGAATGGCACAAGACCCTCATACTGAAGAGGAGAAGCTCTAGGCCATACTTCAATGCCATCAAGCTTCAAAGCCTGGAGTACATGACAAAGAGAAAGCGCCCATGGAGGAGCCACTGCCACCAGTAACTACATGAGTTCCAAATTTTTGTAGTTGTAGTATATTTTGTGTGTTGTGTTTTCTTCCCATACTGCGGCATTGTCTCATTTATTTTTCCATCAATAATCCCATACCTATCCACTGTGTAATCACTGTAACTCAAGGATGAGTTTTTATTCAGTCGCGGGGGTATGATGGGACGTGATATCACATGGGCCGCGATATCGCATCCCCTGCGATATCACATCCACGATATTGTCTCTTCCCCTACGATATCACGTACGTGATATCACAGTCCGTCGTAATGTCTATAAATAAGAAGCGGCTCTCCCTTGTTTCAGGGGATAGAATAGGAGTAGCAAAGCTCTGGCAGTTTGATCCCTCCAGAGATAGATTATTTTCCCGTGTCTACCCGCAGTGTGGTGAACGTAATTGTACAGCATCCTTTATTCGAGTGTGACGTACTTGGACATGCACATGACCAGAAATAAAGATCAAGATTACTTCATCATTGCAGCATTCACTTTGTTTATTTATTTATTCAATTGTTATTTACTACTTTCATAATTAGTCTCTCTCATCCTTATCTCCTAGCAACGCGGAATGAGTACGACTTGATTACGAGCATTTAAGTATGACTACTTGGTATCTCAATGGCGTACCTAGGATCTACGCTTGGTAATCCTAGTGGTAGTCATGCATGAAGTCCAAGATGTGTACAAATGATCAAGGAATGGATGCTCATCGCACTTAGGCTAGATTAGATTCTCTTACCCTTTTCCTCCTAGCTTAGTTAATCTTACTTTCTATTGCCTTCAAGAGTAGCATTAGATTAGGAACAAATCATACATCTCACTCTAGACTAAACCATACGTGACAAAGCTAATACAAGTCCAGGTGGGAAGACAACAAACTGCAACCTAAGGATAACTATCTAGGTGCCACAACTAGTCCATCTACAGAGTTCAACCAGATCGCGCATGAAAACGCTCGTATTCATATGGTTGAGTGTAGGGGTATCTCGCCACTCATCATATGCTAAGGAGATCTAATATAGAGGCTTTTGTTGATATGAAAATTGTTGGAGAAATTTAGAAAATATAGAAAAAAATTTACATATGGTCTTCATTAACTTAGAAAAAGAATATGACATAGTACCTAGAGATATTATCTAGTGGACCTTGCAAAGGAAAATCATCCCTCATAAATATATTAGTGTGATTTAAGACATGTTTGAAGGAGCTACCACTAAAATTAGAATAGTTTGTCAAATAACATCTAATTTTCTAGTCATAGTAGGTCTACATCAAGGATCTACACTTAGCTCATACTTATTTGCTATTTTTATGAATGAATTAACAAAGGAAATACAAGATGAAGTCCCTTAGTGTATGCTATTTCTAGATATATTATGTTGGTGGATATAACTATTACTGCTAAAATGAAGTGGAAACATGCTCTAGAATCAAAAGGCTTAAATATTAGCATAAGTAAGACATAATATATCAAATACAATTTTAATAACATAAATAGTGGTAAAATAGAAGTGACAATTCAAGGAAAAAAATCCCTCACTGCAAATAGTTCCACTACCTAGGATTAATCCTCCAATTACATGGTGAAATTGATACATATACCAAAAATAGAATTGAGGTTGGATGGTCAAAATGGAGAGGGCTAGTGGTGTTCTATGTGATAAAATAATATTAATAAAATTAAAAGAAAATTTTACAAGATAGAAATTAGGCCTACTACCTTATATGGTGTTGAATGTTGAGTAGTACAAAAGAAGCATGAACAACAAATAGGTGTGGCAGAAATGCGAATGCTTCAATGGATGTTGAATATTGCTAGAAGAGATAAACTACATAATGAAAACATCAAAAGAATACTTGAAGTGGCTTCTATTCAAATATGCTACAAGAATGGTGACTTACATGGTTTGGACATGTTCAAAGAAGATCAAACAATTAACCTATAAATAAAAGGTACTACATCACTATTCTAGAAAAGCCACCAAAAGGAAGACCAAAGAAGACATGAAAAAATGATTACAAATTAGTTAACAAAACTACAAATAAACAAAGATCTAGCTCTTCATATAGGTGAATGGAGAAAAAGAACTCATGTAACCAACCCCATTTTATTGGGACAAGGCTAGAATGATGATGATGATGAACTATGCATATGCTAGAAATAGACATCATATGCTCAAGTTACGGTAAATTGAGCTTCAAGGGATCTTGAGGCATAGTGTTGGAACAAGGATTAAAAACTAATTTTTAGAGCTTTATAGGGTAATTCTAACTTTACCATCATGTTTGAAAGGTTAAAATATCCTAGAAATGACTCTTCATTTACCAAAAAAAATGCTTTAGAATTAAAAGTTATGGCTCCTAAATTTGAAAAGTTTGGGCATGAAATTCAAGACTTTCCAAGAGCTTTCTAAGAGTCATGCATGCTAGTACTACACTAGGATGAGCATGCTTAATTATGGAATTTTTATCTTAGCTATTTCCAAACCATCAATTTGACTAGTTGGTCATATGTGACTAAGAATGCATATTTGAAGTTTTTTTCCCAATGTTAATTTTTCAAATCCAAAATTTTTCCATCAATTCATGTACTTTGAAGACTTTCTTGTCAATTGATGGATTTCAAAATTTTGTCATCAACTAATGAACTTTTACTATTTTCCAAAATTGGTAGGGGAGGTTGGGGTGCGTGGTGCTCCTACTATCTGCAGATACCAAGGTTAGCCAAAAATCCTAGCAGATTTTTCAATGAGAATTTTAGTGAAGGCACAAGCAAAGGTAAAGATAAGATACATGGTGAAAAGGTGGAGAAGGAGAAAAAAGATAGAGATGTTGGCAAACAATCAAGAGGAAAGGTGGTGGAAACATCAATAGGCAAGAACAGTAGTGGCATGCAAGGAGAATGGCAAAGACGTGCATGGAGAACAACATGGCATAACTTGCTCCATGTCATTTTGTGCACAACTTTGGAGGTATCATTCTTGATGTGGCATTAGTTGCACCATCTTGTTGTAGCCGTAGCTATGTTGTGACCTAGCTCAACCATGATGCAATGTGATCAATCCTCATGGTCCTATCATGCTGTGACATGACTCGGTCAGTGCTTTACAAAATTTGCCACATTGCAGCTTGATCTCATAACCCTGCAGCACTACAACACAATTACATTAGTGCTACATAGCTTGTAGTTGTTATATAGGATGGTAGCCCTAACTCTTCGGGATTCAAATAAAAACAAATTTTTTTATTTTTTAATATTAAAATAATCAACCTAGTCTAAGTAGTTGATAGGTTGATTAGTGCATTGATGGATAAGAGTTTAGTTTTCTTGAGGGAAGATGATGGGTTCAATTTTTGGTCCTTAAATTTTTTTAAAAAATAATTTTTATTAATTAATTAATTTAAGGCATGCATAATGAGAAATCTGAACCACAATATCTCCCAAACCATATGTTTGATTAAGACAAAATTTGTATGATTGGAATTGTCTTGATGAGTACTACATCTTAGGCATTGTTTCAAGATTCAAAAACTAAGTTCAACTGTTATGATTTTAAAATACCAAAATAGCTTATTTTGTTAAATTAAACCTTAATACACTAATGTGGAAATGACATGAGGATTTCTAGGTGACTTAAGCTTGATTACTAATGACGAATCAACTCTAGAACAATTTCACTAATCTTATGAGTAGGTTAAATCCTTTAAATCTATTTATGTATGGGCCCTATATAAGGTTAGGAGATATGAGATTCAACTATCCTAGGGGTAGAACTTAGTAGCAAATCAATATTCTAAAGAACCTAGTTGTGACTATTCACTTAGGGAAGGAACATAAAGATTACCTAGGTTACTAAGAATAATTATATTATTAACAATGAAGGATTAAAGTTACAGGTATAGGGACACCTCTTCTAACCCCTACTTTCATCCCTACAAGCAGTCAATTGTAGGTTTTTTAAACTTAGATAGACATCTTAGAGGTTAAAGAGATGTCTTTGTTTAGAGCTAACATGCATAGGAGACATTTTATTAAGAGGAGGAGACATTTTTTCAAATGTAGAGACATCTTATTTTGTTAAGAGACATCTCTGGGGAGACATATTTACCTGACAAGAGACATCTTTTCCAAGAAGAAGATGTCTTGTCCTATCAAGAGATATCTTTGCCTGACAAGAGATGTCTTTTCCTAGAATGAAATATCTCACTCTAATAGGAGACATCTTCCATAGGCCAAAGATATCTTTCTTGAGTCTTGGATGTTGTAGAAAGATGTTTTGGAAATCTTGTACACATCTCATACAACTAAGAAAAGTTTTAAGTTGGCAATTCCAAGTTTGGAAATAGCTTGAAAAGGTGAGAACAAGATGGAAATAGATGAGGATCTTTAAGTTTATCACTAAAAAGGTTTCATTATGGTTCTAATCTTGAATTTAATAAATTTCATTTGTGTTTTCATGTTTTTTAATAAGATGTGTTGAGTTAAGATGGAGAGTTAAGCATATGAGAGTTTTTTGTGAGAGATTACATGTGTATGCATCTCTATGGTTAATTGTCTATTTGGTCATTATCACTCTTAGTGTGTATGCTGTGTGTGATCTCGGTTTTATGCCTATTGAAGAGATCTCATTTGGTTATGTCTTGCATTAAGGATAATTGTTGTGTGGTTATTGAACCTTATGCTTTGCAATGTCATTGAATGTGTGAGTGTATTGTTGTCAATGCTTTACAATAATTGAAGATAGCTACTTTTTTCTTATTTTCTAGCAAATTGAATTGTCTTCATATATTCTAGATTCGGTGTGTGTTTGAAAGGTTAAAGCAAACAAAGTGACCTTGCTCCAGCGTTATTAGTATCAGAGAC
This sequence comes from Gnetum montanum, assembly GCA_015680685.1. Lineage (NCBI taxonomy): Eukaryota > Viridiplantae > Streptophyta > Gnetopsida > Gnetales > Gnetaceae > Gnetum > Gnetum montanum. The sequence continues at coordinate 517,017 of MNCI01023539.1, read as the reverse complement.
ATTAGGTTTATGATTATTGAAAACCAATTGCAGATTTTTTGTGTTAGTTTCAAATGGCTCCTAAGAAGAAACAAGTTTAAGCCTTGAATAGATACATGGGAAGCATGAGATCTATATTTCAATTGATGGTTGCATGAGTGAATGAGATCAATGCCAAGGTAGATAGGAATGCATGTGCCAACCATATTTAGACTTGTGGTGGTGAGCATTTAAGTTTAAATGGTGATAAAGAAGTTTCTCTACTAGGTGAAGGGAAAGTAGATGAGAAGGAAGGACATTCTAGCTATGGGAGTGTGGAAACTCATCAACTAGTGGGAGAAAATCCAAGTCCTCATGTCATAGTTCCAAGATTTTCATCATTGGCATCTGTTTCTTCTCATGACAAGCTTGATGATGAAGATAAAGGCTTTCTAGAGTGTTCAGAAATGTTGCTAGACTTTCATATATGGAACTAGATGCTTTTAATGGTGTAGATGGCACCAATGCTTTGACAAGTTGGCTGAAGGTACTTGAGAAGCATTTTGAGTTAGAGGAGATACCAAATAAATTGAGGGTACTATTTGCTAAATCTAGATTAAAATTTATGGCTTCTACTTAGTGGGAAAAAGAGTCCCAAAGTTCTAAGAGGTGTATCGTCAACCGATCAAGGATTAGACTCTCATAAAATATAGGTTGAGGAGAAAATTTGAACAATCTTGGTAGAGGCAAGAGATAATCCTAAAGTATTCCATTAAGCTAAGGTAAACTAGGAGAAGTATGAATAGGATTGAATCTTTCTTGGAGGTCTCAAAATGATGATTTAGTAGTAGTTGTCATTCTATGAGCCATAAACTCTTAATGAGACTTATAATTTGGCACTCATGGTAGAAAAGAAACTCATCGGATTTAGGATTACAAGTAAACACACTTTAAAGAGGAAGCACAGGGGATCCAAGTCAAAGAAGGGAACTACGTAAAAATTTGAAGACAAGGATAGAAACCATGACAATAAGCCAAAGAAGGGTGACTATTGTATAATATTGTTAGACCCTTTGATGCTGAGTGAAACCTCAATTGAATTCATCAATGTATTTTATACAATTGTACATTCTTACAAAAAAGTCTTCAATGTGTTCTTTCTTTTTTATCTCAAGTTTGTCAAATTGGATTCTATATAAAATTTCTTTGGTTTGTTAATTTTTTGCATTACTAAGATAATCTAAGCATAATCCTTCTTATATTTTTTGTAGGTTTTCAAGGGGCATAGTCTTCCCAATAGATACATCGAATATAATAATCACTCTTTTTTATTTCTCATCTTCCAATAGTTAATTCATGGAAGAATTATCTTCTTTTTTAACTTCTTTAGTTGTAGTAGAATCAAAGGGAGTATTTCCTAGTTCAATGGCCTTCCACACATCATTCACTTTGAGGTCTTTCGTCATGTTTTCTCAAGAAATAAAATCTTGCATTCCATTAAAATGATGAAACATTTGGCAATTTTCTTATTGCAACTCATGGTGGTTCTAACTCCAATATGACTATTAATAATATTTCTAGTAATATTTTTTTAAAAAACTATTAATTTTGTATTTGAGTTTATTTTTTATTTTTTGGTATTAGGAATTTTGAAATATCTAAAGTTTTGAAAATTCTGTAAACAGATTGTTGATTTTTGAATGCTTGAGTGTCTAGTTAAGGTGATTACTTGTAACAATATGCTAATAATTGAAACTAAAAGAATTGATGAAAATTATGATAATAAGAGTGTGAGAATAAAAAGTGCAAGAAAGAGGAATAGGAATAGTCAAATTAGTTGAGAAACTCTTGCATCATCTTTACTAACTGATCTCAGGCCATTTACATCATGGTATGACCTTTGTTTATATAGAATCTTATTGGGGCCATATTAAGGGTTAATAAAAAGTCATTTTCCACTAATAAAAATAAATAAAAATTGAAAAAGATGATGAATTGAGGCCAAAATCATTTACATCTACCCATCAGACCATAAGTTCTCAAATAAATGAAAAAAATTAAAATTTTTTCATAAGTCAACTAAAACCAATTTTAGTATTCTTTTTTACAGAATTTGTTGTTTTTAATTTATAACACAAAGAATGCTACCTAGTAGAATAAATCCTTATCACTAGGTTAACACCTCATTGTTAGAATCTATAGTTTGAGCATGAATTTCAAGATTTCCAAGAGGTCATCCATCCTGGTACTATTTTAGGACAAGCACACTTAATTACAAAATTTTTATCTCTGTTCTTACCAAACTATCAATAAATTATTTTGTCTTCTTCCTTTAAGTGATAATAAAAAAAATAACATTTTGATCCCTATGTTACAAAGCAAATTGATGCTACTTGCATTACACACTAATTATTAATATTTGAAGTTGTTACACACATCTGGAAGAAATCTGGAGCAAAATAGGTAGAAATAAAGAAGCTTGAAGTCATAAAAATCAAGTTTTATGCTAATCACCTTGCATCACTTGGCACAACCTCTAGTAATATAGTTTTAACTATATTGGGTTGTGTAACTTTAGTAATCTCAAGTAATATCCTCATTCTTTATTCTTTAGCATTTCACATTTTCACAACACTTAATTGGCAGGAATTAATATCATATTAATTAGAGCTACGATCAAAAATCTCTAACAATATCAACCACTTTTCAAAACAAAAAAGCTTCAGCACATTCTCTAACATAATAATTACTCTATTAAATATGACAAGATGTATCACTTGTGCCAATAAAATGTGGCTTAGGTGGTTAACTCATTATTTATTAAGGATTTTCCAAGTAAGAGATTTCTAATTCAAGTCAAACTTGAGATATTATTATATTCCTCTATAATTCCTCTAGTGTATCATGTTAGCCACCTATCTTAGGATGTACCTATAGTCTTTTTTTTTTTTTTTGTGGATTTTACCTAGATAACAATAGAGTAGAGGCATCATTGAAAGTCTTGTTAGTGAAAATAACTTCTCCATAATTATAATTCTTCTATTCGAGATTCTAAATCACTTCCAACTTCTCCAAAATATGGGCCAAGTGCTTATCCTTACATTTGAAGAACATTCTTTGTCATATTATATCGCCCCATCAAACAGGCTTTGTTCCTTGGAGATACATTTTAAATAATGTGGTCATTGCTTGGGAAGGTCTTCAGTGGGCCAAGGACAATGGTCAAGATATCCTTTTGATGAAGCTAGACTATGCAAAAGCCTATGACAATATTAAGTGGGACTTTATTATCCAGACCATGACTAAACTGGGTTTTGATCATAAGTTTCTTCATATGGTAAAATGCTTATTCTCAAATGCTACTACGAGAATAGCTACTACCTTTGGTATCACTTCTCCCATCTCTTTTCATAGGTTAGTAAGGTAAGATTGTCCTCTTACCCCTTACCTCTTCATCATCATTGCTGACTTCATTTGTCATCAATTAAACTTTGATATTCAAAATAAGGTCCTCTTCGAGGTTTGTCTCTCTTCCCTTCAATATCAGTTCTTAATATGCATTTCACCAACGACTCCTTTTTCCTCATTCAAAACACTACTGCTAATGTGCAACAACTCTCATCTCGGGTGGAGCAATATTGCTCTCTCTCCAGCTTTGCTATTAATTGGAGTAAATTTTCTGTTTATAGTTTCAACAATAATTACAGTCATTTGCCCAACTATAACTTGGAGCTTACTCAAGACCAAGGTATCATTAAGATTTTGGGTATGCCCTTCCATTTTAGAGGTCCTACTACAGTCCTCTGGGAGCAAATAATTTCTTGGATTCAAAGGAAAATTGAAAAATAGAAGACTAAACCCTCACCCTTACAAGTACCTTGTCTATAAATCTATTTGTGCTTATACTCATGTGTATTATTCCTCATGATAGGCTTCTTCCTATGCTGGCTATCAGAAACTGAAATGATTATTTCAAGACTTCATGTGGTCATCTAAAGACTCCCAAAAAGGTTTCCATCATGTTGTTTGGAATATTGTTACTCTTCCTAAGAATAGGGGTGGTTTAGGCCTTTTGAATTCTTTCAAACAAGGGCTCACCTTAGTTGCTAAGTGGTTGGTTCAACATCTAGATGCCCTTGACAATATTAGGAGTCTTCTCCAGTTAAGGCTCCAACAAACATTTTCCAAAAATAAGCCCTTTTGAAAAGGTAACCATCCTATTAATTAGATCCTCTCTCCCCATGCTATCACCATTCCCGAGTCCCATGTCTTCAAAAGTATTAGGAGGGCCTAGTCAGCTTTACACTAGACTAATGTCAAGATTAATCCTACTCTTCTTTCTAAGCTTTGCTCCTAGTGGTTACCCTTGTGACCTACTCTTCTTACCACTATGAATGCAAGGGTAGCCACTACTTGGTATTAGAAGGGAGCTATTTCCCTTAGTTATCTTCATCTTGTAGATCAATGGATTTCTTGGGAAGTGTTTGAAATTTATATGGGGGTTCCAAAACAATGTACCATTACTTAGATCAAGTTTATGATTTCATTCATCCATACATGCAATTGGACATTTCAGTCCAAAGTATTTTTCATGGTCTCCAATGGACCAATGGGTCAAAACTTATGTTTTATAAGCCACATGTTTCCTTTCAACTGTTGCATGATTCCTCGATGGTCATTCAATGTTGTAATAAATCTTGGCACAAACAAGAGTATGAGCAATTCTGGATCTCCCTCTTCAACCAAATTTGGAACCTTCTGACTATTCATAAAATTCAACAATTTCTTTGGTGTCTTCTCCATCAAGGTTTACCCATCAGAAAATGCCTTGAATATGTTGGAGATCACACTCCTAAGTGCCCTCTCTGTGGTGGAATTGAGGATTTTATCCATGTTTTTTGGCATTGCCACTTTGCTTAGCATACGTGGGGATGGGCTTCTAAAGTTATCCCTTCATGCAAGCTTTCTCAAAATGACATTATGTTTGACTTTTTGTCTACCACTTATGTGAACTTCAATTTTTTTTGGAAGGTTATTAAGCCCATTGTTCTATATTATATATGGAAGTGCATATGTACTATTATTTTTTAGAGGACTAATTATTTAAATTTGTATCATCTAACTATTATGGAGAAATTGTAGATCCTTCGCCTTGTTCACTTCCAAATCATATCTCATGTTTCAAAGCTCAAGTTGGATAATAATCAATTGATTCATCTATTGCAGACTTGAAGCAAATACTTGAGTCCCAACAATCTTTCTCAACATGACTTGGCTTCACTAGAGTGTTTCTTCATAATTTCGGGTATTTTCTGCTTCATCCAATTTTCTACCACTCTTATTTGCTCTCATTTTTAATTGATCCTTGGTGGATGGTAGATCTCCAAATTGTATTCCTCCACTTTGGGATCAGTTGTTTGTAAAGATATTTCCCTACGTAACACCCCCAGTTCATTATGTTCCCTTTAACTTCCATATCTAGTTTAAATATCTTGATGTTGAATATGTATTTAATGTCTTTTTTTCTATTAATAAAACTTGCTTTTCAGGGTCTAACACCACCCCCTCCACCTCTAAATTACTCCCAACTTCTTCTACTAACACTAAAATTTTTACTTCTTCTATCAATGTAAAAATTTTTATTGATTTTCATAATTCATATTTAGAAACCACGAAGCAAAAATTTATGACACCTTCCTCTAGTGATATTATTGCAAATAAAATACCTTATTTGGTTTTTTCTAATGATGTATATAAGTCATTAGTTGTTAATTTTACATCATAATATACATTCATTCAAATTTTGGGTTACCTACCTCACAATCAAAGTTTGGTTTTCTAGCTAAATAATGTGATGCAAAATCATAACATTCAAGTCATTCATGTCATGTACTATTCTCTTTTTTTTACTTGTTGAGCTAAGTAATGCTTCAATGGTGCTATGTAACCTAAATATAAGGTCATTTATAAATAAGCATGTAATGTTGATCATTCATAAGTAGACACTAGATTTTGATATCCAATTAGAAGAATATTCTAAAGTTTCATATTTTTGTTTTGTTATTTAATCTTCTAAGATTTTTTAGAGAGTTGAGGAGCAAATTATTAGTCTTCTTAGTTTTATTAAGCATATGGAATTTATAACCACACCATTGGATTTGTATACATTGTTTTTTGTTGAAATTAATCTTCTTAACTATAAAAGCAAATTGGCATTGCAAGTAAGTGAAAAAACTTACATTGAACCAAGTCCAAAGGATTTGTTCAACCAATCAAAAACTGACATTGCAAATAAACTCTTCTCTTTGCCAATCAAAAACTGACATTGCAAATAAACTCTTCTCTTTGGGTAAATTGATCTTAGACCTGTCTCAACAGGAGATGATGAGAATTAATTCTTTTTACCATTATGCACAGAAAGAAAAGTTTCCATGAGATAAATATAATAATACGGGCTATAGACAAAACTGCCAAAAAAGTTTTCTTCCAGTGCCAAAATTTGTTTCTGGCTGCAATTATTTACTGCTGGCTTGCAGTTGCAGGCATGCTACTTAAAACCTTCTTAGCAATAATGGTATGTAATTATTGGCAAATTCAACTCCTGAATTCATACAGCTGACAGATATGGTTAGAATAATGTTACNCATGTCATGTACTTTTTTTTTTCTCTCTCTCTTTTTACTTGTTGAGCTAGGTAAGGCTTCAATGGTGCAATGTAACCTAAATATAAGGTCATTTATAAATAAGCATGTAATGTTGATCATTCATAAGTGGACACCAGATTTTGATATCCCAATTAGAAGAATACTCTAAAGTTTCATATTTTTGTTGAGTTATTTAATCTTTTAAGATATTTTAGAGAGTTGAGGAGCAAATTATTATTCTTGGTTTTATTAAGCATATGGAATTTATAACCACACCATTTGATTAGTATACATTGTTTTTTGTTGAAATTAATCTTCTTAACTATAAAAGCCAATCAGCATTGCAAGTAAATGAAAAAACTTACATTGAACCAATCAAAAACTGAAAATTTTTATGAAGTCCAAAGAATTTGTTGAACCAATCAAAAACTTACATTGCAAATAAGCTCTTCTCTATGGGTAAATTGATCTTAGACCTGTCTCAGGAGATGATGAGAATTCATTCTTTCTGCAGCAATTTAATTCCTGACTCTAATCTTTTACCATTATGCACAGAAAGAAAAGTTTCCATGAGATACATACATATAATAATACGGGCTAGAGACAAAATTGCCAAAAAGTTTTCTTCGAGTGCCAAAATTTGTTTCTGGCTGCAATTATTTACTGCTGGCTTGCAGTTGCACGCATGCTACTTAAAACCTTCTTAGCAATAAGGGTATGTAATTATTGGCAAATTCAACTCCTGAATTCATACAGCTGACAGATATGGTTAGAATAATGTTACCATAATGATAATGATGGTGACGCCTCTGAGGTTGTAGTTATTTAAAACATAAAAGAATCTTTTCTGAAAGGTAAGAAGTAAGAAGTAATTTTAGTCGAATTTTCTGGCTAGTTAGCTGAACAGTTGAAAACTAACAACGGTGCAGAGTTCCGAAAATATCGTGAAAAGCTAGGAAACGAGTGGTCCTAAGTTTTGGCATCGTAACTCTGCATTGCTTGAATACAGACTAAGAAACGACTGATTAGATTTAGCAACAGGGCTCTTCGGGCAACAAGCAATAGGATTGCTGAACAAATTTTCGAGTAATTGTTGAATTCTCTGTGAATTGTCTGAGATATTTTGTTTTCCGACTCTTTCTGTTACATTGCAATTTTACATGTGTCTGCAATTCCGTTTTGCCTGTGCAACCAAGAATTAAATGCCCAGATTGCTATCTTGACATTATTTGAATGCTGCCAAATTGCTGTGCTATATCAGTCAAAGGAAATGGTTTTTTCTATCTAAATGCGTAGTACATAGATCATCAATGGTTGTGAATAATGTCATTGAGATTTGGTTTTCAGTGCATCTTTTATAGTTTTATCTGAAAACTTCTAATTGCTGGTTTAATTAAAATTACTGAAGAAACATAACGTATCTGCTTTGGTTGCAGGGTTTTCTGATTTGAGTTAATGGCTACCCAAGAAGTTGGTAACAATCAAATTATTTTCAAGAATTATGTCACTGGAATGGTTAAGGAGTCTGACATGTTTGTAAAATCTGTGAAGATCTCTTTAAAATTGCAAGAAGAATCGCAAGATGTGCTGGTTAAGAATCTGTACTTGTCATGTGACCCTTACCTGCGGCTTCTCATGACAAATGTGGCCTCTGATATTAAAGAATCATTTTCGCCCGGGTCTGTGAGTATGAGATTTTTTATTCCTCAGATTATCAAGATAATAAAAATAATTAACTTGAAACTTTAGCTAGTGTACGAACTGTCAGAAGCATCAAATAACTTTCGAGGAAAAAGTTTTATTTTAGCTATTACTTGAATCAAGAACAACGTTTAATCCATTTCATTGATACCTATGATTAGTTTCTGGGAAACCAAATTGCCCTAGAATGTTATTCTAGAAAGCGTTTTCCCCTTCCATATTTTAAATTTAATCATACTGCAGTAAAAGTAGTTTGAAATAGGGTCATTTCTTCAGTTTCTGTGTTCCATGTCTTATTGACCTTCTATATATATTCATGCAGGTGTTAAATGGTAATGGGGTTGCAAAAGTAATTTCTTCTAACAACCCAAACTTCAAAGAAGGAGATATAGTGATGGGATATGTTGGATGGGAAGAATATAGCTTAATCCCAGGAGGTAACAGCTTGCAAAAGGTCAAATACACAGACATACCTCTATCATACTATGTTGGAATCTTAGGTAAAAAAACTGTTTCAATAATGTTTTTTTAACTCATTTCGTTATGGTTTTATGTAACCAAATCCAAGAAACATTTTAGCTCATTTTCTATTTCTGATGAGCTAAGGTTCATTCATTCTTGAGTTTGCAATCAGCCATCCTAATTTTTACATCAACCTGCATTCTTTTCATGAATATTTGTTCTATTAAAACAAACCGATGTAGATTTGAAGAGTGAATTTAGCTTATGCAGTGTTCGTTGTAGAATACCAAATTTGACAGTTTAATAATTGCTATAGATTTCTGACACTGCCAACAGTGCGATAACTTTTGTTTGTTCAAGCCATGTGAAAAAGACTTGAAAATCCATAGATTACTTTCCCAACAAGGTTTTTCTTTTACTTTCCCAAGACATCCTAGTTGAAAGATATATTTTGAACCTTTCTATGTTAAATTTCCATATATGCTCCTAGGGGTGTAGGGCAAGTAGTCAGGACACTCATCTCTCAGTTGGGAGCTTGTGGATTCAATTCTTGCATCAGCTTTTGAGCAGTAGAGTGATTGTGTTCCCAGCTCTGAGTTATATTCCCTAAAAAAATTCCAGATATTTTTCTCCACTGACATAAAGTTATTCTTTCATGATGATTTGTTATATCTAAGCTGGCAGCATTGACTATTCATCAACAATGATGAGCATGAAAAGAAAATATCAGCTATTCTGCTAAAAGATTAAATGATTTTTCAGTTTGACTTATGTTGCATACATACACCTTTTTTTAAGGTGTAATTTGTTCATGTTATATCAACTGTTCTCATGGCCAATGATGTTTCATTGTATATGACAGAACCTCTAAAGGATTATCACTTACAGGCTCAATATTTATCTTGCTAAGGCAGGGTCTTAGGAGGGATGTTAGATAAGCAAAGGCCCAATATCTTTTAAGTAACTGTGAACCCAAATCTTACAATTTGAGAAACAAGCACTTTACCATTACTCTAATAGACTTCACATCTTCCTTATTCTTGATCCAATTCCTTTTTTTTTCTTTTTTTCTTGTTTTTTCCTTTTTTTGGATTTTCTCCTCCTGGTTCAATAAGCAATTTATTATAGGATAATTTTTTTATCTTTGTTTTCTTGTATTTGTTTGCTCGAAAATGCTTTTAGCTGAATATTTATAATCATTATTCCAGGAATGCCTGGCCTCACAGCATATTTAGGCTTCTATGATATTTCACCTCCAAAGTCAGGTGCAACAGTGTTTATCTCTGCAGCCTCTGGAGCAGTTGGTCAGCTTGTTGGCCAATTTGCTAAGCTCCATGGGTGTTATGTTGTTGGCAGTGCTGGTAGTAAAGAAAAGGTACAGCCTACTCCTCCTTCATGTATTTTAATCATGTCTTGCTACATATGTAAATATAAAAGGATTATGGATCCACATTTAATGAATAAGGCAGGTCCTAGTTTCTGATAATGTTTTTTCTTGAACAATGGGTCTACTGTTTTTATTACAATAAGAACATTGTACTATTGTAAATTCCTGATTATATTAGATTTATTGATTTTAATTTTAATATCAGACAAATTTGTNGATTTTTTTTTTTTTTTTTTTTTTTTGTGCATGTACAATAGCAATATCTTATTTATTCATTTTACAAATTTGATTTCGTGTAGGTGGAATTGTTGAAAGGAAAATTTGGTTTTGATGATGCATTTAACTACAAGGCGGAGGTTAATTTGAATGCTGCTCTAAAAAGGTATACCCATGCATCAACATCAAATAAAAATGGCTATAGCACATATTAAATACTAATAATAACAATAATGGCAAAGATACACACAAGTCAGTTACATTCAAAGGTCAGAATTGAAATATGAATTTGTAACAGAGAAAGCTAAATCTTTACTGTCCATATTTCATCCATCTAGCATCCACACACATGAAAATTTGTATAGTTCAACTTTACACATGAAAATTTGTATAGTTCAACTTTACATGTAGATTGCAATCAAGGAAACTGTGGCTTAACCTGATATCAGTTTAACCATTTTTCATGAAGATGGGACTTCCTTAAATGTTGTATGAAGTAACAAAATTGAACGTTGATGACTGATATGAAAGTCTTTTCTAGGTGTTGCCCAAAGGGTATCGACATCTACTTTGAAAATGTTGGCGGAGAAATGCTTGAAGCTGTGTTGGAAAACATGAACAACTTTGGACGCATTGCTGCATGTGGAATGATTTCCCATTACAATTCAGAAGAAACCAAAGGCCTACGAAACTTATTCCTTGTTGTCACTAAGAGAATAAAGATGCAAGGATTCAATATATTCGATTCTTGGCATAAGTACCCTGAGTTTGTTGAAGTTGTAGCAGGCTGGATAAAGGAAGGGAAACTGACCTATGTGGAAGATGTTGCTGTAGGAATTGAGAATGCACCAGCTGCGCTTGTTGGCCTATTCCATGGGAAAAACATTGGAAAGCAAGTTGTCAAAGTTGCAGATGAGTAAGCAATACAAGTTAACTGCAACGATACAATAATTCATGCAGAGTTTTTGTCTGGTTCTGTATATTCCGTGACAATTATTTGCAATGGAACCATTTTAAATTTATATATATATATATATATATCCGCATTACTAGTAAATGGGTACCCAATAATATCATCGTTCCAGCCTTTTTTTAACAACACCGGATCATTTACATGGTTTTCCATTACCGTTTATTTCTATTGAGCCTAAATTTTCATCTATCATCTTCGACCTTTTCTTCTTTATCCTTTTTGTTCATCTTCTCAGCGTTTTTGTCCCTCTTCTTAGCAACTTTCCTGAACTGTGATGTTCATTTTTTTTAGTTGAAAAGTTCAATATTCAATATTCCTTGGACATGATCAAATCATTTAAGATATCATTCTTATAATTTATTTTTGGTACTAACTAGTTCAAGACTTTCTTTAAATTATACAATTTATCTCTTTTCGTAACATTCAACATCTACTTAAGCATTCACATTTTTGCTACACTAGTATGCTGTTTATGTTTCTTTTTTACAATGTAACATTTACCACCATATAGAACTGGAGAACTAATTATTCTTATGTAAAGTTTTCTTGTAAATTTATTGGAACCCTCTACTTAAAATATCACTAGCCTATATTTAGATCACCTTTCTTCAATCCTGTTTTTAATATCTTTATCAATTTTGCAATCTCCTTGGAGCATCATGCTTTTTATAAGGAGGGATATTTTATTCTTGAATTGTTACTTCTATGTCATCACTACTCATAATTTCATTAAAAGTACATTCCATGTATTTTAGCCTACTTTTACTAATTTTTAAACCTTGTGATTTAAAAGTTTGTTTCTACCTTTTTATTTTAGAAGCAATATTTGTTTGAAATGTATCTATCTATATAATATCACCTGCAAACAACATGTATCAAGGGATTTCACCCTAAATTACCTTAGTCCATACGTAACAATAGCAAACAAGCTTATGCTTATTCAAAAATTAGAAGTTATAGCAAACAAGCTTATGCTTATTCAAAAATTAGAAGTTATTCCACATATCGTTCTAGCTCTTTCATAGATGTCTTAAATCACTTTAACATTAATAAGCCTACCAAAAAAATGCTATTCTCTAATTCTAGTAATAAGCCTACCATAAAAATGCTATTCTCTAATTCTAGTGGTAGCTTCTATTAATAATACATCACAATTAAGTAGAAAACCAAAATAATAGCTCTAACCAAACTTTACAAGATGAGAAAACACACTAAGATATCACTTGATGCTAGAGAACTTAATTGACTTGACAACTTGATATTTTTATACATTCTTCGCCATCACTTATATGGTGGTTTATATATTAATCAAGGGTGGTTACATACTTCACTTCATACAAAGAAAGAAGTTATGCATTACATGTTTAATATACATTCAACAAGTTTGGAGTTACAATTATTCAAGGCCATTTTATGTAGCTACTAAATAAGCTTACGGAATCGCTTGTTTATTTATTAATATTTTTGGCCAAGAGGCCAACTACCAACCTTGTATAAGAGAGCCCTCCTCAATCATAGTAAAATAATTTTATAGTCATAACGGTGAGAGGGAGCTCTCTTTCTCTTGTTGTAATAAATAAGGAAGAGCTTTATGGCTAAGAGGCTAAACTACCAAGGTAGACTCTCTTGGACAAAGCTGATAATTGACCTCCACCAAATAATTGTCTTCATAATGTTGGGCTAAGAGATAACATTATCTAAGGGAGAACATTTTTACGAAGTTATATTTTGGCTAAGAGTTTGTCAAGAGGCTAACTACTTTGTTACCCAAACTTTGTCCCTTGAAATAAATAATTTTTGTTGGTGAAGAAATGAACTTTCTCACAAGAATTATCATTGAATAACATACAGTAGTTTTGATTTTTGTTTTCAATGTGAAAATCAATTCGGAGTGAAACAATGTGACATTTTACAAATTTGAAAAATATTAAAATCTCTCAAAAAAATAATAAATATCTCATAAATATATAGCTAAACTAATCATAAGCATATGTAAATGGTTGTTGGCATATTAAAATTTACAACATAATCAACATTCCTCCCACTTGTTGATTTTAATACAACGGAGCATTGACTAATCCAACACCTTATCTACACTAGTTGAACTTGTCAACAAGAATGGTCTTGGTCAATATGTCTACTAGACTTTCTAATGTAATATTCTTATCAAAGAAAATTTTTCTTTTCTTAATTTAATCCCAAATGGAGTGCTATTGAATTAATCTTTGCAAATGGAGTGCTATTGAATTGATCTTTGCATAGACCATAGAATTCCTTAACAAGCTAATTGCACTTTGGTTAACACAAAAGATGTTTTCTTTTATCTTGCCCAAAATTCTTTGACAAGTGAATTGCACTTTTGTTATCAAAACAAATATTTACTTCTTTATCCATTGTTCTCACACGAAGTCTTAGCTATAGCAAAACATAGATACACAACTTTCAGCCTCGTTTGTTTTCAACTCAATGCACCTCTCTTTAAAAAATTTTACTCTTTTTTGTTCCCCCTTTTGGTATCTTTCATTTTTGGATAATCCATTTCTTCATTTGATTTTGAACATTGTTTTATAAACAATTTCATTGGATCATCCATTTCTTTATTTTGTATCTTTCATTTTTTGATAATCCATTTCTTCATTTGATTTTGAACATTTTTGTATCATCCATTTCTTTATTTAACTTTGAGAATTGTTTCATATGTTTTCTAATACTTAAATACCACATGTAGATAGACTAACCATAAACTTTTAGCTTTGTTCTCATTTAATTTCTATGCCCAAAATTTTGTGCAACGGTACCATGATCTTTCATTTCAAACTAAAATATCAATTATCTCTAGCATGTTAATTCTTCTTACCATGACATCACCAACATACAATTGGAGTGTCAAACAAACTTTAGTTTCTTGAGGCTCATTAAAAGATATTATAAAATCAAGCATCAACAGACCAGTATCAAATTTATTACATTTGATATATCAACTAAGAAGGCCAAATCTCTGCACCATCTTTTTCTTTATTTGTTTTTGCTATGTTTTATTTTATTTGTGTTTACCATGTTTAACCCTAGGCAAAAGGTGGAGGTGCTGAATCACCTATTGTATATGCATGAGTTCAAAAAAAAAGGCCTTTAACTGCATAGGGATGAATCGAGTTTCAGAACAAGAGAGTGCTAAGCATTATCAACTAGATTTATTTTTAACCTTGCTATTATTATTTTCGGAAAGTAGAGAATATATCTATATAGAAACACATTTTGTTGATCCCTGGAGACGAAACATAAGAAAAGACAGACTGGATTGCATTTGTTGGATGATACAATATAAAATGGAGATCTGAAGAATTGTTTTTATAACATGACACACGCAGGTTTGAGCAATTGGAATTGCATTTTTCAGATACGAAGCATTCTTAAAGCGAACCTTAATAATTCAGAACTAGAAAAACATTCCTTACCTATAGTTCTGCAAAGCAACCTTAATAATTCAGAACTACCAAAAAATTCCTATCTATGGTTCTGCAAAGCAATCTAAAACGTAACCAATAAAGTTTTGGCTGCAAAGACTAGTGTAACTTCACAACATGTCACGCCGAAGAATTCATTTTCGAACATAAACATCATCTGTAATCCATTCCGACTTTGCAGTCCTTTCTAACAAGCACATGTTTAAATTACAAAAACTTCCGTTGCTCCAAGTCCAACTAGCATGATATCATCAATACCTATAACAATAACACTAAAACCTACTGATTCGACAGAGAACACTAATCCATACTTGAAATATCACAGCAACTCTCAAAATCTTGGAATTTTACCACGAGTATCCCAAGCAAAAATTTAGAACTTCCAAATACTTCAACTTTGGAAAGTCCAGAACAAAAAAAATTCCTCTGCAGTGGTAACCCCTCATCATAGAGACAGATAAACATTACTTGGACCCATGCTTGGCGGTGTTGTGTTGACTCAGTGCCTGCTCAGTCGTGAATGACCTGCTCACGAAGTCCACGCTAGAATAAGCACTTTTTCGAGCAATTTCTTCTCAATATCAACGTGTAAAATAGCAACTGTCGCTTATGAACATAATTGAGACATTTGCAGAATTCAGCGTTCCTTAGGAAGGTGCTCAGAAAGATTCAGAATGGATTTGACTTATCCTCAAAATTTAATCAGTTTAACGAGATAAAACATCATCATGGCACCAATTCTTGCAAATGCCTCAAGAATGCCAAAACTTTCAAAACGCTCGACCCAGATGCAAACGAACATTTAAATAACAAAAAAGAGACAATAAAACATCTAGCCAACCACGTACTGTTGGCACAAGGCTAGATAATCATGATACTAAACTGAAAGAAATTCTCATAATTGAGAACAACAATAGCCAAGAAATCAACTTGCAACAAAATGCACACCTACTTTGAACAGCTGTTGCATGCATGACCTTCAAGTTTCTTTCCAGAAGCAGTGGCTGGAGTTTTAGGGCTCTACGAAGCACAAGACACATAAGCTCAAATGATTACAAAAGATTTAAAAAAAAAACCAAAACAAAAGTCAATCTAATTACGAAGCCGCTACCTGTTTCGAAGCAGTGGCAGGTTTGGGAGTTTGACCCTTCTTAGCAGGTGTTTGAACATTATTCGCAGGGGTACCTGGATATAAATAGTCATTTGGATATCAGAAAAATTGTTATCGTCTTCCTGTAACGTTCATACAAATATAATAACACACTCCTTGCAGTAAGCCAACCATACCTTTCTTCTGCTCACTGGTTGTAACTTTAGCCTTTTTGTCTGTAGGAGGAGTCTTCAAAGCTGATTCCGGAGCAGACCTTTTCTTCCCAGCTTCAACCTAACATTCGCAAGAATAAGAACAAATAGTACATACAAATAGCAATATATAATACAAACTTGCAGATGTTTAACAAAAGACTTGAGATCTAGTAATAAGCACCTTAACGTTTTTCTGCTTCTTATTCTCCTCCTCATCTTCTTCTTCCTCATCATCGTCCTCGTCCTCGTCATCATCATCTTCGTCATCAGAGCCATCTTCATCATCACTGGATGCATCCGTGGTGTCCTGAATATAATATGAAATGCAAGATTAAGACTTCCAAGTTGGTCAACGCTTGAAAACACCCAATGAAAAATAGACATATAAATAACGTACAACACCTGATCATCGTCTCCATCCTCGTCCTCGTCTTCTTCATCGTCATCTTCAGAAACATCATCGTCATCCTCGCTTGATGGCTCAGGAGGCTTTACAAGTTTTTTCTGATCTTTCTTCTTCTGGGATCCTGTTTTTAATTCAGACTTAGCTGCTTCGGCCTTCGGCTTGGCATCTCCCTTATTATCCGTCTTTGCTACCCCCTTAGCATCCGTCTTTGCTACTACCTTAGCATCCGTCTTTGTTACCGCTTTCGCTCCACCAGCTGCTGGGGCATCCTTTTTACCTGCTATTTATGAAAAGTCAGGGGATGTAACTCCGTTAGGAAGTCTAACCATATAAAATTACAATGGGGTAATAGCTTAGGAATGTGATAGTAACGTAAACTTTTCATCTACCAAAATAATATAATGAAAACAATGGCTCACCATTCTCGTGTGCAAGAATTGCCTCCCGTAAAGCCTCGTCATCCTCAGATGATTCATCTAAATGCATCAAAACAGAAAGCATTCTCCCTCGATTAATTAAAGACACTTTTATCATTTATCAAATAACACAACTATATAAAGCATCTATTAAAACCCAACATATTGAATTAGAAATGATGTGTCAAAACAAGAATACAAAAGCTTCAGCTTCAGTTTCAGTAAACCATGATTCATAGTCTTTAAAAAAAGCCCTTGAAGATAAATTGCATGTATTTGTCTTCTTTTCCATGATTACCCATTTGAGACAGACATTGTAACGTTATAATGTTGTTGTATCGTTATAATGTTGCAGCAAAAGGCTTGTATGCCTTCTTTGTTTTTTTGTTTTTTTTTTTGCCTTCTGTCTTTATTTTTCATGAAAATGTAGGATTTGTACAATAATAGAAATTGAAGACGTTATTACCGTTTTAAGTCATGCTAAGACATATTTTGCAATACGACAGGCATGCTGCTATTGCGTAGCAACTCGATAACAAAAAATTGCCTCCTGGAATGTGTATTGCTTACCCGAATAGTCATCTGACGTATCATCTTCAAGGTTGACAGGAGTATTGTATCCAACAAAGTGAACAGAGCCCTTTGAATACGTATGCGACAGCTTAAATGGCTTAGAAAACACAACATCCAGCGAGAACTGGTCTGACTTTCCAGGAATCAAGGTTCCAACAACGTATTTCTTATCATCTGCGTGCACGTGCACAACTACTCTCTCTTCAACTTTCGAAGGATGAATCTCCCCAAATGCCACCTGAGAAATGTGAATGTATTTGTCTTCCCCAGGGTCGACATTCAAAGTCTGTCCAGGCTTAACCTCCTCACCTAAATACGATAGAAAGAATGAATTTCACCTTAGCTACAACAATCGGAACTACTCTTTAACCCGAATGAAACCAACAGACAATAATTTTTAACGTATCAAACAGACAAACTTAAGATAGATCAAAACACATATCAGAACGAATACAAAGCCTAAATGGAGCAACGAACACGGAGAAAAACCCAGAGCTACGAAACCAGAAAACGCCAACTCCAGCCTTAAATAGTGAACAAAATAAACCTATAACATTTTTTTAAAAAAAACAGCACTTCGTATCAATGGCGAAAGCGCAAAAACATCCTAAAACAAGAGACGATCCTCCTCCGGCAACACTACGAACTACGAAAGGTCAAAAATCGAGGAACCAAAAAACGACAGCTAAAGATACAAAGCATACAAAACATCAACAAAAACAAATCGATAGCATACATAAAACATGAAATCGAAGCTTGAAGAGTATGCGATAAGCACAAAAAAAGTAGAACCTAGCCGAAACGGGTTAAAACTACGAAGAAGATCAAATCCATACCCC
Organism: Gnetum montanum; assembly: GCA_015680685.1. Lineage (NCBI taxonomy): Eukaryota > Viridiplantae > Streptophyta > Gnetopsida > Gnetales > Gnetaceae > Gnetum > Gnetum montanum. The sequence continues at coordinate 498,673 of MNCI01023539.1, read as the reverse complement.
AGAAATCCATTGGCACCTCGTTAATGCAGAACAGATACAACACGAATGAAAGATTAGAGTGAGGATACGAAGCACCAGAGAAGGACTCCTTATTCAAGCTCTGCGCGCAAAATGAGGTATAAATAAGCAGTGGCTACCTGCTAAGAAATCAAAGCGGCCCTAAAACCCTAATTGCAACCCTAGACTTGAGCCCTGCAACCGAAGTAGAAACAAATAGTAACATCTGTTATTCCCCCTCATTTATAATCTCATTTGTGCCATTCGAATCTGTTGTTGCGCACATTCTAGAAACCCAAAGGATGCATGCTTTAAGCGGGATTATTAATAGCGAATCTCTTTTCTTCTTCTTCTTTTCTGTGTTTTTTTTTTTTTTCAATATTTTTTTTTTTTGGCTTTTTTCAGTAGCGCGATCCGTAACCCTGCTTTCCGCGGATGGATGGATCAAATTAATTATGCAGTTAATCTAAAAATGAAATCATGCAGTTAATGAATCCATCTTTGATTTCGTTGATATGTGCCCACTTTCAATTAGCAATAGAGTTACCTACACTCTAATGCTTTCGAGTTAGTTTTGATGATGTTTTTGCAAAAATTTAAAGGTTGTTTTATGGGAAGGGTGTTGATTTTAATGGATTATATGCATCGTTTATTAAATGAGGTGGTCCATTGGTGTGAAAACTAGTGTGCAACTTTCTTAAGGGCTTTGCCATGGCATTGGTGTTCTAGGAAGATAGGACAAATCATAATAATTACGAATTAATTCCAATAAATTCAATTCTTGCCAAGCTTTTGGGCACTATTTTGAAAATAAAATTAGTTCATAGGCAAAAATGCAAGATCTTCATGCTCAATCACAAGCAGGCTTCATGAAAAATCATTCTACTGTAGACCATCTAATAACTTTGTGTTAGCATGTAGAGAAAGCAAAAAGACCCAACCATACAACTTTTATCTATGTTGTTGATTTTCCCAAGGCTTGTGATTTTGTTACTTGAGATAAACTTTAGAAGAGATTGGATAGCATTAACATTCCACAAGATCTCCTTTCTATTGCTAAAAGAATCTATGAGATAGTTAACATTCTTATTAAAATTAATCTTACTGGAGAAGGAACAATTATCAATAACTCAGCTGAAGTTAAACAAGGATGTCTTTTGTCCCTACCCTTTTTGGCATATTTATAGATGAATTGAAGCAATGGATACAAAATGCCTATAATCATACTATGTTGGTAAATGGATTATTTTTGAACATGCTTCTCTTTGCTAATGATGTAACCTTGATGAATCACATTTTTCGCATGCTCCGATGTCAAGTACCCAACATCAGAGCCTCGACATCAGATTAGGTATCTGATGTCGGTGCCAAGACACGATATTGGATATATCTGATATCGCGTGATATACACTAGCCTATAAATATAGTGCTTGGGCTCACAGTTTCCATACAGTTTTTTAGTCAAAATAGCGAAGCTCTTGTAGTTTGTTTTCTTCAGAGGTGAGAATATTTTCTGAGTGCCTACAGCATGAGTCTAAGTGTGTACGAATCTTTGTTCGAACACTAATGAATCATGGTTTGCCAGGTGCTGATATTGGACCCATGTTATCAGAGCCTAGCTAACAATATCAGATATGCGATATCGTGATCCCTATGTAAGCCTATAAATACACAATTGGGCGCACGAGAGAGTCATAGGAAGTTAGTATTAGAGTAGAATCTTTTTGTCAGTTTTTCCTCTCAACCCTTTCTCTAGTGTATGCCTGCAGTGTGATGATTGTAATTGTACAGAACCTTTATTCAAGTGTGACGTACTTGGACATGCACATGATCGGCAATAAAGATCAAGATTACTTCATGATTGCGGCATTTACTTAATTTTAATTGTTATTTATTGCTTTCGTAATTAATATTTCTCTACCCTCATCTCCTACCCCTGTGAGTAAACACAAAATGTGTACGACTTAATCACGAGCATTTAAGTGTGACTACTTGGTATCCCAGTAGCATACCTAGGACATGCGCTTGGTAATCCCAGTGGGAGTACATAAGGTCCAAGATGTGTACAAATGATTAAGGATGGATGCTCATCACACTTAGGCTAGCTTAGATTCTCTTCACCCTTTCCCTCTTAGTTAAAACCAAGTTACTTTCCATTGCCTTTAGGAGTAGCACTAGTCTAGGACCACATCATACACCTCGCTCTAGACTAAACCATACATGATAAAGCAAATACTAGTCCAGGTGGAAAGATAGCGAACTGCGATCAACAAGTAACTATCTAGATACCATAACTAGCTCATCTGTAGAGTTCGATCAAATCGTGCGTGAACACTTGTATTCATATGGTTGTGTGTAGGGGTACCAAGCCACTCATCATTGGCGTCGTTGTTGGGGACGATGCTAGTTATTTAGATTAGTTACATCATACAAGATCGCTGTAACAAAGTATTAACGATACATATTTTAGAAAGAAGTAATTGTAACAAGTCACACACAAATTTACCACCATGTCTCTCTCACAAGACTATGATAGTGCAACAATCAGTAAGACAATTCATTGGAGAACCCACAAACTATATGACGATGAAGATGAAGTTTGGAGTACTCAATTTGATGAGGGGTCTCCTATGTACATAAACAAAGACAACATCGTCCCAACTCACAAATTCATAACCTACCTAGTGACGATGAACCCCTGCTGGCCACTAAGAGCCTAATGCATATACAAGAGGCTGTTCGAATATCCCGCAAGCATTATAAGGAAAGCCATCTACCTAGGCTTGATTTAAACAACTTTCCCAAGTTTTCAGGAGGCTATGATTTAGACCCGCAACATCATTTACAAGCCTTCCATGATGCTTGTATATGGAACAATATTGATATTGGATGGCAAAAACTTAAGCTCTTTCCCACGACACTCGTTGGCCAATAAAAAGTATGGTACAGGTCTTTAAAACCAAAATCAATTCAACATTAGCCAACAATGGTAGAACTCTTCAACGAAAAATATCAAACCTGATGAGACGCGATTTGCATGAGCCGCGATATCGCGTATGCGATATCACGGTTCACGGCCATATCTATAAATAAGAGGCGGCTCTCCCTTGTTTCCCCATCCTGAGTTAGAAGTAGGGAAACTTTGGCAGTTTGATCACTCCAGAGATAGAATATTTTCCATGTGCCTGCAGTAGGAGTCCTAAAGTGAACGGATCTTTATTGGAGCAACATTATACCTAAACACAAGTTGTGTACAGCAATAAAGACAAACTTCCTGGATAAACCTTGCAATGCATGGAATAGGATTTTATTTAATGTTATTTATTGCTTTCCTAGTAATGCGGAATGAGTACAACTTGATTACGAGCATCTAAGGATGTGTACGGATAGTCAAGGAATGGATGCTCATGAGTACGACTTGATTACAAGCATCTAAGGAAGTGTACGGATAGTCAAGGAACGGATGCTCATGAGTACGACTTGATTACGAGCATCTAAGGGTGTGTACGGATAGTCAAGGAACGGCTGCTCATCGCATGCGGTATGAGTATGACTTGATTACGAGCATCTAGTGTGACTACTTGGTAACCCAATGGCGTATTCAAGATCTGCACTTGGTAATCCTAGTGGTAGTTGTGCACCAAGATGTGTACGGTTAGTCAAGGAATTGGCTACTCATTATACTTAGGCTAGATTAGCTTTCTCAACCCTTTCCTCCTAGTTAAGTACCTCAGTACGACCACTTCAAGCACGTGCGTTACGTGCGGTGATCCCAGCAACGGTTAGCGTTTGGTAACCGCGGTTGCATCAGTTCAGGGTGTGTACGGTAAGTGGGAACAGATGCTGATGCTAGGTTAATTTAGGCTTAGTCATTAGTTAGAGTTAGTTAGTTTCTCAACCCTTCACCTCAATAGCATAGGAGAAAAACATAAAAAGATATAAAAATCATATACCTTGGACTTGCTTAACCATACACCATGACAACTACAAGTAAGTCTGGGAAGACAACGAATGATTAACCCCAAGTGTTCCATGGGGCGACTACAAGTAAGTCTGGGAAGACAACGAATGATTAACCCCAAGTGTTCCATGGGGCATGTAGGCACTTAGTCTGTGAAGTTCGACCAGATCGCACGTGCTATGCTCATTTCGTATGGTTGAGTGTAGGGGTACCTCGCCACTCATCAAAACCTATGCAAGAGTGTCAACCTTGAGGAGACAAATCCAAGAATGGAAACAAGCACAACATGAACCCTTGGACATGGCCTTAGAAAGATATTATGCATTGTTAAACAACTACCCAGGCCATGGGTTCTCCGAGGAGAGGCTAATGTACCATATTATAGATGGGCTCCATAATGAAACAAGGGAAACCCTAGGGATGTATGCCTGAGGTCAACTATATGAGCTACGAACCCACCAATTCTAAGAGCTTATTAGGTGAGTAGCAAAAGAAGAAGGAGAGTTAGCTAAATGGGAGAATGTTGAGAAATTTCAACAAGACCAAAATCTTGAATTAGCAAAGGTTTATGATCATGAAGAGGAGAAATCAACTCACCTCAAGGAGGTGGAATCATCTTTGCCAATACTATAATCACTAGATGAAATTAAGGCAAAGATCAATAAGATGACAAAATGGATACATGAAAAGTGTGGAGAATATGCCAACATTATTAGACGTAGAACCATGGCAAACCAAGAAATAGGACAGAACACCACTAGACAATCGAAAAGAAGGGTTGAAGAGGATAAGAACTCAACTGCTAATCATATGTATCAATGTAACATTTGCTTGTATGATTACCCCAAAGGTTAATGTCTAATCATGTCACATTTACATGAGCATTGGGAAAGAATGCTACATCTAGAGTTTGTACAAAAATACTATGTTCAATCATAGTGGCAAAAATCCCAGTTGTGGGGGAGGCTACCCTCAAACTGGTCACACCCTTTATATCATCTGAGCCCAAATGCTTATTAGGTTCAACATCCTATTTCCCCAACTGGGTCAACATCTTCTATCTCACCACATTGTTATTATTCTCCTAAGTACTATCAACCCATGTCCTCTTCCACAAGATCACCACCTCATGTTCCTTATACTTCTCCTTATCCTCAATATTCTCATCCTTCATCTCCTTCTACATCACCACCAATTGTGTCTGAAGGATTTGCACCACAACATCGACCCACGAATATTACTTGTGCTACTACTATCAACCGTAGTGGGAATCCTCCACAACATCAAAGGCATCCCTTCTTTACACATAACCATAGAAAGGGATAGCATAGTTCTGAGACCACTGCATCCTCCAACTTAGCATAAGTTCAACACTATGGTACATCTTTCTCCGCAAATACAACACCTCATGTTATCTTATTAGGGCCACCAATCAACAATCCAACAATCGTGCAGCCCAATGAATATAGCCACGTAGGGAGACATATTGCTCCTTGCATAATATCTTATGATCAAGGGTGCCATAGTGGGTCAACTCCATATTAATTAAACTCATCTTCTAACTTGCCCCACTATGTCAACTTCAATCAAGTGTGTGAACCACAATTTGGGTACATTCCAACCACCACATCAAAAGACACCTAATGGTTTGGATATGACCAGGTCCTAATATTTCCAAAATGCATGGATCCAATCCTTCTGATGAGTTATGAATTGTTGGCTGCAATATCGCAGCCATGATATTGCGTACACGATATCACAGCCTGTCTCCTCATCTATAAATAAGAGGTAGGCAAGTCTGGTAGGCATTTTTTGAAGTTTTAAAGTTTAAGTTCAGTAGTTTTGTAGAGACTCTTTGTTAGTTTTCCTCTCAACCTTTTTCTCCCAATGCATGCCCATAGTGTGGTGATTCTAATTATACGGCATCCTTATTCGAGTGTGACATACTTAGACATGCACATGACTGGCAATAAAGATCGAGATTACTTCATCATTGCAGCATCCACTTAGCTTAATTATTTATTTAATTGTTATTGTTATTTATTGCTTCCTTAGTTAATATCTCTCTACCCTTATCTCCTAGTAATGTAGAATGAGTATGACTTAATAATGAGCATTTAAGTGTAACTACTTGGTAACCCAGTAGCGTACCTAGGCCATGCATTTGGTAATCCTAGTGGTAGTCATGCACGAGGTCCAAGATGTGTACGGACGATTGAGGAACAAATGCTCATCGCACTTAGGCTAGTTTAGATTCTCTCTCACTCTCTCTCTCTCCTAGTCTAGTTGATATTATTTCCCATCATCCTCAGGAGTAGCATTAGTGTAGGAACACATCATACACCTTACCTTGGACTAAACCATACGTGACAAAGTTAATACTAGTCCAGGTGGGAAGACAGCGAACTGCGATCTACAAGTAACTGTCTAGATACCACAACTAGTTCGTCTGCAGAGTTTGACCAAATCGTGCGTGAAACGCTTGTATTCGTATGGTTGAGTGTAGGGGTACCTCGCCACTCATCATTGGCGTTGTTGCTGGGGACAATGCTAGTTATCTAGATTAGTTATATCATACAAGGTCGCTATACAGGAATTAACGATATATCTTTTAGGAAGAAATAATTACAAAAAGTCACATACAAATTCACACACAATTTCACAACCATGCCTCTCCTACAAGACTACGATAATGCCACATCTAATGAGGTAATTCATTGGAGAACCAACGAATTATATGACAATGAAGATTGGAGTACGCAATCTGAGGTGGGGGTTTCTTATAAACATAAATGAAGGCAACATCATCCCAATTCATGAAAGCATAACTTACTCGATGACGATGAACCCCTACTAGTCACTACAAGCCTAACACAAATACAAGAGGCTATTCAAATCTCCTGTAGGCATCGTAAAGAGAGCCACCTACCTAGGCTCAATTTAAACAACTTTCCCAATTTCTCAGGAGGCTATGACTTAGATCCGCAGCAACATTTACAAGCCTTCTACGATGCCTGTGCATGGAACAACATTGATAACGATTGGAAAAAACTCAAGCTCTTTCCTATGACACTCGTTAGCCAAGAAAAAGTATGGTATAGATCGTTAAAACCAAATTCACTACAATGTTGGCCAACAATGGTAGAACTCTTTAACGAAAGATATCAAACCTACGCAAGAGTGTCAACCTTGAGGAAACAAATCCAAGAGTGGAAACAAGCACAACATGAACCCTTGGACATGGCCTTAGAAAGATATTATGCATTGTTAAACAACTGTCTAGGCCATGAGTTCTCCAAGGAAAGGCTAATGTACCATATCATTGATGGGCTTTGTGATGAAACAAGAGAGACCCTAGGGTTGTATGTCCAAGGTCAACTATACAAACTATGAACCCATCAATTCAAAGAGCTTATTAAGCAGGTAGCAAAAGAAGAAGGAGAAATGGCTAGATGGGAGAGTGTTGAAAAACATCAATGGGACCAAAATCTCAACTTAACAGAGGTCCATAATCATAAAAGGTGAAATCAACCTATCTCAAGGAGGAAGAACCATCTTTGCCAGTACAACAATCATTAAAAGAAATCAAGGCAAAGATTAATAAGATGCTAGAATGGACGCATAAAAAGTGTGGAGAGTATATCAATATTATTGGAGATAGAGTTTTGACAACTCGAGAAGCAGGATAAAATATCATTAGACAATTGGAAAGAAGGGATGAGGAAAATAAGAGCTCAACTACCAATCACACGTATGAATGCAACATTTGCTTGTACGATCACCCCAAGCGCCAATGCCCCATCTTGTTACATTTATATGAGCATTGGGGAAGCACGTTACACCCAAAGTTCGTACAGAGATATTGTGTTCGATCACAGTGGCAACAATCCCATTCGTGGGGGAAGCCATCCCTAAACTAGGGACACCCTTCGTATCATCCGAATCCAAATGCTTATCTAGTTCAACATCCTGTTTCCCCGACTGGGTCAACATACTCTATCTTGCCGCATTATTATTCCCCTCAGTACTATCAACCCATGTCCTCAACACAATCACTGCCTTGTGTACCTTACACTTCTCCTAAATTTCAACATTCTCATCATTTCCCTCCTTCTACATCGCCACGAACTATTCTTGAAGTGTCTACAGCAACAACCCACAAACGTTACTTGTGCTACTATTACCAACAGCAGTGAGAGACCTCCTCAACATCGAAGGCGTCCCTTCTTTAGACATGATCGTAGGAAGGGAAAATACAGTTCCAAGGCCACTGCATTCTCCAACTCAGCACAAGTCCAACACTGTGGTGCATCATTCTCTTCGAACCCAACACCTCATGTTACTTCATTAGGGCCACCAATTAACACTCCAACAATCATATGGCCCAATGAATACAACCATGGAGGGTGACATCCTGATCCTTGCATACCATCTTACGGTCTCAAGTATCATAATGGGTCAACTCTTTACCTGGGAACCACAATGTATAAATTGCCCCACTATGCTTACTATAATCAGGTGTGTGAACTCGAATGGGGTAAGTATGACCGAGTTTCAATATTTCCAACATGCAAGGATCCTCACCTTTCATTTATCAATCCTTGCGATGCTCAACCATTCAGTTATGGGGGATATCCCCCATTTTAATAACAAGTGGGATTAATAAATATTTTCATTTTCTTTAATTTTACAATTTTTTGTTTTCCAGTTTTTCATTTTTCAATTTCTTGTTTTATCTTTTTATCTTTTTATCTTTTTATAAGTAATCTCATCTACGAATAAAACACTCATGTGGCTCATTGGTTGAGGTGTGTTCTATGTTATCGAGTCTCGAGCAATCATTTATTTAGATAGTGAGCCCATTACACCCACTCATCCATTTTACAAATAAGAGGTTTTGTTCGAGGGTACAGTGATATTCTTGGCATTCTTAAAACTTAAAATTAATTTTTTATTCATTGTACCCAAAATGAAGAAGAATGGACCAAGAGGGAATGATTAGGGTGTGACATCAAGGGGATTTGCAGATTCTCTTTGGTGACGTCTGTGAGAGTTATCATGCAACATGGCTGTACTAAGATCCTTGTAGATCTAACACAAAAATGGGAGTAAGAGTAATCAAAAGGGCACTCAAAAATCCAATGTTGTTCTAGGGGGTCCCACTAGAAAGACATGCATCCATGCCTGAAGGTTGGCGGCTTCTCTAGATTCAGAATAAAAAAAAACAACAAAGAAAGTGCCACAAAGCAAAAATCACTCCTCCCTTGAACAAAATGCCAAGTGATCGTACACCTTGTTGTTCTGGTACTCTCATAGTTGTTCATCATGGGATGAAACAATGCGATGTCATTGATCAGAGGAATGGACTTGGTCCTAATCTTGGAACAACGGGTTAATGACATATTAATCATGCTTTACATGTAGGATTCATTATGCCCTGGGTCAGTTACTTCATGTCCCAATCTCTACAATCCCTTCTATAGTCCGTCTCATTCCGCTGTTCATGTAATTTTAGCTCGTGTCTCGTATAGCATAGAATTCTTATCTCATTCCAGTGATACTTACATGTGTGTGTTTTGTGGAACCAATGTGGATTACATTTAACCCTTCTAGTGCCCACAGACATTTTCAAGAGTGGTTACACAAGGGCATTATATGTTAGAACCTGCTTTGGGGAGGACCCACTTGCATAATTTTTTTTGTAATTTGCACTCATAACACATCTTCTACACACCATCTATTACCCTCAGCATATTTTCAATGATATTCTTTCCCTTATTACTATCCCTCTGATTTGAACGTTCCTATGAACCATCACATAGCCTTTTTCTCTCCCTTACTACCTGAGGCCCTTATTGGTCAATTCCACATCATCATAATTATTCGTGCCTTCAAAACTAGTTAAATTACCCTGGAACCCTTTAACACTCGTCCACATGTCCTTAGTTTACATCATCCACTTTAGAAGACTCTTAAAAAATTTGGTATATTCCATAGTGCCTTAACATCGATAGGCCGCGATATCGCATCCCACAAATCTATATATACATGACCTCATACGCTACTTAACATCATTTTCAACTATTCACGTGGGGGAAGTCTTTCAAATTTCTCTCTATGACTTACGATTACGCATCCTTTGCTTTCATATCCATAACTCGCTCGCTGGTCCTCCAATTTTCATTCCATTTGAACCTACTTGAACCTAGAGTGTTCAGCTTAGTCATGGGGGAGGGGCACATGCTGAATAGTGCATACCTTTTTTGGAATTTGTCATTGCTCAAAGGACATTATCAAGGTAATTAGTTACAAAATTAAGGATAAATGTGCTAAAAACAATTTCATTCCCTTAGTTATACCGGGAAACTAGATTTGGAAACCACCTAAGCAAAGAGGATTCAATATTATAATCTTTTGGGGACATTTTAATTAACGTCACACAGAGATAAAGAAATTCCATTAAGGTAAGCAGTAAGGTATAACCTAACTTTGGAAACAACCTTACTAACAATTGGCCTCGTGTGATTGCAGATGGTTTCGAAACGTAGACAACAGGAAGGTCCTGCTCAAGGTGGGAGCAAACGACCTAGGAGAGGTGAAAGATAATTTCCTACTAGACATCATGCAGAGTAGGAGGAAAAATCATTTAGCATCCACCAAGAGGACCCTGCTACTGTACATTCAAGGCAGGTAGAAGGAAGAGCTGCTGTAGCACCTGAATAGGGAAAACATCTCACGTTGCCCCAAGATTATGTTTAGGCCATCTATGAAAGGTCCATATTCACTGCAATGATTGTGGAATTAAACTTTGGATGTTTCGAAGAATTTTCTCCAGAGGCCATTAGGGATCACCTCAAAGGGTCCCCATTATGGCCTATCCTCTCTGAAAGTGGTGCTTGGTACTTAGGGGAAACGTAACAATTTTGGCACAACAAAGAACAAGGCACCACAGTTAACATTTGTGATGTGACTGTTGATTTCTCTATTCAAGCCATTTTGGAAGTATTAAACCTTCTAAATATAGGGCTAAAGGTTTCTCAGTTGTCTACTTGTTCAGACCTTGATGCATGACAAGTTTGGTTGAAAAGGGCATATGGCAAGGAAGATAAGATATTTAGGGAGTTGATGACGAAAGAAATGATTTACTTCAAAATAGGAACTTATCACCTCTTCCCCACAAAAGGTTTAAAAATAATTTCAACATATGCGGCTAGAGGATGTGCAGTGTTGATGAAAGAGGTTAATGCTAACCTACCTCATCTCTATTTTACGGAGATCTTGAGGCAGTTTGAAGAACGAAAGATAGGGAAGCTTGCGTTGCCCTTCCCTTGTCTTATCAGGAAGCTGTGTAGACATGCTGGTATCAGAGGATACACCAATGATGTCCTCTGAAAATCCAAAAATTCTTCGTATGCTGAACTACTAAACCCACAAACCGCAAGGAAAATCACTGGTTAGACGCTGGGGCCAGAACAAGAAAAAGAACAAATGATAGGGCCAACTGCAACTCAACTTGCAGAACCCAGGAAACTTCCAAGCATAGGACCCAGCCAACAATAGGAAGCAAGGCCTAGCACGGGCCAGCAGGATCAACCATCACCACCACCGCAAGATTATAGATTGTCAATGAGCCATCTCAGGGCCATTGCTGAGACCGTCAGTTGGGGAAGTCGTGATGATGCAAATCTCTTTCGTGTCATCGACGATGCCATACAACCCATGATTTATTTGGATCATGCAAGGGGTGAAGTGTCCATCCATACAGAAGGAGGGGAGAGCACTTGGTCACAACAGATCTTAGGGAACACTGCATCCTTTCAAGTGCAATTAGAAATTGGTGAAGGGGCTACGGTGGTGGTCATGCAGCACCAGGATGCAACGGGAGTCGCAGAATTGGTTGCAGACCACATTAAAGAATCATTCAGTGTGCTTGTTGTGCCACCAGTAGATCTTATAGGAGCACGGGATGCTCAAACTCTAGCCAGAACCTCAATGACTCCTGTGGAACATGAGGATGTACTTGATCGATTGCTACAAATAGGACAGGTAATGACATCCTTGTTTGACATCTCACAGGATGTTACATCAATCTAATCAAACCTCATTTCCACCAAGGGAAAGCTGGTCTTAACAGAGATGAGGGCTAAGCATGCTGAAGCAGAGGTGCAAAGATTATAAGAAAGGCTTGTGACCCTGCAAGCAGCATAGCGGGATCCTTCTCAATTTGTTCCCGAAGACCAGCTGGACACTTTTAGAACTGAGAAATTTACCAAATTATTGACTGAGAATAAGAAGATGGCAGAAGAAAAAGAGAAGGCTATTTGGGATGCCTCTGCAGCACAAGCGCAAACTTACACGCATACCAAGGCACTCAAAGCCTTACAAGAAGAAAATAAACAACTTGTTGCTGACAATCTTTGGTTGACCTTGGTAGAGAAACAAAAGAATGTTCTCGAAGAACATTTTCAACAATTGTGAGAACAACTCATCAGGGTCAACTAGGACATGAATCGTTTAGCTAGGAAAAATCGAATCCTCTCGATGGAGGAGGCATGCGCCATCCATCAGAAGACGACTATTGAAATAAGCGCATGGCAGAATGAGGCTAAACGGCATGAGATGTTAAAGGAGCACTTTCGGGACCAAGTGGGGATGTATAAACAGATCATAGAGAAGGAGATCCATGTGGACAAGGCCCAAATCAATGTTCTCAGTGCTCAGCACACTGACTGGTGGGCCATATTAGACACATAGGTGTTTGTCCACTAGGCAGAAGTTAAGAATTGGGACCTGCAAATCCAGGACCTTACAGAATACATGGAGTTGGTGAACCTGTGGTATGCCAACCTTGCCATGTTAATAGCAGGGCACCCGAGAACAAAGCTCGAGCAACAAGTAGCCACCACCTATGTCAAATATGAAGTAGAATTTGCAGAACGCAAGAAATTATTGCAAAAATTGGAGGTTGCAAATTTTGAACTCGAGGTGGTTAAAGCAAGCTACCAGGGGTAAAAAGGTGTGGCAATAGACTTGGCTCAACAGCTTGTAGATTTTCATGAATACAGAGACAAAGCCAAAACTTATGAGGAGGAACAGTGGGTGTTTTTGGCTTGGTATGTTAAAGCAAATAAAATGTTTCCGCAACTACCATGCCCATGTGAGGTGCAGACTCCATCAAACACTAGAACATTAGCATGGACGACACAAGATCCTCAAACTAAAGAGGAGAAACTCTAGGCCATACTTCAATGCCATTAAATTCCAAGACCTGGAGCACAAGACAAAGGAAAGGCACCCATGGAGGAGCCACCGCCACTAGGAACTACATGAGTTTCATCAATTTTGTAGCTATAGGATTTTCTTTTGCATTCTGTATGTTGTGTCTCAATTTTGTTCTAATTCCACACTGCGGCATGAATCCATTCTCCTCAGTCAATAATCCCATACCTATCCACTGTGTAATCAATAGAGCTTGTTCTCACTTTAACTCGAGGACGAGTTTTCATTCAGTCATGGGGGTATGATGAGTTATGAATTGTAGCCATGATATCACATACGCAATATCATAGCCTAGGCGCGATATCACGTACGCGATATCATAGCCTATCTCCTTATCTATAACTAAGAGGTAGGCAGGTCTGGTAGGCAGTTTTTGAAGTTTTTAAGTTTAAGTTCAGTAGTTTTGTAGATACTCGGTGCATGCCCGTAGTGTGGTGATTGTAATTGTACGGCATCCTTATTTGAGTGTGATGTACTTGGACACGCACATGACCGGTAATAAAGATCAAGATTACTTCATCATTGCAACATCCACTTAGCTTAATTATTTATTTAATTATTATTGTTATTTACTGCTTCCTTAGTTAATATCTCTCTACCCTTATCTCCTAGTAATGTGGAATGAGTACGACTTAATCACAAGCATTTAAGTGTGACTACTTGGTAACCCAGTAGCGTACCTAGGCCAGGCGTTTGGTAATCCCAATGGTAGTCATGCACAAGGTCCAAGATGTGTACGGACAATTGAGGGACAGATGCTCATCGCACTTAGGCTAGTTTAGATTCTCTCTTACTCACTCTCTCTCCTAGTTTAGTTGATATTATTTCCCATCATCCTCAGGAGTAGCATTATTGTAGGAACACATCATACACCTCACTATAGAATAAACCATACGTGATAAAGTTAATACTAGTCCAGGTGGGAAGACAACGAACTATGATCTATGAGTAATTGTCTGGATACCACAACTAGTCCGTTTATAGAGTTCGATTGGATTGTGTGTGAAACGCTCTTGTTCATATGATGAGTGTAGGGGTACCTCGCCACTCATCACCTTCCATTTATTAATTCTCACTATGATCAAAAGTTTAGTTATGGGAGATATCGCCCATTCTAACAAATAGAATTAATAAATGTGTTTACTTTTCTTTAATTTTACAATTTTTTGTTTTCCAGTTTTTCATCTTTCAATTTTTTGTTCTATCTTTTTATTGATTGGTTCATCTTTTTATTTATTGTTTTATCTTTTTATCTTTTTATGGGTAATCTCATCTATGAATAAAACACTCATGTGACTCGTTGGTTGAGATGTTGTTCTATGCTATCAAGTCTTAGGTGACTAATTACTTGGACAACGAGCCCATCACATTCACCCACCCATTCTATTAATAAGAGGTTCTACTCTGGGTATGATGATATTCTTGACATCATTAAAACTTAAAGTAATTTTGTGCTCATTATACCCAGAGCGAAGAAGGATGGACCAAGAGGGAATGGCCAGGGTGTGACATCAAGGGGACTTGTGGATTCTCTTTGGTGACATCTGTAGGAGTTACCATGCAGCCTAGGTGTATTAAGATCCTTGTAAATCTAACAAAAAATGGGAGTAAGAGTAATAAAGGCACTCACTCAAGAAAACCAATGCTATTCTAGGGGGTCCCATTGGAAAGACATGCACCCATGCGTGAAGGTAGGTGGATTCTCTAGATTACACATCAAAGAAAAAAAAAGAAAGAGAGAAGAAAAAAGAGAGAGAAGAAGATCAAGAAAAAAAGTGTCACAAAGTAATTCCAAATCACTCCTCCCTTGAATAAAACATCGAGTGATCGCACGCCTTGTTGTCATGGTACTCTTATGGTTGTCCATCATGGGATAAAATAATGCAATGTCACTGATAAGAGGAATGGACTTGGTCTTGAGTTTGGAGCAATGAGCTAATGACACATTAATCATGCCCTACACTTAGGATTCATTGTGCCTAGGTCAGTTACCTCATGTCCCAATCTTTGCAATCCCTTCTACAATTCACCTCATCTCGTTGTCCATGTATTTATGGCTTGTGTCTTGTGTAGCGTTAAATTCATACCTCATCATGATGGTATCTACATGTGTGTGTTTTGTGGAACTAGTGTGGATTACATTTAACCCTTATAGTGCCTACAGACATTTTAAGGTGTGGTTACGCAAGGGCATTATAGGTTGGAACCTACTTTAGGGAGGACCCACTTGTGTGACTTTTGTAATTTGTACTTGTTGCACACCACCACATCATTTTATACCCTTCGAGTACTTCATTGCCAAATCTATTCATTCCTTTGTCATCATTTTATCAAAACATTCCTCAAAACCATTACGTGTTCTTTGATGTGTCACCTAAATAAACCAGGTCCAACATTAAACTTTTAGGTAAACTTCCTTGAAAAACTTTCTAACTCTAAAATCACATTAAGAAAAGAATTCAACATTTATTAAAGGCAATGAGTAAGGTATGAAATAATTGAACTTCTTTCAATAACCTTACTAATAATTGATCTTTGTGTGATTATAGATGGCCCCTAAAAGAGGACAACAAGGAGGACCTTCTCAAGGTGCAATTGAATGCCCAAGGGGAGGCAGAGGCCAAGGACCTCATGCAAAACATGTAAAGTAGGAGGCAGCATCCATCAGGGAACTCCTATCACTACACAATCTGGCCAAGAAAAAGGTCAAGAGGTTAAGGCCTGAGCCTATGAAGAGGATCAACGCCTATTTGTGGCATGGCATGTCAAGGCCAACCAAGTGTTCCCACAGCTACCGTGTCCATAGGAAGTGCCAACTCCATCAAACATTAGAACATTAGCATGGACAACTCATAATCCTCGAGTAGAAGAGGAGAAACATCAGGCGCTTTTTCAATGGTATCAATCTTAGAAGCCTGGACTGTAGGACAAAGGAAAGGCACCCATGGAGGAGCCATCGCCACTAGGAACCACATGAGTTCTAATAAATTTTATAATTTTATGTCTGTGTCCCAATTTTGTTGTATTCAACTCTCCATTGTGGCATGAATAAATTTCTAGTTAGTTAATAATCCCAAACCTATCTGCTGTGTAATCAATTGAACTTGTTCCTCACTTTCTTTGACTTGAGGACAAGTTGTTATTCAATTGTGGGGGTATGATGAATCATGGTTTGCCAGGTGTTAATATCAGACCCCTGTTATCAGAGCTTGGCTAACGATATCGGATACGTGATATCATGATCCTTGTGTAAGCCTGTAAATACACAATTGGGCACACGGGAGAGTCATAGGAAGTTAGTATTAGAGTAAAATCCTTTTGTTAGTTTTTCCTCTCAACCCTTTCTCTAGTGTATGTCCACAGTGTGATGATTGTAATTGTAAAAAACCTTTATTCAAGTATGACGTACTTGGACATGCACATGATCGGCAATAAAGATCAAGATTACTTCATGATTGCAGCATTTACTTAATTTTAATTGTTATTTATTGCTTTCATAACTAATATTTCTCTACCCTCATCTCCTACCCCTGTGAGTAAACATAGAATGTGTACGACTTAATCACGAGCATTTAAGTGTGACTACTTGGTATCCCAGTAGCGTACCTAGGACATGTGCTTGGTAATCCCAGTGGTAGTACATGAGGTCCAAGATGTGTATGGATGATTAAGAATGGATGCTCATCACACTTAGGCTAGCTTAGATTCTCTTCACCCTTTCCCTCTTAGTTAAAACCAAGTTACTTTCCATTTCCTATAGGAGTAGCAGTAGTCTAGGACCACATCATACACCTCACTCTGGACTAAACCATACATGACAAAGCAAATACTAGTCCAAGTGGGAAGACAACAAATTGCGATCAATGAGTAACTATCTAGATAGCACAACTAGCCCATCTGCGGAGTTTGACCGAATCATGTGTGAACACTCGTATTCGTATGGTTGAGTGCAGGGGTACCTCGCCACTCATCAAACACTAATGTACTTGAGCATAGTAGTGTGACGGGAATAAAAATGAATCCTTTTAATAATCCTTGCAGCACTGAGAATATATTAATGTTTCCTTTAATGCACTTTGATGCATTTAAATTAAGCAATTAATTTCTAGTTGTTAATGAACACAAGCATGACCACTTCGAGCATACATATAGTGTTTGGTAACATAGCAATGTTTAATGTTTGGTAGCCCAGCAATGCTATATGTGTTCAGGATGTATCTAGGAAAGTGGATTGGGTACTTGTGTTAGGCTAGCTAGGTAGTAAATTAATTAGATCTTAAATTACTCTACCTTTCATTCTTGTTGTATGTAATTAAACTTATAAAACATAAAATGAGAAAAATCATATACCTCAATTACAATTAAACCATACCCTTGAGTTTCACAAGTGTAGTTGGGAAGACAAAGAATGTTCTCAATGCCCATTTCACTTTCTAAAGGAACTAGTGCATTGGAGAACTATAGGTCGATAGAATTCAACCATATTACATGTGAACACCTTAGTTATTTATATGTTTGGATGTAGGGGTACCTCATTGCTCATCATTGGTGTCATTAGGGACCTTTTGGTTGTTTTGTGCACTATCTAGGATTTAGTGGAAATTATTCAAAATCGTTGGAACAAACCTTAGAGTCACATCATATTTTATGATTACTACAAGAAATTTTAAAGCACACTACATTTTTATCATCTAACTAAAAATTTCTTCTTCTCACAGGAGTGCTTCTCCGCCCAAGTTTGATGGAGCTCATCAACAGGTGCCTCAACAATATCAAGGGGTATATGCTCATCCTAATGAATATGTACCTAATCTCACCTTCATCCTATATCAGGATGAATAGCTGTGATGGTGTGACATGGAGGGAAACATTGTGTTGCCACCCAATCGATCCATTCCTACAATGCTCCAATAAATTCTTATACGATGGGCTCTCCAGAAACATCATGCTGAGTATGTTGTGCAAGATATTGACACTAGGGATTATCATTCCACTAAGGCAGAACATCTACAAGATTGATAGCTAAAGCAACATTATGAATCTATGAAGTAAAAAATATTTAATGATTATCCATTCATACTATACCAAAAAGATGGTGGAGAACCCTTCTCTGGGGATTTTCCATTTAGTGAAATTTCTCTCTTTGACTTTGGTGAAGGAGGTCAAAACAAAAACTTGCAATCCATGATTCACAATCTTGGTTCTAATAAGAATGGATCCAATGACAAAGAAGGATCCAAAGGGCCAAGTCAAAGTAGAAATGCAGACAAGAAACAAGATTGTGATTATGGTTGTGACCACCAAAGAGGTGGTAGCAGGCACCATGATGGTGCTAGTTCTCCTTCCTCTTCACCTTTGTCATCATCATTTTATTTTTCTAACTCTAATTGAAATCTTAGGAGGCAAGACCGTGATGGAGGTGATCAAAATGATTGATGGGACTGAAATGATTGAAGGGACCATTGAAAAAGGCAAGATCAAGGATGCAAACATTCAAGAGAGGCACATCGATATGAATGAAGGGGTAGTAGAGGTTATCATAGGCACCATGATCATGGCCTCAATGAGCCTTTACTTGCTACCCGAAGTATGCTCAATATTGTAAAGGTAGTACGAATTCCAACAAGGCATGTGAAGGATAGTTAGATTAAAAAGCTAAACATGAACAATATTCCTCGATTCAAAGGAGGATATAATTCTAATCCACAGAACCATCTCTACGCTTTTCAAGATGCATGCGCCTTGTAGAACATAGAGAATGACTAGAAAAAACTAAAGTTGTTCCCAAGGACACTCATCAAAGAAGCAGAAAACTGGTACCAATACTTAGAGCCAAAATCTATCAAATGATGAAGTACCATACTTGAATTGTTTAATGATAAATATCAAACATACTCCAGAGTGTCCCACTTGAGAAGGCAAATCCAAGGATGGAAATAAGAAACACATGAACCCTTGGATGCTGCCATTGGTCGATACTATTCCTTAATGCACAAATGTCTAGGCCATGGTTATTTTCAACTAGATCAGCTTCACCACATTGTATGGGATTTAATTAAAAATGAGGAGAACCGTTGGTGTCTATGCCCAAGGGCAACTATCAAAATTAAGTGCCCATTGGATACAAAGACTAATTGAGTAGGTAGCTAAAGAGGAGGGTGAATTAAGAAAAAGAGAAAGTGTAGAAGAATATAACTGCAATCTTTTCATTCACAAGATGGAGGTTCGATTTTGTGATAGTGAGGAAGAATTCGCACTTGATGAGGTGGTGAATAGGAAAACCTTGCTACTCCAAAAATTTAAATTTGAAATCACAGCCAAAGTTTATTAGTTATGGGACTCCATGGATAGCAGATTTCAAGTTGTCCTAAAAATTGCTAAAGAGTCCAAAGAACAAGGTAGTGATTGTGAGCACAGGAGGCATAAGGAAGTTGAACATGCCTATCAAAAAGGTAAGGGCAAGATTGCTATGATAGAAGAAGTTTTGGAAAGCGAATCAAATGATGATGGTGGATGTGACATCAACCAATATGAACATCCTAAGGGATGTTGCCCCATAGTGTCATGTTTACAGGAGTTTGGGGTGTATGCTTTGAATCTACGACTAACACAAAAGGCCAACATATAGAAGATTACCTTATCCTTAGGGTAATTTTAGGCAATTCCACTAGCAACAAAAATATTATCCAAGTGGAACTCCACCGCAATCATATGAGCAGTATCAACACTGGCAACAACCATAATCATGGGTACTAGCATCACCAAGGTAGCAATATCCTTATAGATAACCTAATCCATGTGGGTACTATAATCAGCAACCCCTATCTTCATGTGACTCCTCCAGTCACATTTCTACTTTCCAATCTTACTACTACCCTTCTGATTATTATCAAATTCATTCTCCACATGAAAGAAGGTATGCCACTTTTTTTCCTTATTCCTCTTCTGTCCTTGCACATGTTCCTCCTCTAGCCACACAACTACCACTTTCTCCACCTATGTGGGATGAAGTACTGGCTCAACCAAAACAATGCAACACTATTAGGGTTGTTAATCTATAACTGGTTCATCAATTGGATGGGTCAAATACTTGATCAAAGAAAAGACCTTTCTTTTGATCCTACAGTCCACCTAAGCCCTCAAATACCCCTACAGTTGACAACCTTGTCCCTCCATCTTTCTCCATATCAAAATCCTTTGAGTCCCCTTCAAATCGAAATCCACCTAGGATCCATACTATGATGCTTACTCACACTGTATCTAATTGGATCCATGGTAGAAAACTTCCTAGAAAACTACCCAATCTTGGAAGTCCTCTCATTTACTTGGAGATTACTAGGAATGAACCATGCAAAGCTCTTCTCGACTCAGGTTCTGGTGTCAATTTAATTTATCATGAGATGTACACTACATGGAACCTGCCTCCTCTCAAGAAGAGTAATATCATATTAGAATTGACAAACTAGTCCATCACTGTTCCATTGGAACTGGTGGAAGACATTGTGATCACTATAAGTGGGTGGTCTTATCTTGTTGATTTCCTAGTAATTAAGATAAAGAATTGCAAAGGGGATTTTTCAATCATCATGGGAAGGACATGGCGTAGTAATGTTAATGCAAGAATGGACATTAGAGATATTTCCTTGGAAATATCCAAAGAAAATGCATTCAAAAAGATCAAGAAGAAGTAAGTTCAATGCATCATGTACAACCATACAAGGTGTAATTGTGTGTAGAAACTCTAGGCTGTGAAATAAGCATCTATCTCTACATGAAATTAGTGTGCACCAAAAGTAGAAATTCAAAGGTGTCTATACACAACAACCACAAAATAGGAGGGTACCCAGTGGTTGACCACTAATTTTGAAAGTAGTACACTTTGCGTGGAACCGACTAAGAGCTTGACATGCACATATGTCATAGGCATAGATGAACTTGAGCAAGGTCATCACCAACTCTTTGATGATACAAATGATGATACTTATTGGGGAGAGTTGAAAATTCCTAAAAATTTTAAGTAAGATCCCCTTAAACTAAAAATGCTACTAGCTGGAATGGAATATGTGTTTTTAAAAAATGAGAAGCCAGTCATAATCGATGCAAATCTTGCTCTAGAGAAGAAAAAGATGCTATTGAATGTGGTTGAAAAATGGTCAGTAGCTTTTACTTGGTCATATCTTGAACTCATAGGGATTGATCCTAGGATATGCTAACATCGTAGTTACATTGATTTGGCCATGAAGCCAAAGAGATAGCCATAGAGGTGATTGAATCCCAAATTGAAGTAGATCATCAAAGAGGAAATTAAACAACTCCTCAAGGTGGGGTTCATTTATCCCATTGTGGATAGTTAGTGTGTTAGTTCACTCGTGATTGTGCCAAAGAAAGGAGGTAAGTGGTGGGTCTACATTGATTTTTTGCTACTGAATATGGGAACATTCAAGGATCATTTTCCATTGCCATTTGTTGATCAAGAATTACACAATATCTGGGAATTGCTACTATAGTTTTCTACATGGTTATAGTGGCTATAACCAAATTGAAATTGCACTAGAGGACTAGGTGAAGACAACATTCACAAGTCCTTGAGGGACTTTTTCATATCACAAGATGCCATTTGGCCTATGAAATGCTCCTGCTACATTCCAACATCTAGTTCTAAGCATTTTTCAATAGAAAATTGAAAGTGGTGTGGAAGTCTTCATGGATGACTTCTCCACTTCTGGAGCTACATTTGAGCAAGCCTTAGATCAGCTTGAGTAAGTGCTAAAATAATGTGTTGAAAACAACGTGTGACTCAACTGACAAAAAAGTCACCTAATGGTCCAGGAAGGCATTGTATTGGGACATAGAATATCACAAGTAGGAATTGAGGTAGACCCTGAGAAAATAAAGGTTATCCAAGGAATAACCTACCAACTAGAAACTGTCAAAGGTGTTCGATCATTCCTTAGACATACTGGCTACTACCGAAAATTCATAAAAAATTTCTCTGAGATCACAAAGCTGTTGGTGGAGCTAACAAAGAAAGATGCTCCATTTGTCTAAACTACAAAATGTAAAAAAGCATTCAAATAGCTAAAAGAGAAACTTATAGAAACTCCAATCCTGTAAGCACCTAACTAGTCCAGACCATTTCATGTCATGACGGATGCATCAAATTATGCCTTGGAAGCTGTGGTTACGTAGATGGATGACAAGAAACATCCATACTACATCCACTACGCTAGTCGAAGCATTGTGGGTGCACAACTAAACTACACCACTACAGAAAAAGAATTGATGGTAGTGGTGCTTGCTCTAGAGAAGTTCAGACATTATGTGCTTGAATACAAGGTGTTTGTGTACACAGACCACAATGCCATTCACTTCCTAATGAACAAGCCAACAGTGAACCCCTATGTCATATAGTGGGTAGTGATCTTGTAGGAATTTGATCTTACGATGGTAGATCGAAAGGGCATTAAGAATGTGGTCCTTGATCACTTTTCTTTGTTGTGATAGAACAACAAAGAGGAAGAAAACCCACTATCTGATATGTTTCCTGATGGACACCTCTTTGCTGAGGCTATAACTAAACAATTGCTCAATGAGTGTAAATGGTATGATGACATTCTCAACTATCTTCCCACCTAAGAGATGCCACAAGGATTGGACCACCGAAAGAAATAATAGTTTCTTCACTAGGTAAAACGCTTTATGAAGATCAATGGACACCTCTACAAGGTGTGCATCGATGGCCTGGTTCGTTGGTGTGTCCTTGATGTTGATTAACTACACATTCTCCAAGATGCTCATGAAGGTCCTTATGGAGGACACTATGCTGGGAGACGCATAGCCATTAAAATCCTGATGGCAGGATACTATTGGCTAACAATCTTTAGGGATGCTCATTATTATGTTTGCGCTTCTGAACGATGCCAATGAGATGGTGGAATGACTGCTCGAATGAAGAAACCTTAGCAATGGATTCAACCACTAGAATTCTTCAACATCTTGGGCATTGATTTCATGGGTCTCATCACGCCCATGTCAAATGGAAAGGCATCCATCATAGTTGCTATTGACTACAAAATGAAATGGGCAAAAGCAGTAGCTATCATTGACTGTACATCTTCTACTGCAATTCAATTTGTACAACAAAATGTTGTAAATAGGTTTGGTGTGCCACATGCATTAATTTTTGATAATGGAACTCACTTTATAGGCACTACTTTTCAGAAGCTCATGCAACAATTGAGGGTTGAACATAAACTCACAACACCCTACCACCCCCAAGCCAATGGTCAAGCTAAGGTTACCAATAGGGAAATCACAAGGGTTCTAACAGAAACTATTAGCAAATATAAGAAAGACTGGAGCACAAAACTCAACGATGCCCTTTGGGCCTACCACTCAACATGGAAACTTCCTATAGCCTATTCTCCCTATGAGCTTGTGTACAAAAAACTACCAACACTTCCTATTCAATCCAAGCTTCGTACACTTTCAAGAACTTGCAACCTCAACCTTGACTTGAGTCTAGCACAAAAAGAAAGACTAATGAATCTCAACTTGCTAGACAAAAACCAATTGGTGGCCCTATCATCTAACAAGTTGCACAAGGCCTACAGAAAAAAGTGTCATGACCTTAAAATAAAAAAAGTCAAATTTCAATCAGGAGATAAGGTTCTCTACTAGAACCCCACACATGTACCTCAATGAACTAAGTTCTAAATGTTGTGGGAAGGACCTTACATCATTTACAAAACTTTTCCTTTTGGGGCCATGATGATCTACAAACCTAAGAGCCCAAATAAGAAAAAATTGATTAACATCCAACAAATCAAACCTTTCCACGAGCATAAGCTAGCTAATACAACAAACGCCTTATCAGATGGACAATCATGCTCGATTTTTCAGATCTCCTCCTTTCAACTTAGTCATGGGGGAGATGGCCACCCATGCTAACCATATAAGTGGCTCCTCAATTTTTTAACTTTTTGTTTTACACATTTTTTATTTTACATCTTCTTATTTTCTTGTTATTAATATTTTCTAATTTTTGTTTTACACCATCATTAGTACATTTGCTATTTCTTGAATATCTTACATTTTTTTTATATTTTTCTTTTATTTTGGTGTGATTTTCTAACTTTTTGTTAATAAGTGCTAGGTACAATGGTAATGCATTGCTTAATGGTGGTATGTACTATTTTGTTATTTGATTGTTGGTGTCTAGATTCTAGCTTTGAATTTTGTTATGGATGATTAGGACATGGTTTCTTTTTCATGTAATAGGTTGTGTGTCCACAAAATCCACCCATCCACAAACTTTATGGTTTTCCTTGTTTTGGAAATGTGCAATCCCTTTTTCATTAACAAAACTTTAACAAATTTGTGACTTGGTAGTTGTTGAAATTGGAAAGGATTCAAAGGTTTAAACAGGGTGTGGCTTCAAGGGAATTCAATATTCTTTGTGCTTTTCTATTTGCTTGGGTGCATGTGTATTTTCATGGATTTCTTACCATTCAATGTCGACCAATAAAAGGAAGTTGAATAAGTCTTTGCATGGTGTGGTTCTCATAAAAAGCCAAAAACAAAAACAATGGGATTTTAAAGCACACCCCTTAGACAAAATAAACACATATGTCTTTGCATGGTGTGGTTCCCATTTCGAAAAAACAAGGAATGAGGGAAATTCAAAGCACACCACTTAGACAAAATAAATAGGCTACAAGCATTGGTTATGGGACTAGAAGATATGTTACCCATGCCTGAAGGTCCCCTCTAACCAAGGCCCTTTCTCACTTCCTACTTCTCTTTTCTTCTTTAATAAGGAATGATGGTTGTTTTGTGGGAGCACTCTTGTGCTCAGGGGGATGAACTGGTCTTAGAATGATGATGCGAAGTTACTAAATGAGGTTGGTTTTAGTCTAGACTAATCATGGATCTTATCAAGTTATTTAACCATAAAATCCACAAGGGACTTCATGTGACCTTAATTAGGAACTCCATTCCACTCTCTCTCATCCATTTATGCTTTCCATGTCTCACCTCACTACTAGTTTCATGTTCTTGTTCAATGTCCTAGTTTGATGTGTTGAAATTCTTAGGTATTTTTTTCCGAGTTTTTGTACTTAACCTACCAGAACCATTAATCATCCATGGAGCCCAAAGACTCCTTGGTTTGAAGTTATGTAAGGGCATAAAAGGCCTATGTTTGCTTTGGGAGGATCCACTTGCATATATTTTAGTTGGGTTAGTTAAGTCCTTTACCCTTAGAGACTCTTACAATCAAATCCTTTTTTTTACCTCATCAATGATGATGAGTCGTCATTTGGGGCGATCGCGATATCACATGCCCAGCCGCGATATCACATACGTGATATCGCAGCCTGTCTCCTCATCTATAAATAAGAGGTAGACAGATGAGTTTTGGGAGTTAGTTCTTAGTTCCTTACCCAAACTCTTGTAGTTTTTCCTTCTTAGAGTTAGAATTATTTCCCAGTGTATGCCCACAGTGTGGTGATTGTAATTGTACAACACCTTTATTCGAGTGTGACGTACTTGGACACGCACATGACCGAAAATAAAGATTGAGATTACTTCATCATTGCAGCATTCACTTAGTTTAATCATTTAATTAATTTTTATTTACTACTTTCCTAGTTAATCTCTCTCACCCTTAACTCATGTTAAAATGTGGAATGAGTATAACTTGATTACGAGCATTTAAGTGTGACTACTTGGTAAGCTAGTAGCGTACCTAGGATCTGCGCTTGGTAATCCCAGTGGTAGTGGTGCATGAAGTCCAAGATGTGTACGGGTAATCAAGGAACAGATGCTCATCACACTTAGGCTAGTTTAGATTCCCTCACCTTCTCTCCTAGCTTAGTTAATACTACTTTCCATTGCCTTAAGGAGTAGCATTAGATTAGAAAACACATCATACACCTCACTCTGGACTAAACCAGACGTGACAAAGCTAATACTAGTCCAGGTGGGAAGATAGCGAACTACGACCTAAGGCTAACTGTCTAGATACCATAACACTTCATCTGTGGAGTTCGATCGGATCGCACGTGTAATGCTTGTATTCGTATGGTTGAGTGTAGGGCTACCTCGTCACTCATCATTGGCGCCATTGCTGGGGATGGTGCTAGTTATCTAGATTAGTTATATCATACAAGGTCGCTGTAAAGGACTTAACAATATATCTTTTAGAAAGAAGTAATTATAAAATGTCACATATAAATTCACACAGAACTTCACGACCATGCCTCTCCTACAAGATTACACTAATGTCACACCTAGTGAGGAAGTTCATTGGAGAACCAACGAACTATATGACAATGAAGATTGGAGTACACAACCTGAAGTGGGGGTTTCTTATAAACATGAACAAAAGTAACATCATCCCAACACATGAAAGCCTAACTTACCTGATGACGATGAATCCCCACTGGCCATTACAAGCATACAAGAGGCTATTCGAATCTCCTATAGGCATCGTAAAGAGAGCTGTCTACCTAGGCTTGATTTAAACAACATCCCTAATTTTTCAGGAGGCTATGACTTAGATTTGCATCAACATTTACAAGCCTTCTACGATGCCTGTACGTGGAAAAACATTGACAATAGTTGGCAAAAACTTAAGATCCTTCCTATGACACTCGTTGGCCAAGCAAAAGTATGGTACAGATTGTTAAAACCAAATTCAATATGACGTTGGTCAACAATGGTAGAACTCTTTAATGAAAAATATCAAACCTACGCAAGAGTGTCAGCCTTGAGGAAACAAATCCAAGAGTGGAAACAAGCACAACATGAACCCTCGGACATGGCCTTAGAAAGATATTACACATTGTTAAACAACTATTCAGGCCATGGGTTTTTCGAGGAAAGGCTAATGTACCATATCATTGATGGGCTTTGTGATGAAACAAGAGAGACCCTAGGGATGTATGCCCAAGGTCAACTATACAAACTATGAACCCATCAATTCCAAGAGCTTATTAAGCGGGTAGCAAAAGAAGAAGGAGAATTGGCTAGATGGGAGAGTGTTGAAAAACATCAACGGGACCAAAATCTCAACTTAACAAAGGTCCATGATCATAAAAAGGAGAAATCAACCTATCACAAGGAGAAAGAACCATCTTTGCCAGTACAACAATCATTAGAAGAGGTCGAGGCAAAGATTAATAAGATGTTGTAATGGATGTATCAAAAGTGTGGAGAATTTATCAACATCATTGGAGATAGAGTTTTGACAACCCAAGAAGTAGGACAAAACATTAGACAATCGGAAAGAAGGGATAAGGAAAATAAGAGCTCAACTGCCAATCATACGTATGAATGCAACATATGCCTGTATGATCACCCCAAAGGCCAATGCCCAATATTGTTACATTTACATGAGCATTGGGGGAGCACGTTACATCCAAAGTTCGTACAAAGATACTATGTTCGATCATAGTGGAAACAATCCCAGTCGTGGGGGAATCTACCACTAAATTGGAGATACCCTTCGTATCATTCGAACCCAAACACTTATCTTGTTCAACATCCTATTTCTCCAGCTGGGCCAACACACTTTATCTCACCATAGTACGATTCTCCTCAATACTATCAGCCCATGTCTTCAACACAACCACCACCTTATGCACCTTATACTCCTCCTAAATTTCAACATTCTCATCCTTTTCCTTCTTCTACATTTCCACCAACTATTCCTAAGGTGTCTGCACCACCGCAATAACCCATGAACGTTACTTGTGCTACTACTACCAACAGCAGTGAGAGACCTCAGCAACATCGAAGGTGTCCCTTCTTTAGAAATGACCCTAGGAAGGGACAACACAATTTCGAGGCCACTACATCCTCCAACTCAGCACAAGTCCCACACTGTGGTGCATCCTTATCTTCGAACCCAACACCTCATGTAACTTCATCAGGGCCACCAACTCACACTCCAACAACCACACGACCCAATGAACACAAGAATGGAGAGTGACAACTTGATCCTTGCATACCATCTAACGGTCCCAAATATCATAGTGGGTCAACTCATTATCCAGGAACTACATCATATAAATTGTCCCACTATGCTTACTATAATCAAGTGTATGAACCTCGATGGGGTAAGTATGGCCAAGTTTCAATACTTCCAACATGCAAGGATCCTCATCTTCCATTTATTAATCCTTGCCATCCTCAACCGATTAGTTATGGGGGATACCCCCCATTCTAGTAACAAGCAGGATTAATAACCACTTTTAATTTTCTTTGATTTTATAGCTTTTTGTTTTACAGTTTTTCATTTTTCAATTTCTTGTTTATCTTTTTACGCTTTTGTAAGTAATCTCATATACGAATAAAGCACTCATGTGGATTGTTGGTTGAGGTGTTTCTATGTTATCAAGTCTCAGACGATCAATTATTTGGACAGTGAACCCATTACACCTACTCATCCATTCTACAAATAAGAGGTTCTGTTTGAGGGTACAATGATATTCTTGACATTTTTAAAACTTAAAATTAATTTTATGTTCATTGTACCTAGAATGAAGAAGGATGAACCAAGAGGGAATGATTAGGGTGTGACATCAAGGAGACTTGCGGATTCTCTTTGGTGACCTCTGTGGAAGTTATCATGCAACGTGGTTGTACTAAGATCCTTGTAGATTTAACAAAAAATGGGAGTAAGAGTAATCAAAATACACTCAAAAATCCAATGCTATTCTAGGGAGTCTCACTGGAAAGACATGCACCCATGCCTGAAGGTTGGAAGCTTCTCTGGATTCAGTATACTTCATCAAAAAAAAAAGAGAGAAAATGAAAAGAAAAGTTTCACAAAACGAAAAAATCACTCCTCCCTTGAATAAAACACCAAGTGATCGTACGCCTTGTTGTTATGGTACTCTCATAAGTTGCTCATCATGGGGATGAAACAATGCGATGTCACTGATTAGAGGAATGGACTTGGTCCTGATCTTGGAACGATGGGTTAATGACACGTTAATCATGCTCTACATGCAAGATTCATTGTGCCCTGGGTTAGTTACCTTATGTCCCAATCTCTATGCTCCCTTCTATACTTCGTCTCATCTCACTGTTCTTACCTCATTACTGGTAATAATTACATGTGTGTGTTTTGTAGAATTAGTGCAGATTACATTTAACCCTTCTAGTGCCCACAAACACTTTAAGTGTGGTTACACAAGGGCATTATAGGTTGGAACCTGCTTTGGGGAGGACCCACTTGTGTAATCTTTTGTAATCTTCACTTATGACATAGCTCACACACACCACTTCTTACCCTCAGCATAATTTTTCATAATTTTCTTTCCCTACTATTATCCCTTTGAATTTGAAAGTTCCTATGTACCATTACATAGCCTTTTTCTCCCATCCAAGGTTTTATTGATCAAATCCACACCATCATAATTAATTGTGCCTTTCAAATTAATGGAATTACCCTAACAACCTTTAACATGTGACACATGTCCTTATTTTCATATTTTGTTTTATAAAAAGCCCTAAAAAATTCGATTTTTCCCTCGGGCCTAAAACATCGATAGGCCATGATATCGCGTACGCGATATCATGGCTGACACGATATTGCGTACGCGATGTATCGTACGCGATATTGCGTCCCCGCAACCTATAAATAGGTGACCCCCTTGCAACACTTAGCATCATTTCTTGCCATTCACGCGGGGGAGTTTTTCAATTTTTTCTCTACAACTTGTGAGTGTGACACCTTTGCTTTTCAACCTCTATCTCGCTTGCTGGTACTTCGATTTTAATTCTGTTTGAACTTGCTTGAACCTGGAGTGTTCAGGTTAGTTGTGGGGGAGGGACACTTGCCGAAAAGTGCCTAATTTTTTGGAATTTATCATCACCCAAAGGACATCATCTAGGGTAATTAGCTATAACACTTAGAATAATTGTGTCCAAAAATCATTTAATCCTTAAGTATATCGAGAAATTAAACATTAGAAACCACCTAAGTAAAAAGAACTCATTATTTCAATCTTTCGGGCAATATCACATGGTGATAAAATAAGATCATTAATTAAGGCAAGCAGTAAGGTATAACTTAACTTCAAAAACAACCTTACTAACGCTTGACCCTATGTGATTGCAGATGGCCTCGAAACATGGACAATAGGAAGGTCCTACTCAAGGTGGAAGCAAACGATCTCAGAGAGGTGGAAGACAAGATCCTACCGGACAACATACAAAATACGAGGAATAATTGTTCAGTATTCATCAAGAGGACCCTCCTACCGTACAGTCTGGGCAAGCAGAAGGAGGAGCTGTTGCAGCGCTTGAACAGGGATAACATCTCACGTTGCCCCAAGATTATGTTCAGGCCATCGATGAAAAGTCCACAGTTGTTGCGGTGATTGTGGAATTGAACTTTGAATCTTTTGCAGAGTTCGCTCCTGAGGCTGTTAGGGATCACCTCAAAAGGTCTCCCTTGTGGCCTGTCCTCTCTGAAAGCAGTGCCTGGTACCTATGGGAGATGTACCAATTCTGGCATAATAGAGAGCAAGGCACCACCATCAACATTTGTGGTGTGATAGTTGATTTCTCCACATAGGCCATTTCGAAAGTGTTAAATCTTTCGAATACAGGGCTAAAAGTTGCTCAGTTATCCACTCGTTCAGACACCGATGTGCGACGGGATTGGTTGGAAAGGGCTTATGATAGAGATAAAACATTTGGTGAGTTGACAACGGAAGAGAGGATTTACTTCAAAATAGGAACATATCACCTCTTCCCCATGAAGGGCTTAAAAATAATATCAACGTATGCGGCTAGAGGATGTGCAGTGTTGATGGGAAAGGTTGATGCTAACCTGCCCCATCTATATTTAACGGAGATCCTGAGGCGATTCGAGGAATAGAAGATAGGGAAGATGGCGCTGCCTTTCCCTTGTCTTATTAGAAAGCTTTGCTGATGTGTTGGTATCCGGGGGTACACCAATGATGTCCTCCAAAAAGCTCATACTGCTTCATATGCTGAATTGTTAAAGTCGTCAGCTCCAAGGAAAATCACTGGCGAGACGCTGGGACTAGAAGAAGAAGAAGAACAGATGACTGGACCAACTGCAACTCAACTTGTAGGCCCCAACCAACCTCCAAGCACTAGTCCCAACCAACAATAGGAAGCAGGGCCCAACACAGGCCAGGATCAACCGCCACCTCCACGAGACTACAGACTGTTGATGAGCCATCTCAGGGCCATCGCTGAGACAGTCAGTTGGGGAAGTTATGATGATGCAAACCTCTTTCACGTCATTGATGATGCCATTCAGCCCACTATTTCTTTGGACTGCACAAGGGGTGAAGTGTCTATTCACATAGGAGGAGGGGAAAGTAAATGGTCACAACAGATCTTAGGAAACGCGACATATTTCCAGGTGCAATTAGAAATTGGTGAAGGGGCCACTGTGGTGGTTATGCAACACCAGAATGCCATGGGAGCTATAGAAGTGATTGCAGACCACATCAAAAAATCATTCAATGTACCTGTTGTGCCACCGGCAGATCTCACAGGAGCACGGGATGCTCAAACTTTGGCCAGAACCTCAATGACTCTTGTAGAACATGAGGATGCGCTCGATTAATTGCTCCAAATAAGGCAAATAATGATATCCCTGTTTGACATCCCTCAGAATGTTACGGAAATTTAGTTAGACCTCATTTCCATGAAGGGGAAGCTGGTCTTAACAGAAGTGAGGGCCGAGCATGCTGAAGTTGAAGTGCAGAAATTACAAGAATAGCTTGTGGCCCTACAAGTAGCACAGTGGGACCCTCTGCAATTTGTTCCCGCAGACCAACTAAACAATTTTAGAACTGAGCAACTAACCAAGCTAATAGCAGAGAATAAAAAGGTGGCTGATGAAAAAGAGAAGGCTGTTTGGGATGCCTCCGCAGCACAAGCGCAAACTCATACGCATCTTAAAGTACTCAACGCCTTACAAGAAGAAAATAAACAGCTTGTTGCCGAGAACCTTTGGTTGACCGCTGTGGAGAAGCAGAAGAACATTCTCGAGGAACACTTTCATTAGTTACGAGAATAATTTATCCAGGTCAACCAAGACATAAGTTGTTTAGCTAGGGAGAACCAAACCCTCTCAATGAAGGAGGTATGCGCAATTCGTCAAATGACAGCCATTGAAATAAGCACATGGCAAAATGAGGCTAAACGACATGAGAAGCTGAAGGAGCACTTCTAAGATTAGGTGGGGATGTACAAACTGATCCTTGAGAAGGAGATCCATACAACCAAGCCTCAGATCAATGCTATCAGTGCTCAACACACTGATTGGCGGGCCATATTGGACACATATGCCTTTGCCCACCAAGCGGAAGTTAAGAGCTAGGACCTGCAAATTCAGGATCTGACAAAATACATGGAGTTGGCAAACCTGCGGTATGCCAACCTTGCCATGTTAACAACAGGGTGTTCAAGGATAGAGCTTGAGCAGCAAATAGCAACCACCCACATTAAATACGAAGTAGAATTTGCATAGCGTAAGAAGTTGTTGGAAAAACTGGAAGTTGCAAATTCTAAGCTTGAGGTGGTAAAGGTAAGCTACAAAGGCCAAAAGGATGTCGCAGTAGATTTGGCTTGACAGCTAGCAGATTTTCAAGAGTACAAGGATAAAACCAGAGCCTATGAGGAGGAACGACAGGTGTTCATGGCTTAGTATGTCAAGGTCAATCAATTGTTTCTGCAACTACCATGTCCATGGGAAGTGCCAACTCCGTCAAACATTGGAACATTAGCATGGATGACACAAGACTCTTGGACCGAAGAGGAGAAGCTCCAGGCCATACTTCAATGCCATCAAGCCTCAAAACCTGGAGTACAAGACAAAGGGAAAGCATGAATGGAGGAGCCATCGACACCAGGAACTACATGAGTTCCAAAATTTCTATAGTTGTAGCACATTCTGTGTGTTGTGTCTTTGTTTTTTTTTTCATTTCACATTGCAACATAATCCCAGTTTTCCCATCTAATAATTCCATATCTATCCACAATGTAATCACTGTAACTTGAGGACGAGTTTTCATTCAGTCGTGAGGGTATGATGAGTCATCATTTGGGGTGATTGCGATATCGAATGCCCTGCCGCGATATCGCAGCCTGTCTCTTCATCTATAAATAAGAGGTAGACAAATGAGTTTTGGGAGTTAGTTCTTAGTTCCTTACTGATGAGTGGCGAGGTACCCCTACACTCAACCATACGAATACGAGCATAACACGCGTGATCCAGTTGAACTCTGCAGACTAAGTGCCTACACGCCTCATGGAACACTTAAGGTTAATTATTCGTTGTCTTCCCAGACTTACTTGTATTTGTCACTGTGTATGGTTAAGTAAGTCTGAGGTATATGATTTTTATAGCTTTTCTGGGTTTATCTCCTAAGTTAGTGAGGTGAAGGGTTGAAAAGACTAATTGACTAACTTTAACTAACTAACTAAGTCTGAATTAACCTAGCATCAACATCTGTTCCCACTTATTGTTCACACCCTGAACCAATGCAACTGTGGTTACCAAACGCTAGTCGTTGCTGGGATCACCACGCGTAACGCACGTGCTCGAAGCGGTCGTACTGAGGCACTTAACTAGGAGAGAAGGGTTGAGAGAGATTTAATTCCTAATAGAGCATTTAAATGGTAAATAGTAAATAACAATAAATAAAATCCTATTTAGCCTATTCCATGCACTGCAAGGTTTATCCAAGAAGTTCATCTTTATTGCCATACATAAACTTGTGTTTAGGTATAATGTATACTCGAATAAAGATCCGTTCACTTTGGAGTTCCTACTGCGGGCACATGGAAAATATTCTATCTCTGGAAGGATCAAATTGCTAGAGTTTCACTACGGTCTAAGCCTAGGATGGGAAACAAGGGAGAGTCGCCTCTTATTTATAGATATGATGGCACACCGCGATATTGCGTACACGATATCACGGGGGACGACGCGATATTGGGAGGGATGCGATATCACAACGACCGTGATATCATGGCCCATGCGATATCGTGTCCCATCATACCCCCATGACTAAATGAAAACTTGTCCTTGAGTTCCTTACAATAATATCGAGAAGGTATGGGATTATTGACTCAGATGGAACTAATGGGATGACGTGTGAACGAATCATCATTACAAGACAAAACAAAATTGGCGTTCATGACAACAAGGGTGAACACCTTATTACATTGACATCAGGCCTCATTTGGCAGCTGAGAAAGAGATAGAGAGAAAGAAGTGTTGCTGCTGCCAACGCCAAGATTATGCCTTTTGTTGTCCATCCGTAAGTGCATCATCGATCTTGCTCCTTGCATAGCTGCTTTCAGCACTGCTCCATTCCAAGTGTTTCCTCCAGATCTAGTCCGTTGTTGCATGTTTGCCATCTGCACATACAACACAGTCTTATATTAGCAAGGGTAAATGAATCATCATGTAATTGATACCTTGCTTTGATGTAAGTCCATTGGCTGAGTTGTGGTATGGCTGATATAGATCTGGAGATATAATAATGGTGGCTACCGAAGGTGTAGGGGCTAGGAGAAAATCAAAAAAATTGGGCCCCTGTACCCCCATGACTAATCGTGAATCCCTAGTAGCGATAGAATGGAAAAAGAAAAGGAATAAGAAAGAGGGAGAAAAAAGGACAACTAGGACATTGATGAAATGGATGTCAAGATGGAAATGAACAAAACAAAATTGATTGCAAAAACTTTAGGGGAAAGAGATTAATTGGTGCATCAAATAGGAATGTCAGTGGGTCCTCCCCAAAGTAGGCTCATGCCCTTAATGCCCTGAGAAACCCACATTCAAAGAGTGCGTAGGCTCTAGGAATGTCATTTAGAACAAGAGTTAAAGTCTTAACCACAAGAATTTACCGAAAAGAAAACAATGTGTCAACCAAAATATACACTAATGATACCGCCGATAATGAGGTGAACAATGGAGAGAAGGATGGAGAGAAGAGAATGGAATGGAATCCCAAAAGTAAGGTGGTGTATAGCCCCTTATGTGTTTCATGATTAATGTGACTTGGTAAATCTCATTCCAACTTCGACTTCAAACCAACCACATCTAGTGACTTCGCATCAATGCATTCGGCCAATCCATCCACTTGAATAACAAGGATGCATCTCCAAAGAGCCACCACCATTCCGACGAAACAAAGGAGGAGAGAATGGAAAGCAAGAAGGACCTTAGTTAGAGGGAACATTTTTAGTTCCATAACCAATGCTTGTAGCCCAAGGGATTATTTTGTCTAAGGGGTGTGCTTTGAATTCTCACTTTTTTTTTATTTTTTATTTTTGTGTTTTGTGTTTTTATGCGTGAGAGCCACACCATGCAAAGATTTCTTATTTTTATTGACTCAGCTTCCCGATAATTGGGTAGCATCAGAACGGTAAAAGAACTCCAGAAGAAAACATCCAAGCACCCAAGAGAATGGCCAACACAAATGCATCAAGTTCCCTTGAAGTCACACCCTTTTCAATCCTTGAGTCCTTCCTTAGTTTGAGAAGTGCCCAATCACCGATTCGTTATAGTTCTTATTAGAAAGGGACTATACATTTCCAAGACAAGAGAGACCATAGAATGTTGTGGATGAATGGATGAGGTGGACTCATTGCCTTCCATATCAAAAGAACATACCTTAGTATCAACATCATAACTTAAAGGTAAAAACCAAACATTAGCAATCAAATAGAAAAATAGTTCATACCATCATGAAGAACACTTATTGAATGACCAACTTACAGGGTGGATAACACACACACAAACACACACAAAAAATGAAAAATTATGACGATGTTGTAAAACAAAAACAAGAAAAGTTAAAGAAATTTGTAAAACAAAAACAAGAAAAGTTAAAGAAATTTGTAAAACAAAAATGTGTAAAACAAAAACGTGTAAAACAAAAATGTGTAAGACAAAAACTTGTAAAACAAAAACGTGTAAAACAAAAATGTGTAAAACAAAAATGTGTAAAACAAAAATGTGTGAAACAAAAATTTGTAAAATAAAAATTGAAAAGAACTGAGGATCTCCAATAATTAGCATAGGTGGCCATCTCCCCCATGACTGAATGGAAAGGGAGAGATCAGAAATAATGAACGTCTATTTGAATTTCTTAGAAGTGTCCAACTTCTCCCGATTGATGTTCTTAGATTAAGGGGTGGAAGTTGGCAACACTCATACTCCAATGTATCTATGCCTTCATTCTTAGCATGAGTTGTTCCCCCAGTTTGTTCCATGCATATTGGGTTGCTCTTTCGACTAGCTGTTAACCATGGGGTGTCCATTACTTGTGTGGTTGCTACATACAGGCATCTTTGAATGTTGTCATTTGGTGCACACCGGTCGCATGGAAGAGATGCTGAGCATTCCTCCATGTCATCACCCTCTGAGTCACTGTATGTAATGCATAGAGCTTTCTTCTTCTCAATCTTTCCATAAATTTTTACCTTAGATATCTCCAAGGAAAGATTGCGGATCCCTAGGTACACATCTATTGTACTTAGCCATGGCCTTTCCATTATTATTGGGAAGTCCCCTTTGTTGTTGTTAACTTTGATCACCAGGAAATCAGCTGGGTATGAACAACCACACACATTGGTAACTATGTCCTCCACCAATCCTAAGGGAATGGTGATGGAATGGTCAGCCAGCTCAAGTTGAATGTTGCTTTTCTTAAGTTGGGGTAGGTTCCAGGCTTGATACATTTCTCGTGAGATTAAGTTGACTCTGGAACCTGAGTCAAGAAGAGCCTTATGTGGTTCGTTCCCAACGACTTGTAGATAAATTAGGGGACTCCCAAGGTTAGATAGTTTCCTGGGAAGGTGGCCTACCTTGATCCAGTTGGTTACAGTCTGTGTTAACATAACCATATGCGTGAAGCTCTGTTGTTGGACGGAAGGGAGCTTCGAAGCTTTGAATGTTGGAGGAGCATGCACAGACTCAACCGCTTGTTGTTGTGAGAGCTTGTTTGGGTTTTTGGTTCTGAAGAAGGATCTTCTCTTTTTATGGTTGTTAGAACCAGTAGTGAGTTGAATGTTCATAGCTCTCGTAGAATTACGTTGCTACGGTTGAGTAGGGAGTTCCCCTTGCATTTTTGGAGCAGGTGGTATGGGAACTACCAGTGGAAGAGAAGCGGATGGATTTGGAGGATGGTACATGTGTGGAGTGTCTCCCAAAGGAGAAGGAGTCCTTCTAAAGTACTCCCAAACTTGGTAGTGATGTTGGGGAGTTGTGTGACCCATAGAGTCACTTGGAGAAATCGGCTGCTACACATAGTATCCATATGGGTCTGGCTGCCGGTAAGGGTATTGTTGTTTTGGTGGTGGCATCCCCCATAGCTGTGGGTATTGCCACTGCTGTTGTTGCCCGATGGGTTATGGTGGAGTTCCACTTGGATAGTACGTTAATGGTTGGTGGAACTATCTTAGGTTACCTTGAGGATAAGGTAACCTTCGGGGTGTCTGCTATTTGTTGAGTCTCGGGTTGAGTGCATGCACCCCAAACTCTTGTAGATGTGAGATGACTGGACAACATCCCTTAGGATGATCATATTGGTAGATCTCATATCCACCATCATTTTCTGTGTCCGAATCCACAGCCTTATCGGAGATAGTAAATTTTCCCTTACCCTTGTCATGTGCAGGGCCTGAATCTCTCTGCTTTTTCTTGTCTTTGTTACTACTTCATTCCTTCTTAGATTCCTCTACAATTTTCAGGACATTTTCTATTTTGCTATTTAAGGAGCTCCATACTTCATCTACCTTAGCTGATACTTTTGTTGTTAGCTTTTGAATTGGCAAGGTTTTTCTGTTCACCAACTCTTTGAGTGGTGACTCATCCTCCTCCTCACAAAATTTCACTCCCCTCTTCCGGAGGGAAGGATTGCAGTTATATTCTTCCGCGCTCTCTCTTTTTCATAGCTCCCCTTCTTCTTTTGCTACTTTTTCCAATAAGCAATGTATCTCATGGGATCTAAGTATTGATAGTCTCCCTTGGGCATAAGTCCTAAGGGTTCTCCTAGTTTCATACCTTAACCCATCTATGATGTGGCGAAGTTGATCCTGCTATGCGTAACCATGGCCTGGGCAACGATGTAACAATGCATAGTAGCAGCCCATGGCAGCATCCAAGGGTTCATGAGTACCTTGCTTCCATCCTTGGATCTGCTTACGCAAATTAGACACTTTGGAGTACATCTGATATTTATCGTTGAAGATTTCTAACATTGTACTCCACCTCCTAATGGTTTCCGGCTCTAAGGACCAGTACCAACTCTCTGCTTCCTTTATGAGTGTCATGGAAAACAACTTTAGTTTTTGCCACTCATTTTCTATGTTTTGTAAGGCATAGGCATCATGAAATGCCTGTAAATGATTTTATGGATCCGCGTTGTATCCCGCTTCAAAGCATGGGATATTATTCATGTCTAAATGCTTGATCCGACTATCTTTTAAATGCCTTGTTGGGATCCTAACTGCCTCCGTTATATCGAGCATACTTTGGGTTGCAAGTAGGGGCTCATCATGATAATCTCTTTCATGATGTCTGTGATGTCTACGTTGTTCCCTACTTTCCCTTCGTTCATGCCCTTGTCCTCTCTCT
The DNA here is from genome assembly GCA_015680685.1 of Gnetum montanum. Classification (NCBI taxonomy): domain Eukaryota; kingdom Viridiplantae; phylum Streptophyta; class Gnetopsida; order Gnetales; family Gnetaceae; genus Gnetum; species Gnetum montanum. The sequence continues at coordinate 459,785 of MNCI01023539.1, read as the reverse complement.
CAACTTCCTCGTCGAGGTATCTCATTTTGCCTACCTCTATCCTCACCATTATGCTCTCGGTGGCTGTGCCAAAATGTGAAAGGAGAGGGTGAGTGATGTGATGAAGGTGGATAAGAAGGAGAACCATTGCCATGATGATGTTTCCTACCTTCTCTTCTGCTGCTATGGCCCTGATCGTGATGATGATCAAAGTGCCCATCCTTGTCATGTGTTATTGTTTCCTCAATGAACAGCTGGTGCTCACGGGGGTCAGAACCAGGGTTTTGTATCATGGAGCATAGGTTCTGATATCCCACCTCCTCACTATCATTAGGAGGGGGAACATCATTAGATAGAGAATCCGTTATAACTGGTTCACCATCTCCGATTTCACTTAGGATGTGCAGGACCCCTTTGCCCTTCAACAATGTATGTTATCTCTCTTGCCTTGAGTCCCTTATACATTGTGCTGCTGTGGGATGATAATCCCTTATGTCAAAGTCACCTATAACGTATTCAGCATAGAGCTGTGTCATGCCTATTTGTGCAAGAGCACGAATAAGCATGTTTGGGACTGATCGATTTGGAGGCAACACGATGTTACCTTGCAAATCTCTCCATCGTAGCTATTCATCTTGATGGAGGATAAAGGTAAAATCAGGTATATACTCATTGGGATGAGTATATACCACCCTGTATTGTTGAGGAACTGGTTGATTTTGGTTATGTGTTTTAGATTGCTGACTGTTCTTTGTATGATCCCTAGGTGGTGTATTGCTCTTATGAGAAGAAGAAGAAGACATAGTGTCTTATCGGTGTGCTAATTAACCGTTATATAAATTTTCATTTAATTAACCCTAAGGTTCGTTTAAGCTCCCAACAATGTGAGTGATTTCCTATGTTCTACTTAGCGCACAAACACTTAGTCCCCGGCAACGGCGCCAATGATGAGTGGCGAGGTACCCCTACACTCAACCATATGAATACAAGCATAACACACGCGATCTAGTTGAACTCTGCAGACTAAGTGCCCACATGCCTCATGGAACACTTAAGGTTAATTATTCGTTGTCTTCCGAGACTTGTATTTATCACGGTGTATGGTTAAGTAAGTCTGAGGTATATGATTTTTATAGCTTTTCTGGTTTTATCTCCTAAGTTAGTGAGGTGAAGGGTTGAAGAGACTAATTGACTAACTTTAACTAACTAACTAAGTTTGAATTAACCTAGCATTAGCATCCATTCTTACTTACCATTCACACCTTGAACCAAAGCAACCATGGTTACCAAATGCTAATCATTGCTAGGATCACCACACATAATGCACGTGCTCGAAGTAGTCATACTAAGGCACTTAACTAGGAGAGAAGGGTTGAGAGAGATTTAATTCCTAATAGAGCATTTAAATGGTAAATAGTAAATAACAATAAATAAAATCCTATTTAGCCTATTCCATGCACTACAAGGTTTATCCAAGAAGTTCGTCTTTATTGCCATACACAAACTTGTGTTCAGGTATAATGTCTGCTCGTATAAAGATCCGTTCACTTTGGAGTTCCTACTGCGGGCACATGGAAAATATTATATCTTTGGAGGGATCAAACTGCCAAAGTTTCACTACAGTCTAAGCTTAGGATGGGAAACAAGGAAGAGCCGCCTCTTATTTATAGATATGACGGTGCACCACGATATCGCGTACGCAATATTATGGGGGACGACGTGATATCGCGTCCATGATATCATGAGGGATGCGATATTGCAACGACCGCGATATCATGTCCCATCACTTACCCAAACTCTTGTAGTTTTTCCTTCTTAGAGTTAGAATTATTTCCCAGTGTGGTGATTGTAATTGTACGACACCTTTATTTGAGTGTGACATACTTGGACACACACATGACTAGAAATAAAGATTGAGATTACTTCATCATTGTAGCATTCACTTAGTTTAATCATTTAATTAATTCTTATTTACTGCTTTCCTAGTTAATCTCTCTCATCCTTAACTCACGTTAAAACGCAGAATGAGTACAACTTGATTACGAGCATTTAAGTGTGACTACTTGGTAAGCTAGTAGTGTACCTAGGATCTACGCTTGGTAATCCCAGTGGTAGTCATGCACGAAGTCCAAGATGTGTACGGATAATCAAGGAACGGATGCTCATCGCACTTAGGCTAGTTCAGATTCCCTCGCCCTTCTCTCCTAGCTTAGTTAATATTACTTTCCATTGCCTTCAAGAGTAGCATTAGATTAGAAAATACATCATACACCTCACTCTGGACTAAACCATATGTCACAAAGATAATACTAGTACAGGTGGGAAGACAGTAACTGTGACCTAAGGCTAACTGTCTAGATGCCACAACTAGTCCGTCTGCGGAGTTCGACCGAATCGCGCGTGTAACGCTCATATTCGTATGGTTGATTGTAGGGGTACCTTGCCACTCATTAAATGACATCCAATTGTGCACATCTTCACAAAATTTCTTAGTAAACTTTCCTTTTTATTGTTGTAAATTCTTACACCCTCTTCAAATATTTTCTTTTGTTAAATTTTTTCAAATTTAATGGATGGCTTATCTATTTTACCCTATTTTTCAACCTTCTCACTAACACTCCTAAAGGAATCAATCTACCACAATCACAACCTAGTCGAGTGTAACCACCAACAAGATAAGGCATTTAATAGCCATGTATTACACATTGCATACTAATTCATGATTCTATTGTGATTGTAGTGGAAAGCATGGACTGGAAGCAAGACTTTCTTCATCAAACATGATGTAGTAGTACCACATGATGTAGATCATTCATGATTGTTGGATCTTCTCTCTCACTCTTTAGTTGCCAAGAGGAGTTGTATGTCAATTTTATCCAAGGTGTTCACTTCTCTTATCATGAACACCCAATTTTGTAAAGATTGTAACTTCGTACACTTGGGCATTCAGAGTTTGTTTGTTCTATCTAAATCAGTTTGTATGTTAATTAATAATCCCATACCTTCCCAATATTTTTTAAGGGACTTGTTTCTCCTCTTATTCACTCAAGTATGAGTTTTCATTCAGTCATGGGGGTACAATGAATTACATTTTTTGCACACTTGATATCAAAGCCTTAACATCGGGTATCCGATGTTGGAGTCAAGATGTGATGTCAGATATCCGATATGACAAGATATACGTTGGCCTATAAATATAGTGCTTGGGCTCACGGTTTCCATATAGTTTTTTAGTCAAAATAGTGAAGCTCTTGCAGTTTGTTTTCTCCAAAGTTAGAATATTTTCTGAGTGCTTGTAGTAGAAGTCTAAGTATGTATGGATCTTTGTTCGAACACTAATGTACTAGAGCATAACAATGTGACGAGAATAAAAATGAACCCTTTTGATAATCCTTGCAGCACTGAGAATAGATTAACATTTCCTTTAATGTACTTTACTTTTATGTACTTTACTTTGATGCATTTAAGTTAGGTAATTAATTTCCAATTGTTAATGAACACAAGCACGACCACTTCAAGCATAATATAGTATTTGGTAATCCAATAATGTTTAATGTTTGGTAGCCCAGCATTACTATATGTGTTCATGATGTGTCTAGGAAAGTGGGATGGGTACTTGTATTAGGCTAACTAGGCAGTAAATATATGATCTTAAATTACTCTACCTTTCATTCTTGTTGTAGGTGATTAAACTTATAAAACATAAAATGAAAAAAATTATATATCTCAGTTATACTTAAACCATACCCTTGAGCTTCACAAATGTAGTTGGGAAGACAATGAACATTCTTAAAGCCCATTTCACTTCCTAGAGGAACTAGTGCACTGGAGAACTATAGGTCCACAGATTCAACTGGATCGTGTGTGAACACCTTAGTGATTCATATGGTTGCACATAAGGGTACCTCATCACTCATCAAGCCTATTACAAAATTAGCTATAAAATTAAATTATATGCTTCAAATTCTCCATGATTACTACAACCATTCTAGTATGAAAGTTAATATTGATAAGACTAAAATTATAGTTTGTGCAATTAGAAGTTACAACTTTTTTCTTGGTGAAAAAAGACTTGATATATGTAAATCTTATAAGTATTTGGAAGTTGCATTTGCCATTAATTATAGTTAGAATGCTCTTATTGCTCAAAGGGTTTCAAGTTGCATATGAGCTCTATTTTCTCTAAAAAATAAGTAAAGCAAGAAGCAAATCTTGGCATAAGAGATCAAAAGGAAACTTTTTCGTAGTCTTGTCTAACCTATATGATTATATGGGTGTATTGCATGAGGACCTTCTCTTTTCAAAATGAATTGGAAAAAATTAGAGTATATTCAAACACAGTTTATTGTATGTGAATTTCATGTGAAAATGCAAACTTCTTATGATATCTTACTTTTAAAAGCATAATTGCTTCCCCTTGAAGTTAAAGCCCTTTGTCAATTTATTGATTATACTAAGAAGTTAAGTTACATGGAGGAAGTCAATTACACTATGGAGATAATGAATGCTACACAAGAAAATGGATGGTTGTATCAAGAAAAATTATGGCTTCAATCATAGAATCTTGTAATAGAGGATTTTCCTTTAAACAAAAGGCTCTTTTGGAAGACTATAAAAGAAAAAGTCTTGGCTAAAGTTTGGTTAAATACATAAAGGAAAAAAAATAGTTTTATTTACATTCTATTAAAGAGGGTTGTTATATAGTGTTCAAAAGTATCTATTTTCAACTATTCTTATTCATTTATGGAATTAAATTGCTAGAGAAAGAATAAACTCTAATCATCTCCTTATTATGACAAGTCATTGTATTAATTTACTAAGAGATGAATGTATTTTTAGACTATGAAAACAAAGCATAGAAGATGAAGAACATCTCTTTTTATTTTGTTCATCTTTGACTCACATTCAAAGAAATTATAATATCAGTTATAATCTATTGAGTGTTTTCTTTCAAATTGACTCTATCTACTTGGGGCATTACATCAATGATATTTTCAACTTTTTTCAAAAATATGTTGAGATTTTGTAACTGTGCAACAAATCCATGATGAATTCTTGGACATAATAAAAATTTCTAGTTTCTAAAACTTATTGTTAGTGAGGCAATGCTCATGCTCTAATCCCATACGTTGTAATAAACATTACACTTAATGCAAAGCGCTATGATGGTTACTAATCAAGGCTAAGAAGAAAATACGATGACAATGTGTTTTCCCAACACGTGTACATTGTTTAATGTTGTCAAATTTTTTATTAATATTAATTAACGATGTAGATTTCGAAAGTGGATTTGAAATAATAACTTTAAAGAATTGCAATTGCAGATCCATCTGACTATATCATGTAATTGCAAGGAACAACTTAGCTTCTATGTTTTCACTGTAGCAAGCTTTCAAATGAAACTGAAATGCACAAAATGCTTATTCATATGACTTGGTCATCAATTGATTAGAGCATGCAACTTATGGATTGCAAGTCATAAGTTGAGTCCAACAAGTATACTAATCTAACACACTATTATATTTAACAAAAGTTCATGTTGGCTGTATGTTCTATAATAAATGAATATTTTTTTAAAATTCAAAGTACAACAAATAATCAACATAGAAGAGAGAGGCTAAATAAAAAGCCTAATAAGTTTACAAATGTCTTTTTAGGTTTTCATCCTAACAACAAATTCTAAAAAAGCTCCACTCCAGGGTAGGAAATGGATCGAGTCTTGCACTTGTTCAAAAAGCACCCTCATGGGCTTTCACTCCTTACTAAAGATTTTATTGTAAAGAGAAGGAGAATACTCTTTCGAACAATCATCCTCATCCTCATCATCATCATCTTCGTCATCAAAGCCATCTTTTCCATCCTCATTGGATGCATCCCTCGTGTCTTGAATATAATATGACATGCAAGATTAAGACTTCCAAGTTGGTCAATACTTGAAAACACCCAATGAAAAATAGACATATAAATAATGAACAACACTTAATCATCGTCTCCATCCTTGACCTTATCTTCATCATCATCATCTTCAAAATCATCATCATCTCCATCCTTTTCATCTTCAAAATCATCATTTTCTCCATCCTTTCCTTCATCTTCTTGATCGTCATCTTTAAAATCATCATCATCATCCTCACCTAATGGCTCAAGAGGCTTTAGAAGTTTTTTCTGATCTTTCTTCTTTTAGGACCCTATTTTTAATTTAGACTTAGCTGTTTTAGCCTTTGGCTTGGCATCAGGAGGCTTTACGAGTTTTTTTTTATCTTTCTTCTTCTAAGACCCTATTTTTAATTCAGACTTAGATGCTTTGGCCTTCGGCTTGGCATCTCCCTTATTATCCTTCTTTGGTACCCCCTTAGCATCTGTCTTTGCTACGCCCTTAGCATCTATCTTTGCTACTACCTTAGCATCCATCTTTGTTATCACTTTCACTCTAGTAGCTGCTAGGGCATCCTTTTTACCTGCTATTTATGAAAAATCAGGGGATGTAACTCTGTTAGGAAGTCTAACCATATAAAATTACAATGGGGTAACATCTTACGAATGTGATAGTAACATAAAATTTTTCATTTACCAAAATAATAAAATGAAAACAATGACTCACCATTCTCATGAGTATGATTTGCCTTCTATAAAGCCTTGTCATCCTCAGATGATTCATTTAAAAGCATCAAAACATTCCACAAGATCTCCTTTCTACTACTACAAAAATCTATGAGATAGTTAACATTCTTATTAAAAATAATCTTATTGGAAAAGGAACAATTATCAATAACTCAATTGAAGATAAACATGAATGCCCTTTGTCCCTACCCTTTTTGGTATATTTATAGATGAATTAGAGTAATGGATACAAAATGCCTATAATCATACTATGTTAGTAAATAGATTATTTTTGAACATTCTTCTCTTTGCTAATGATGTAGCCTATTACAAAATTAGCTATAGGATTAAATTATATGCTTCGAATTCTCCATGATTACTGCAACCATTCTAGTATGAAAGTTAATATTGATAAGACTAAAATTATAGTTTGTATAATTAGAAGTTACAATTTTTTCTTGGAGAAAAAAGACTTAATATATTTGAATCTTATGAATATTGGGAGTTGAATTTGCCATTAATTATAGTTGGACTACCCTTATTGCTCAAAGGGTTTCAAGTTGCATATGAGCTTTATTTTCTCTAAGAAATAAGTAACACAAGAAGCAAATCTTGGCATAAGAGATCAAAAGAAAAAATTTTTGTAGTCTTTTCTAATCTATATTATTATATGGTTGATGATTCATGGTCTGTCAGGTCCTGTTATCGGACCCCTGTTATCGGACCCTTGTTATCTAGTATGCGATATCGCGGCCTGCATGCGATATCGCGTATGGGATATCGTAGTTCCCATGTGGGCCTATAAATAAAAGGTGGCACACTTGGTTTTGGATTAGTTCTTAGAGTTTTTTAGAGTCATTAAGTTTAAGTTTCTTTTTACATCAGTTTTTCCTCTCAACCCTTCTCTCCGAGTGTATGCCTACAGTGTGGTGATTGTAATTGTACGGCATCCTTATTCGAGTGTGACGTACTTGGACACACACATGATCGACAATAAAGATCAAGATCACTTCATCATTGCAGCATTCACTTAGTTTAATTATTTAATTTTTATTGTTATTTATTGCTTTCGTAGTTAACATCTCTTTACCCTAAATTCCTAGTAACGCGGAATGAGTATGACTTAATCACGAGCATTTAAGTGTAACTACTTGGTAACCTAGTAGCGTACCTAGGACTTGCGCTTAGTAATCCCAGTAGTAGTTGTGCATAAGGTCTAAGATGTGTATGGATGGTTAAGGAATGGATGCTCATCGCACTTAGGCTAGTTAGATTCTCTCTCACTCTCTCCCTCTCCTTGTTTAGTTAATATTATTTTCCATTAGCCCAAGAGTAGTATTAGTATAGGAACACATCATACACCTCACTCTGGACTAAACCATACGTGAAAAAGCTAATACTAGTCTAGGTGGGAAGATAGCAAACTGCGATCTACAAGTAACTATCTAGATACCACAACTAGCCCATCTGCGGAGTTCAACCGGATCATGCATGAAACGCTCGTATTCGTATGGTTGAGTGTAGGGGTACCTCGCCACTCATCATTGGCGCCATTGCTGGGGATGGTGCTAGTTATCTAGATTAGTTATATCATACAAGGTCACTGTATAGGAATTAACGATACATCTTTTAGAAAGAAATAATTACAAAAGTCACATACAAATTCACACACAATTGCACAACCATGCCTCTCCTACAAGACTACAAGAATGCCATATCTAGTAAGGAAATTCATTGGAGAACCAACAAATTATATGACAATGAAGATTGGAGTACGCAACCCGAAGTGGGGGTTTCTTATAAACATAAATGAAGGCAACATCGTTCCAACGCACGAAAGCATAACTTACTAGATGACGATGAACCCCTATTGGCCACTACAAGCCTAACGCAAATACAAGAGGCTATTCGAATCTCTCGTAGGCATTGTAAAGAGAGTCGTCTACCCAGGCTCAATTTAAACAACTTTTCCAATTTTTCAGGAGGCTATGAATTAGATCCGCAACAACATTTACAAGCCTTCTATGATGCTTGTGCATGGAACAACATTGATAATGGTTGGAAAAAACTCAAGCTCTTTCCTATGACACTCGTTGGCCAAGCAAAAGTATGGTATAGATTGTTAAAACCAAATTCAATACGACATTGGCTAAAATTGGTAGAACTCTTTAACGAATGATATCAAACCTACGCAAGAGTGTCGGCCTTGAGGAAACAAATCCAACAGTGGAAACAAGCACAACATGAACCCTTGGACATGGCCTTAGAAATATATTATGCACTGTTAAACAACTGTCCAGGCCATGAGTTCTCCGAAGAAACGCTAATGTACCATATCATTGATGGGCTTCGTGATGAAACAAGAGAGACCCTAGGGATGTATGCCCAAGGTCAACTATACGAACTACGAACCCATCAATTCCAAGAGCTTATTAAGTGAGTAGGAAAAGAAGAAGGAGAAATGGCTAGATGGGAGATTGTTGAAAAACATTAATGAGACCAAAATCTCAACTTAACAAAGGTCCATAATCATAAAAAGGAGAAATCAACCTATCACAAGGAGGAAAAATCATCTTTTCTAGTACAACAATCATTAGAAGAATTCAAGGCAAAGATCAATAAGATGTTGGAATGGATGTATAAAAAGTGTGGAGAATATATCGATATTATTGGAGATAGAGTTTTGACAACTCGAGAAGTAGAACAAAATGTCATTAGATAATCAGAAAGAAGGGATGAAGAAAATAAGAGCTCGACTGCCAATCATACATATGAATGAAACATTTTCCTGTACGATCACCCCAAGGGCCAATGCCCAATCTTGTTACATTTATATGAGCATTGGGGAAGCACATTACACCTAGAGTTTGTACAGAGATACTGTGTTTGATCACAATGGCAGCAATCCTAGTTGTGGGGGAAGCCACCCCTAAACTAGAGACACCCTTCGTATGATTTGAATCTAAATGCTTATCTAGTTCAACATCATGTTTCCCCAACTAGATCAACATACTCTATCTCGTTGCATTACCATTCTCCTCAATACTACCAACCCATGTCCTCAACACAACCACCACCTTTTGTACCTTACACTTCTCCAAAATTTCAACATTCTCATCCTTTCTCTCCTTCTACATCGCCACCAATTGTTCTTGAAGTGTCTGCACCACAGAAACAACCCACGAACATTACTTGTGCTACTATTGCCAACAGTAGTGAGAGGCCTCCTCAACATCGAAAGAGTCCCTTCTTTAGACATGACCATAGGAAGGGACAACACAATTCCAAGGCCACTGCATTCTCCAACTTAGCACAAGTCCAACACTGTGGTGCATCCTTCTCTTCGAACCCAATGTCTTGTGTTATTTCATCAGGGCCACCAACTAACACTCCAACAACCATATGGCCCAATGAATACAATCATGGAGAGTGACATCCTGATCCTTGAATACCATCTTACGCTCTCAAGTATCATAGTGGGTCAACTCTTTACTAGGGAACCAGATCTTACAAGTTGCCCCACTATGCTTACTATAATCAGGTGTGTGAAGCCAAATGGGGTAAGTATAACCAAGTTTCAATACTTCCAACATGTAAGGATCCTAATCTTTCATTTATTATTCCTTGCCATGCTCAACCATTTAGTTATGGGGGATATCCCCCATTTTAATAACAAGCAGGATTAATAAATATTTTTCATTTTTTCTTCAATTTTACAATTTTTTGTTTTCCAATTTTTTATTTTTCAATTTCTTGTTTTATCTTTTTGTCTTTTTACTTTTTTTATAAGTAATCTCATCTACGAATAAAAAACTCATGTGGCTCATTGGTTGAGGTGTGTTCTATGTTATTGAGTTTCGAACAATCAATTATTTGGACAGTGAGCCCATTACACCCACTCATCCATTCTACAAATAAGAGGTTCTACTTAAGGGTACAGTGATATTCTTGACATTCTTAAAACTTAAAATTAATTTTGTGTTCATTGTACCCAGAATGAAGAGGGATGGACCAAGAGGGAATGATTAGGGTGTGACATCAAGGGGACTTGTGGGTTCTCTTTGGTGATGTTTGTGGGAGTTATCATGCAATGTGGTTGTACTAAGATCCTTGTAGATCTAACAAAAAATGGGAGTAAGAGTAATCAAAAGGGCACTCAAAAATCTGATGCTGTTCTAGGGGGTCCCACTGGAAAGACATGCACCCATTCCTGAAGGTTGGTGACTTCTCTCTGGATTCAGCAATCGAAAAAAAAAGAAAGAAAAGAAAGAGAAAAGAAAAAGAAAAGAAAAGCAGAAAGAGGAAGTGCCACAAAGCAAAAATCACTCCTCCCTTGAACCAAATGCCAAGTGATGGTACACCTTTTTGTTCTAGTACTCTCATAGTCGCTCATCATGGGATGAAACAATGCGGTGTCACTGATTAGAGGAATGGACTTGGTCCTAATCCTAGAACGACGAGTTAATGACACCTTAATCATGCTTTACACGCAGGATTCACTATGCCCTAGGTCAATTACCTCATGTTCGAATCTCTACAATCCCTTTTGTAGTTTGTCTCATCTCACTGTCCGTGTAATTGTGGCTCATGTCTCGTATAACATAAAATTCTTACGTCATCCTAGTGATACTTACATGTGTGTGTTATGTGGAACCAGTGTGGATTACATCTAACCCTTCGAGTGCCCATGGACACTTTTAGGGGTGGTTACGCATGGGCATTATAGGTTGGAATCTGCTTTGGGGAGGACCCACTTGCGTAATTTTTGTAATTTGCACTCATAACCCATCTTCCACACACCATCTATTACCCTCAGCATATTTTCAACAATATTCTTTCCCTTATTACTATCCCTCCAAATTCCAATGTTCCTATGAACCATCACATGGCCTTTTTCTTTCCCTTACCACCCAAGGCCTTATTGATCAATTCCTCCCACATATAATTATTTGTGCCTTCAAAACTAAGTAAATTACCCTAGAACCTTTTAACACTTGTCCACATGTCCTTAGTTTCTATCATTCATTTCAGAAAAATCTTCAAAATTTGGTATATTGTGTTGTACCTTAAATTTCTATAGGCCGCAATATCACGTACGCGATATTGAGGCCGACGCGATATCACGTACATGATATCGGGTCGCATATAACTATATATACGTGACCCCCCCCGCACCACTTGCCATCATTTTCAACCATTCACATGGGGGAGTTTTTCGAATTTCTCTCTATAACTTGCAATTACGCGTCCCTTGCTTTCATACCTATATCTCGCTCGCTACTCTGATTTTCATTCCATCCGAACCTACTTGAAGTGTTCAGCTTAGTCATGGGGGAGGGACACACGCCAAATAGTGCATAAATTTTTTGAAATTTTTCATCGCCCAAAGGACATTATTAAGGGTAATTAGTTATAACATTAAGATAAATGTGCCAAAAATAATTTCATCCCCTTAGTTAGACTAGGAAACTAAATTTGGAAACCACCTAAGTAAAAAGGACTCACTATTATAATCTTTCGGGAAACATCACATGGAGATAAAATAAATTAATTAAGGTAAGCAGTAAGGTATAACCTAACTTTAGAAACAACCTTACTAACGATTAGCCCTATGTGATTGTAGATGGCCCCGAAACGCAAACAACAGGAAGGTCCTGCTCAAGGTGAGAGCAAAAAACCTAGGAGAGGCGAAGGATAAGTCCCTGCTAGACAACATGCAGAGCAGGAGGAATAATCATTTAGAATTCACCAAGAGGACCCTACTACTGTATAATCAAGGCAGGCAGAAGGAGGAGCTACTGTAGTGCCTGAACAGGGACAACATCTCACATTGCCCTAAGATTGTGTTCAGGCTATCCATGAAAGGTCCATATTCACTGCAGTGATTGTGGAGTTAAATTTTAAATCTTTTGCAAAGTTTGCTCCAGAGGCCATTAGGGACCACCTCAAAGGATCCCCATTATGGCCTATCCTCTTTGAAAGTGGTGCCTGGTACTTAGGGGAAATGTACCAATTTTGGCATAACAGAGAACAAGGCACCACAGTTAACATTTGTGGTGTGACAGTCAATTTCTTTGTTCAGGCCATTTCAAAAGTATTAAACCTTTTGAATACAAGGCCAAAGGTTGCTCAGTTGTCTACTCGTTTAGACCCTGATGCACGACAAGTTTGGTTGGAAAGGACATATGGCGAGAAAGATAAGACATTTGGAGAGTTGACGATGGAAGAGAGGATCTACTTCAAAATAGGGACTTATCACCTCTTCCCCACAAAGGGCTTAAAAATAATTTCAAAATATGCAGCAAGAGGATGTGCAGTGTTGATGGGGAAGGTTAATGCTAACCTACCTCATCTATATTTTACGGAGATCCTGAGGCAGTTTGAAGAACAGAAGACAGGGAAGCTTGCGTTGCCCTTCCCTTATCTTATTAGGAAGCTGTGCAAACATGCTGGTATCAGAGGATACACTAATGATGTCCTTCAAAAAGCCCAAAATGCTTCATATGCTGAACTGCTAAAGCCACCAGCTGTAAGGAAAATCACTGGTGAGACGCTGGGGTCGAAACAAGAAAAGGAACAAATGGCAGGGCCAACTACAACTCAACTTGTAGGACCCAGCTAACTTCCAAGCATGGGACATAGCCAACAATAAGAAGCAGGGCTTAGCACAGGCTAGCAAGATCAACCACCACCACCACCGCAAGATTACAGACAATCGATGAACCATCTCTGGGCCATCGTTGAGACGATCAGTTGGGGAAGTCATGATGATGCAAATCTCTTTCACATCATCAACGATGTCATATAGCCCACAGTTTCTTTGGATCGCACAAGGGGAGAAGTGTTCATCCATACAGGAGGAGAGGAGAGCACTTGGTCACAACAGATCTCAGGAAACGCTGCATCTTTTCAAGTGCAACTGGAAACTGGTGAAGGGGCCATAGTGGTGGTCATGCAGCACCAGGATGTAGTAGGAGTTGCAGAAGTGGTTTTAGACCACATTAAGAAATCATTCAATGTACCTATTGTGCCATTGATAGACCTTACAGGAGCACAGGATGCTCAAACTCTAGTCGAAACCTCAATGACTCCTATGGAGCATGAGGATGTACTTGATCGATTGCTACAAACAGGACAAGTAATGACGTCCCTATTTGACATCCCCCAGGATGTTACAACAATTCAATCAAATCTCATTTCCACCAAAGGAAAGCTGGTCTTGACAAAGATGAGGACCGAGCACGTTGAAGCAGATGTGCAAAAATTGCAAGAAAGGCTTGTGGCCCTACAAGAAGCATAGCGGGACCCTTTGTAATTGGTTCCCGCAGACCAGCTGGACACTTTCAAAACTGAGCAACTGAACAAATTTCTGATGGAGAATAAGAAGGTGGCAGAAGAAAAAGAAAAGGCTATTTGGGATGCCTCTATAGCACAAGCACAAACTTATGCACATACCAAGGCACTCAAGGCCTTACAAGAGGAAAACAAGCAGCTTGCTGCTGACAACCTTCGATTGACCTTTGTGAAAAAGCAAAAGAATGTTTTTGAAGAACATTTTTAGCAATTGTGAGAATAATTCATCCAAGTCAACCAAAACATAAACCATTTAGCCAAAGAAAATTAAACCCTCTCAATGGAGGAGGTACGTGCCATTCGCCAAAAGACGGCTATTGAAATAAGCGCATGGAAAAATGAGGCTAAACGACATGAAAGCTAAAGGAGCAGTTCCAGGACCAGGTGGGGATGTATAAGTAGATCATTGAAAAGGAGATCTGTATGGCCAAGGCCCAAATCAACACTATCAGTGCTCAACACACTGACTAGCGGGCCATACTGGACACATATGCACTCATCCACCAGGTGGAAGTTAAGAACCGAGACCTGCAGATCTAGGATCTTACTGAATACATGGAGTTGGCAAACCTACGGTATGCCAACCTTGCCATGTTAATAGCAGGGTGCCTGAGAACAGAGCTCAAGCAACATGTAGCCACCACCTACATCAAATATGAAACATAATTTGTAGAACGCAAGAAGATATTGCAAAAATTGGAGATTGCAAATTCTGAACTTGAGGTGGTTAAAGCAAGCTACCAGGGACAAAAGGGTGTCACAATAGACTTGGCTCGATGGCTTGTAGATTTTCAAGAATACAGAGATAAAGCTAGAGCCTACGAGGAGGAACGACGGGTGTTTACGGCTTGGTATGTCAAGGCGAATCAAATGTTTCCACAACTACCTTGCCCATGGGAGGTGCCGACTTCATCAAACATCAGAACATTAGCATGGATGATGCAAGACCCCTAAACCAAAGAGGAGAAACTCTAGGCCATACTTCAACACCATCAAGTCCCAAGACCTAGAGCACAAGACAAGGGAAAGGCACCCATGGAGGAGCCACCGCCACCAAGAACTACATGAGTTCCCTCAATTTTGTAGCTATAGGATTTTCTTTCGCATACTTTGTGTTGTGTCTCAATTTTGTTCTGATTCCACACTGCAGCATGAACCCATTCTCGTCAGTCAATAATACCATACCTATCCACTGTGTAATCAATGGAGCTTGTTCTCACTGAAACTTGAGGATGAGTTTTCATTCATTCGTGGGGGTATGATGACTTATCATTTTTTTGGCTACCGCGATATCGCAGCCTAGACGTGATATCACATATGCAGTATCGCAGCTTGTCTCCTCATCTATAAATAAGAGATAGATAAATCTGACAAGAAGTCTTAGTTTTTAGAATTTCTTTTAAGTGTTTAGTTTTAAGTAGTTCTTCTCTCAACCCTTCTCTCCTAGTGCATGCCAGTAGTGTGGTGATTGTAATTGTATGACATCCTTATTCGAGTGTGACGTACTTAGACATGCATATGATCAGCAATAAAGATCAAGATTACTTCATCTTTGCAACATCCACTTAGCTTAATTAATTAATTATTTATTTAATTGTTATTTACTGCTTTCTTAGTTAATGTCTCTTCACCCTAAACTCCTTTTAAACGTGGAATGAGTACAACTTGATCACAAGCATTCAAGTGTGACTACTTGGTAACCCAGTAGCGTACCTAGGATCTACACTTGGTAATCCTAGTGGTAGTCATGCACAAGGTCCAAGATGTGTACGAATGATTGAGGAACGGATGCTCATCGCACTTAGGCTAGCTTAGATTCTCTCTCACCCTCTTTCTCTTAGCGTAGTTAATATTATTTTCCATTATCTCTAGGAATAGTATTAGTATAGGAACACATCATACACCTCACTCTGGACTAAACCATACGTGACAAGTTAACACTAGTCTAGATGGGAAGATAGTGAACTACGATCTAAGAATAACTGTCTAGATACCACAACTAGTCCGTCTGCGAAGTTCAACCGGATCGTGCGTGAAACGATCGTATTTGTATGGTTGAGTGTAGGGGTACCTCGCCACTCATCAGTCATTGTACAGGAATTAACGATATATCTTTTAGGAAGAAATCATTATAAAAAGTCACATATAAATTCACACACAATTACACAACCATGCCTCTCCTACAAGACTATGATAATGCCATACCTAGTGAGGAAATTCATTCAAGAACCAATGAATTAGATGACAATGAAGATTAGAGTACACAATCTGAGGTGGGGGTTTTTTATAAACATAAATGAAGGCAACATCATTCCAACACATGAAAGCATAACTTACTTGATGACGATGAACCCCTACTGGCCACTACAAGCCTAACGCAGATACAAGAGGTTGTTCAAATCTCTCGTAGGCATCGTAAAGAGAGCCGCCTACCCAGGCTTGATTTAAACAACTTCCCCAATTTCTTAGGAGGCTATGACTTAGATTCTCAATAGCATTTACAAGCCTTCTACGATGCTTGTGCATGGAAAAACATTGATAATGGTTGACAAACACTCAAGCTCTTTCCTATGACACTTGTTGGCCAAGTAAAAGTATGGTATAGATCGTTAAAACCAAATTCAATACAACATTGGCCAACAATGGTAGAACTCTTAATGAAAGATATCAAACCTACGCAAGAGTGTCAGCCTTGAGGAAACAAATCCAAGAGTGGAAACAAGCACAACATGAACCCTTGGACATGGCCTTAGAAAGATATTATGCACTGTTAAACAACTGTCCAGGCCATGAGTTCTTTGAGGAAAGGCTAATGTATCATATCATTGATGGGCTTCATGATGAAACAAGAGAGACCATAGGGATGTATGCCCAAGGTCAACTATATGAACTATGAACCCATCAATTCCAAGAGCTTATTAAGCAGGTAGCAAAAGAAGAAGGAGAAATGGCTAGATGGGAGAGTGTTGAAAACATCAACGAGACCAAAATCTCAACTTAACATAGGTCCATAATCACAAAAAGGAGAAATCAACCTATCTCAAGGAGAAAGAACCATCTTTGCTAGTACAAATGATGGGACACGATATCACGTCCTCACTGCGATATCGCGTACGTGATGTATTGTACACGATATCACGTATTTCCCATGATATCACGTACGTGATATCACAGTCCACCACCATTTTTATAAATAAGAAGTAGCTCTCCCTTGTTTTAGAATCTAGATCTAGACCCTTAGTGAAACTCTAGTAGTTTTACCTCTCTAGAGATAGAATAATTTCCATGTGCCCGCAGTAGGAGTCCCAAAGTGAACGGATCTTTATTCGAGCAAATATTGTACCTGAGCACAAGTTTGTGTACGGAAATAAAGACGAACTTTTTGGATAAACCTTGCAGTGCATGAACTAAGATAAATAGGAATTTAATTATTGTTATTTATTGTTCATTGTTTGAATGCTTTATTAGTTTATTAAATCTCTCTCAACCCTTCTGTCCTAGTTAAGTGCATTCAGTACGACTGCTTTGAGCACATGCGTTATGCTTGGTAATCCCAGTAACGAATATCGTTTGGTAATCCTAGAAGGTTGCATTGGCTCAGGGTGTGAACGGTAAGTGGGAATGGATACTGATGCTAGGCATTAGAACTTAGTTAGTTAAAGTTAGTTACTTAGTCTCTTCACCATTTTCCCTCATTAGCATAGGAGATAAAACATAAAAGATATAAAAATCACATACTTCAGACTTACTTAACCATACAACCGTGACAAATACAAGTAAGTCTGGGAAGACAACGAATGATTAACCTTAGGTGTTTCATAAGGCATGTAGGTCCTTAGTCTACAGAGTTCGACCGGATCATGCGTGTAATGCTTGTATTCTTATGGTTGAGTGTAGGGGTACCTCGCCACTCATCAACAACAATCATTAGATGAAATTGAGGCAAATATCAATAAGAGGCTAGAATGGATGCATAAAAAGTATGGAGAATATATAAATATTATTAAAGATAGAGTTTTAACAACTCGAGAAGCAGGAAAAAATGTCATTAGACAATCAGAAAGAAGGGATGAAGAAAATAAGAGCTCAATTGCCAATCACACGTATGAATGAAACATTTACTTGTACGATCAGTCCAAGGGCCAATGTCCAATCTTGTTACATTTATATGAGCATTGGGGAAACACGTTACACCCAGATTTCGTACAGAGATACTGTGTTCGATCACAGTGGCAACAATCCCAATTGTGGGGGAAGCCACCCCTAAACTGGAGACACCCTTCATATCATCCGAATCTAAATGCTTATCTAGTCCAATATCCTATTTCCCCAACTGGGTCAACATACTCTATCTCACCACATTATGATTCTCCTCAGTACTATCAGTCCATGTCCTCAGCACAACCACTACCTTGTGTACCTTACACTTCTCCTAAATTTCAACATTCTCATCCTTTTCCTCCTTCTACATTGCCACCAACTGTTCCTGAAGTGTCTGCACCATAGCAACAACCCACGAACGTTACTTGTGCTATTATTGCCAGTAGCAGTGAGAGACATCCTCAACATCAAAGGCGTCCCTTATTTAGACATGACTGTAGGAAGGGATAGTACAGTTCTAAGGCCATTGCATTCTCCAACTTAGCACAAGCCCAACACTGTGGTGCACCCTTCTCTTTGAACCCAATGCCTCATGTTACTTCATCAGGGCCACCAATTAACACTCCAACAACCATACGATCCAATGAATATAGCCATGGAGAGCGACATCTCGATCCTTGCATACCATCTTACAGTCTCAAGTATCATAGTGGGTCAACCCTTTACCAGGGAACCACATCTTATAAATTTCTCCACTATGCTTACTATAATCAAGTGTGTGAATCCCAATGGGGTAAGTATGACCAGGTCCCAATATTTCCAACATGTAAGGATCCTCATTTTTCATTTATTAATCCTCACCATGCTCAACCGTTTAGTTATGGGGGATATCCCCCATTCTAATAACAAGCAAGGTTAATAAATATTTTTCATTTTCTTTAATTTTACAATTTTTTTTCCAGTTTTTCATTTTTCAATTTTTTGTTTTATCTTTTTGTCTTTTTATATTTTTATCTTTTTATAAGTAATCTCATCTATGAATAAAACACTCATGTGGCTCATTGGTTGAGGTGTGTTCTATGTTATCGAGTCTCGAATGATCAATTATTTGGATAGTGAGCCCATTACACCCACTCATCCATTCTACAAATAAGAGGTTCTATTTGAGGGTACAGTGATATTCTTGACATTCTTAAAACTTAAAATTAATTTTGTGTTCCTTGTACCCAGAATGAAGAAGGATGGATCAAGAGGGAATGATTAGGGTGTGACATCAAGGGGACTTGTGGATTCTCTTTGGTGATGTCTATGGGAGTTATCACGCAACGTGGTTGTACTAAGATCCTTGTAGATCTAATGCAAAATGGGAGTAAGAGTAATCCAAAGGCACCCAAAAATCCAATGCTGTTCTAGGGGGTCCCACTTGAAAGACATGCACCCATGCCTGATGGTTGGCGACTTCTCTGGATTTAGCAATTGAAAAAAAAAACAAAAAAAGAAAAAACAAAGGAAGTGCCACAAAGCAAAATTCCTCCCTTGAAAAAAATGCCAAGTGATCATATGCCTTGTTATTCTGGTACTCTCATAGTCACTCATCATGGGATGAAATAATGCAGTGTCATTGATCAGAGGAATGGACTTGGTCTTGATCTTGGAACAACACTTTAATGACACATTAATCATGCTTTACATGCAGGATTCACTATGCCCTGGGTCAGTTACCTCATGTTCCAATCTCTACAATCCCTTCTATAGTCCATCTCATATCGCTATTCATGTAATTGTAGCTCGTGTCTCATATAGCATCGAATTCTTACCTCATTTTGGTGGCATCTACATGTGTGTGTTTTGTGAAACTTCTATGAATTACATTTAACCCTTCTAGTGCCTACGGACATTTTAAGGTGTGGTTATGCAAGGGCAGTATAGGTTGGAACCTGCTTTGGGGAGGACCCACTTGCGTGACTTTTGCAATTTGTACTTGTTTCATACCACCACATCATCTTATACCCTCTGAGTACTTCATTGTCAAATCTATTCTTTCCTTTGTCATCATTTTATCAAACATTCCTCAAAACAAGGTCATTTATGTGTCACCTAAACAAACCAGGTTCGACATTAAACTTTTAGGGAAACTTCCTTGAAAAAATAATTTCTAACTCTATGATCACAGTAAGCAAAGAATTCAACATTTATTAAAGGCAATGAGGAAGGTATGAAATCATTGAACTTTTTTCAATAACCTTACTAACAATTGATCTTTGTGTGATTATAGATGGCCTCTAAAAGAAGACAACAAAGAGGACCTTCTCAAGGTGTGACCAAATGACCAGGGAGAGGCAGAGGTCAAGGACTTCATGCAGAGCAAGAGGCACAATCACTCAGCATCCATCATGGACCTCAAGTTACTGCATAATCTATCCAAGAAAAGATGGAGACGTCAGGGCCCAAGCTTATGAAGAGGAATGTCAGCTATTTGTGGCATAACATTTTAAGGCCAATCAAGTGTTCTGCAATTGCCATGTTCATGGAAAGTGCCGACTCCATCAAACATTGGAACATCAGCATGGACGACTCATAATCCTTGGATAGAAGAGGAGAAATGTCAAGTGCTTCTTCAATAGTATAAATCTCAAAAGCCTGATCATGTAGGACAAAGGAGAGGCATCCATAGAGGAGCCACCACTACCGGGAATCCCATGAGTTCCACAAATTTTGTCTTTTGTATCTATGTTCAATTTTTTTTAATTCTCCACTGTGGCATAAATAAATTCCTAGTCAATCAATAATCCCATACCTATCCACTGTGTAATCAATTGAACTTATTCCTCACTTTCTTTGACTCGAGAATGAGTTGTTATTCAATCGTGGGGGTATGATGAGTTATTGATGAGTGGCGAGGTACCCCTACACTCAACCATACGAAACGAGCGTAGCACGTGCGATCCAGTCGAACTCCACAGACTAAATGCCTATACACCCCATGGAACACTTGGGGTTAATCATTCATTGTCTTCCCAAACTTACTTGTGGTTGTTACGGTGTATTGTTAAGTAAGTCCGAGGTATATGATTTTTATATCTTTTTATGATTTTATGTCTTCTATGCTAAAGAGTGGAGGGTTGAGAAACTAACTAATTCTAACAATGAACTAAGTCTAAATTAACTAGCGTCAGCATCCGTTCCCACTTACCGTACACACCCTGAACTATGCAACTGTGGCTACCAAATGCTAACCGTTACTGGGATCACCACACGTAACGCACGTGCTCGAAGTGGTCGTACTGAGGCACTTAACTAGCCTAAACGTAATGAGCAGCCAATTCCTTGACTAGCCGTACACATCCTTAGATGCTCGTAATCAAGTCGTACTCATTCCGCATTCTAGGAGTTGAGGGTGAGAGGACCTAATCGCGATGAGCAGCCGATTCCTTGATTAGCCGTACACATTCGTCAATGCTCGTAATCAAGTCATACTCATGCCGCACTACTGCAGGTAATAAATAACATGTAAGAAATAACAGGTAATAAAATCCTATTCCATGCATTGCAAGGTTTATCCACAAAGCTCGTCTTTATTGCCGTACACAACTTGCGTTCAGGTAAAAAGCTGCTCGAATAAAGATCCGTTCACTTGGGGATTCCTACTGCGGGCACATGGAAAATATTCTATCTCTGGAGTGATCAATCTACCAGAGTTTTTCTACTTTTAGCCTAGGATGGAAAATAAGGGAAGTGTATCCTCTTATTTATAGATTTGGTGACGGACCGCGATATCGTGTACGTGATATCATAGGGGACAACGCGATATCGCATACACGATATCGTGTCTCATCATACCCCCATGACTGAATGAAAACTCATCCTCGAGTTCCTTACAATAATATCGAGAAGGTATGGAATTATTGAGGGGAATGGAACTGATGGGATGACATGTGAACGGATCATCATTACAAGACTTGACAAAACTGGTGTTCATGACAACAAGGGTGAACACCTTATTACAATGACATCAGGCCTTAGTTGACAACTGAGAAAGAAAGAGAGAGAAAGAAAGAAGTACTGCTGCCAATGCCAAGATTGCACCTTCGTTGTCCATCTGTAAGTGCGCCATCGATCTTGCTCCTTGCATAGCTACTTCAGCGTTGCTCCATTCCAAGTGGTTCCTCCAGATCCGGTCCGTTATTGCATGGTCGCCATCTACACACACAACACAATCTTAATTAGCAAGGGTAAATGAATCATCATGTAATTGATACCTTGCTTCGGTGTAAGTCCATTGGTTGAGTTGTGGTATGGCTGATATGGATCGGGAGATACATTAATGATGACTACCGAAGGTGTAGGGGTTAGGAAGAAAATCAAAAAATTTGGGGCTAGGAGAAAATTAAAAAAATCAGGCCCCGTACCCCCATGACTAATTGCAAAACTCCAGTAGCGTTAGAATGGAGAAAGGAAAGGAGTAAGAAAGATAGATAAAAAGGGACAACTGAAAACATCAGTGAAATGGATGTCAAGATAAAAATGAACAAAATAAAATTAAGTGCAAAATGTTAAGGGAAAGAATTTAACTAATGCTCCAAATAGGAATGTTAGTGGGTCCTCCCCAAAGCAGGCTTATGCCCTTAATGCCTGGACAAACCCACATTCAAAGAGTCCGTAGGCTCTGGGAATGTCATCTAGAACAAGAGTTAAAGTCTTAATCGTAAGAATTTACCAAAAAGAAAACAATGCGTCAACCAAAATATATATACTAATGATACAACCGGCAATGAGATGAACAATGGAAGGAAGGATGGAGAGAAGAAAATGGAATGGAATCCCAAGAACAAGATGGTGTACAGCTCCTTGTGTGTTTTATGATTAATGTGACTTGGCAAGTCTCATTCCAACTTCGGCCTCAAACCAACCACATCCAGTGACTTTGCATCAATGCATTCAGCCAAACCATCCACTTGGATAACAAGAATGCCTTCCCCAAGAGTCACCACCAATCCAATGAAACAAAGGAAAGAATGGGAAGTGAGAAGGGCCTTGGTTAGAGGGAACATTTTTAGTTCCATAACTAGTGCTTGTAGCCCAAGTTTATTTCATCTAAGGGGTGTGCTTTGAATTCTCACTTTCTTTGTGTTTATTTTTTTTTGTGTTTTGTGTTTTTATGCGTGAGAACCACACCATGCAAAGACTTTTTATTTTTATTGTCTCAGCTTCCGATAGTTGGGTAACACTGAAACAACAAGAAAACTCAAAAAGAAAACATCCAAGAACCCAAGAGAACGGCCAACACAAAAGCATCAAGTTCCCTTGAAGTCACACCCTTTTCAATCCTTGAGTCCTTCCTTAGTTTGAGAAATGCCTAGTCACTGATTCATTTAAGTTCTTATTAGAAGGGGACTGTACATTTCCAAGCTAAGAGAGACCATAGAAACTGGTGGATGGATGGATGAAGTGGTCTCATTGCCTGCCATATCAAAAGAAACATACCTTAGTATCAACATTGTGACTTAAAGGTAAAAACCAAACATTAGCAATCAATATGAAAACAGTTCATACCATCATTCCGAACACTTATTGGGTGACAAACTTACATGGTGGAACACACACATACCACACAAAATGGAAAAAGTATAACGATGTTGTAAAACAAAAACTAGAAAAGTTAAAGAAATTTGTAAAACAAAAATGTGTAAGACAAAAACATATAAAACAAAAACGTGCNCGGTTGTGTGGTTGCTACATACAAGCATCTTTGTTGTAAAGTTTCAAGGGCACACCTGTTACATGGAGGCATTTCCTCCATGTCATCACCTGATGAATCATTGTATGTGATGCATGGAACTTTCGTCTTCTCGATCTTTCCACAAATGTTTATCTTAGAAATTTCCAAGGAAAGATCGCGGATCCTAAGGCATGCATCTACTGTACTAAGCCATGCCCTTCCCATTATAATTGGAAAGTCCCCTTCGTTGTTGTTAACTTTAGTCACTAGAAAATCAGCTGGGTAAGACCAACCACACACAGTGGTAATGATGTTCTCCACCAATCCCAAGGGAATGGTGATGGACTGGTCTGCCAGCTCTAGTTGAATGTTGCTCTTCTTAAGTTGGGGCAGGTTTCAGGCGTGATACATCTCTCGTGAAATTAAGTTGACTCTGGAACCTGAGTCAAGAAGAGCCCCATGTGGTTCATTTCCGGTGATCTGGAGATAGATTAAGGGACTCCCAGGGTCAGTTAGTTTCCTGGGAAGGTGGCCTACCTTGATCCAATCAATTACGGTATGCGTTAACATAACTGTATCGTTAAGCTCTATTGGACTGAAGAGTGCTCCGAAGTGTTAGATGGTGGAGGAGTGTATATGGATCCAACCGCTTGTTGTTGTGAGAGTTTGTCTAGACTTTTGGTTCTGAAGAAGGGTCTTCTCTTTTTACAATTGTCAGAACCAGCAGTAGGTTGAATATTTACAACTCTCACAGCATGACGTTGCTACGGTTGAGAAGGAAGTTCCCCTTGCATTGTTGGAGTAGGAGGTGTTATGGGAACTACTTGTGGTGGAAGAGGTGCAGATGAATTAGGAGGATGGTGTGGGTATGGAGTGTCTCCCGAAGGAAAAGGAGTCCTTCTGAAGTACTCCTGAACTTGGTAGTGACGGTTAGGGGTTGTGTGACTCATAGAGTCACTTGGAGAAATTGGCTGCTACACATAATATCCATAAGGGTTAGGCTGCCGGTAAGGGTACTGATGTTTTGGCGATGGCATCCCCCATGACTGTGGGTATTGTCACTACTAATGCTATCCGATGGGCTATGGTGGAGTTCCACTTGGATAATATGTTAGTGGTTGGTGGAACTGCCTTGGGTTACCTTGTGGATAAGGTAACCTTCGGGGTGTTTGCTGTTGGTTGAGTCTTGGATTAAGCGCATACACCCCAGACTCCTGTAGATGTGAGATGATGGGGCAACATCCCTTAGGATGGTCATAGTGGCAAATCTCACATCCACC
Source organism: Gnetum montanum (assembly GCA_015680685.1). Taxonomy (NCBI): domain Eukaryota; kingdom Viridiplantae; phylum Streptophyta; class Gnetopsida; order Gnetales; family Gnetaceae; genus Gnetum; species Gnetum montanum. Next base: position 434,753 of record MNCI01023539.1, on the reverse strand, counting down.
ATCATCGTCTGTGTTAGACTCCACAGCCACATCGGAGTTAGTGATTTTCCCCTTACCCTTGTTATGTGCAGGGCTTGAATCTCTCCACTTTTTCTTACCTTTGTCACTTCTTTGTTCTACCTTAGATTCTTCTACAATTTTTAAGACAGTTTCAATTTTAGAGTCTAAGGAACTCCATACGTCATCTACCTTAGTCGCAATTTCTGTTGTGAGCTTTTGAAGCGGCAAGGTCTTTCTGTTCACCAACTCTTCGATTGGTGACTCATCCTCTTCATCGCAAAACTTCACTCCCTTCTTTCGAAGAAAGGGATCATGGTTATGCTCTTCTGCACTTTTCCTTTTACGTTTTTTTGCTACTTGTTCCAGCAAGCTATGTACTTCATGGGCTCTAAGTTGTGAGAGTCTTCCTTGGGCATAAGTTCCAAGGGTTCTTTTAGTTTCATGCCTTAGCCCATCCACGATGTGGCAAAGTTGATCCCGCTGAGCGTACCCATGGCCCGGGCAACGATGTAACAATGTGTAGTAGCGGGCCATGGTAGCATCCAAGGATTCATATGTACCTTGCTTCTAGCCTTGGATCTGCTTATGCAAATTGGACACTCTGGAGTACGTTTGATACTTTTCATTGAACAGTTCTAGCATCGTACTCCACCTCCTGATGGTTTCTGGTTCTAAGGACCAATACCAACTCTCTACTTCTTTGGTGAGTGTCCTTGGGAACAACTTAAGTTTTTGCCACTCATTTTCTATATTCTGCAAGGCACAGGCATCGTGGAATGCCTGTAAATGATTTTTTGGATTTGCATTGTATCCCCCTTCAAATCGTGGGATATTGTTCATGTCTAAATGTTTGATCCAACTATCTTTTAAATGCCTTATGGGAATCCTAACTGCCTCCGTTATGTCAAGCATACTTCGGGTTGCGAGTAGGGGCTCGGCATGATCATCTCTTTCATGATGCCTGTGATGTCTGCGTTGTTCCCTACTCTCCCTACGTCCTTGCCCTTGTCCTCTCTCTTGACTTTCCCGTTGAGGTCTCTCATTTTTCTTACCTTTATCCTCACCTTTATGTTCATGGTGGCTACGCCCAAATGTGGAAGGAGACGGTGAGTGATGGGATGAAGGAGAAGAAGAAGGGGAACCATCGCCATGACAATGTTTCTTTCCTTCTCTTTGGCTACTACAGCCTCGATCGTGGTGACAATCAAAGTGCCTGTCCTTAGCATGAGTGGTTGTTCCCTCTATGAATAGTTGGTGTTCACGGGCATCAGAACCAGGGATATGTATCGTTGATCGTAGATTCTGATACCTAACCTCCTCATCATCGTTAGGAGGGGGAACATCATTTGTTAAAGTACTTGTGATAAGGGGTTCCTCATCTCCTATTTCACTAAGGACATGCGGACCTTTGCCCTTCAAAAGTGTATGTTGACTCTCCTGCCTTGAGTCTCTCATACGTTGGGCATCTTTGCGATAATAATCCCTCATGTCAAAATCTTTCACAATGTATTCAGCAACTAGTTCTTGTATGCCAATCTGTGCCAAGGCACAAAAAAGCATGCGAGAGACTGATCGATCTGGGGATAACATGATGTTACCTTGCAAATCTCTCCATCGCAGCTGCTCGTCTTGATGGAGGATAAAAGTAAAGTCTGGAATATACTCATCGGGATGAGTATAAACTATCTTGTATTATTTAGGACTTTGCTGATTTCGGCTATGTGTTTTATGTTGCCGACTGTCTCATGTATGGTCCTTAGGTGGTGAGTTGCTCTTATGAGAAGAAGGCATTGTTATTGGTGTGCTAATTCACCATTATATAATAATTTTTTTCTTTTGATTAACTCAAATGTTTGTTAAGGCTCACAACGATGTGAGTGATATCCCTTATGTTCTATATGGTGCACAAACACTTAGTCCCCGGCAACGGTGCCAATGATGAGTGGCGAGGTACCCCTACAATCAACCATACGAAACCAGCATAGCACATGCGATCTGATCGAACTTCGTAGATTAAATTCCTACACGCCCCATGGAACACTTGGGGTTAATCATTCGTTGTCTTCCCAGACTTACTTGTGGTTGTCATGGTGTATGGTTAAGTAAGTCTGAGGTATATGATTTTTATATCTTTTTATGGTTTTATGTCTTCTATGCTAAAGAGTGAAGGGTTGAGAAACTAACTAATTCTAACTAATGAACTAAATCTAAATTAACTAGCATCAGCATCTGTTCCCACTTACCGTACACACCTTGAACTATGCAACTGTGGCTACCAAACGCTAACTGTTATTGGGATCACCACACGTAACGCACGTGCTCGAAGTGGTCGTACTGAGGCACTTAACTAGCCTAAACATAATGAGCAGCCAATTCCTTGACTAGCCGTACACATCCTTAGATGCTCGTAATCAAGTCGTACTCATGCCGCACTACTGTAGGTAATAAATAATATGTAAGAAATAACAAGTAATAAAATCCTATTCCATGAACTACAAGGTTTATCCACAAAGCTCGTCTTTATTGCCGTACACAACTTGTGTTCAGGTACAAGCTGCTCGAATAATGATCAGTTCAATTGGTGACTACTACTGTGGGCACATGGAAAATATTCTATCTTTGGAGTGATCAATCTGCCAGAGTTTCCCTACTTTTAGCCTAGGATGGAAAATAAGGAGAGTGTAGCCTCTTATTTATAGATTTGGCGGTAGACCGCGATATCATGTACGCAACATCGTAGGGGACGACATGATATCGCGGGGATGCGATATCGCGGCTCATGCGAATCGCATCTCATCAGTTATGGTCTGTTAGGTCCTGTTATCGGACCCCTGTTATTGGACCCCTATTATCGCAACCGCAATATCACGTACGCGATATCGCGGTTTCTGTGTGGGCCTATAAATAAAAGGCGGCACACTTGGTTTTGGATTAGTTCTTAGAGTTTTTTAGAGTCATTAAGTTTAAGTTTCTTTTTACATCAGTTTTTCCTCTCAACTCTTCTCTCCTAGTGTATGCCTACAGTGTGGTGATTGTAATTGTATGGCATCCTTATTCGAGTGTGACGTACTTGAACACACACATGACTGGCAATAAAGATCGAGATTACTTCATCATTGCAACATTCACTTAGTTTAATTACTTAATTTTTATTGTTATTTATTGCTTTCGTAGTTAACATCTCGTTACCCTAAACTCCTAGTAATGCGGAATGAGTATGACTTAATCACGAGCATTTAAGTGTAACTACTTGGTAACCCAATAGCATACCTAGGACCCGCGCTTGGTAATCCTAGTAGTAGTTGTGCATGAGGTCCAAGATGTGTACGGATGATTAAGGAATGAATGCTCATTGCACTTAGGCTAGTTAGATTTTCTCTCCCTCTCTCCCTCTCCTAGTTTAGTTAATATTATTTTCCATTAGCCCAGGAGTAGTATTAGTATAGGAACACATCATACACCTCACTCTGGACTAAACCATATGTGACAAAGTTAATACTAGTCCAGGTGGGAAGACAGCAAACTGCGATCTACGAGTAACTGTCTAGATACCACAACTAGCCCGTTTGCGGAGTTCGATCGGATCGTGCGTGAAACGCTTGTATTCGTATGGTTGAGTGTAGGGGTACCTCGCCACTCATCAATGGGTGTATTGCATGAGGACCTTCTCTTTTCAAAACTAATTGGAAAAAATTAGAGTATATTCAAACATAATTTATTGTATGTGAATTTTATGTGAAAATGCATTCTTATGATATCTTACTTTTATAAGCATATTTGCTTCCCCTTGAAGTTAAAGCCCTTTGTCAATTTATTGATTATATTAAGAAGTTAAGTTACATGAAGGAAGTCAATTATGCTAAGGAGATAATGAATGCTACATAAGAAAATGGATGGTTGTATCAAGAAAAATTATGGCTTCAATCATAGAATCTTGTAATAGAGAATTTTTCTTTAAACAAAAGGCTCTTTCGAAAGACTATAAAAGAAAAAGTCTTGGCTAAAGTTTGGTTAAATACATCAAGGAAAAAAATAATTTTATTTACATTCTGTTCAAGAGCTTTGTTATTTAGTGTTCAAAAGTATCTATTCTCAACTATTTGTATTCATTTATGAAATTAAATTGCTAAAGCAAGAATCAGCTCTCATCATCTCATTATTACGATAGGTCATTGTATTAATTTACCAAGAGATGAACGTATTTGTAGACCATGAGAGCACAACATAGAAGATGAAGAACATGTCTTTTTATTTTGTCCATCTTTGACTCACATTTGAAGAAATTATAATATTAATTATAATCTGTTGAGTGTTTTCTTTCACATTGACCCTATCCACTTGGGGCATTACATCAATGATATTTTCAACTTTTTTCAAAAATATGTTGAGATTTTGTAATTGTCCAACAAATCCACGGTGAATTCTTGGATGTAATAAAAATTCCTCGTTTCTAAAACTTGTTGTTAGTGAGGCAATGCTCATGTTATAATCCCATAAGTTGTAACAAACATCACACTTCATGCAAAGAGCTATGATGGTTACTAATCAAAGCTAAGAAGAAAATATGGTGATAATGAGTTTTTCCAACACTTGTACATTGTTTAATGTTGCCAACTTTTTTATTAATATTAATTAATGATGTAGATGTCGAAAATGGATTTGAAATAATAACTTTAAAGAATTGCAACTGTAGATCCATTTGCCTATATCATGTAACAGGAAGCAACAACTTAGATTGTATGTTTTCACTGTAGCAAGCTCTCAAATGACTTGGTTATTCATGCACAAAATGCTAATTTATATGACTTGGGCATCAATTGGTTAGAGCATGCAACCTGTGGATTGCAAGTCATAAGTTGAGTCCAACAAGCATAATAATCTAACACATTGTTATATTTAACAAAAGTTCGCATTGGCTATATGTTCTATAATAAATGAATTTTTTTTTTAAAAAAAAATTCAAAGTACAACAAATAGTCAACATAGAAGAGGGAGGCTAAATAGAAAGCGTAATAGGTTTACAAATGTCTTTTCAGGTTTTCATCCTTACAAAAAATTCTTAAAAAATCTCCACTCTAGGGTAGGAAAAGGATTAGGTCTTGCACTTGTTCAAAAGCACCCTCATGGGCTTTCACTCCTTGCTAAAGAGTTTATTGTAAAGAGAAGGAGAATACTCTTTCTAACAATCATTGTAGTCCTCCCCATCAAAGCCACCTTCTTCACCATCATCTTTGTCATTAGAGTCATCTTCTTCACCATCATCTTCGTCATTAGAGCCATCTTCTCCATCATCATTGGATGCATCTATTGTGTCCTGAATATAATATGAAATGCAAGATTAAGACTTCCAAGTTGGTCAATGCTTGAAAACACCCAATGAAAAACAAACTTATAATTAACGTACAATACCTGATGATCGTCGGAGCCATCTTTTTCATCTTCATCTTTGTCATCATAGCCATCTTCTCCAACATCACTAGATACATCCGTTGTGTCCTAAATACTAGCTTAGTTATATATATTTATAATATATATCTATAAATTGGCCGATAGAATCTTATTAGTTTACAAGTAAAAAGTTCTTTAAGTAAAAAATTTCACGACTTCTGGACGAAGAACAAGATTTAAAAACCCAAATTTTCATGCCTTCTGGACGAAGAACAAGAGTTTTGTACCTTATTTTTCCTAAGGATAGGTTTTCTGAAAAAAAAATTCCATGAATTCGGCCGAGGGTGAGAGCATACACTAATTCATGGAATTTTTTTTTCAGAAAACCCATCCTTAGGAAAAATAAGGTACAAAACTCTTGTTCTTCGTCCAGAAGGCATGAAAATTTGGGTTTTTAAATCTTGTTCATCGTCCAGAAGTCGTGAAATTTTTTACTCAAAGAACTTTTTACTTGTAAACTAATAATATTCTATCGGCCAATTTATAGATATATATTATAAATATATATAACTAAGCTAGTGATCGCCACTCATCTTTTGCTGCAACGATGATTTAAACATAACAGATAGAAATATCATAAGACCATGGAATGTTTTATTGAATGATCATAAACATGTTGTAATATAGCAAAAATGATCAATGTACAAACCTTAGGGCCTGTNCCCGACTCTCCTCAGGGGTTTGGAGGTCTAGGAACTACTCGCCCGAGCTAGTAGCCAGGCGATGACAATTTTCTTCAATTATCNCAACCCTGCCCCGCAATCATACAACTAGACACTGCAATGGATCGAGAACGTTATCAGAGACCACATGATAGGTATTGCCCAGATAATTGAAGAAAATTGTCATCGCCTGGCTACTGGCCTAGGCAAGAAGGCCTCCAAACCCTCGAGAAGAGTCGGGGCTCTAACCATGAACACCCCAAAAGGCCCTAACGTGGGGGCAGGGGGAACAACTCCCCCACCCCCAAGGACATGTTCAGCCTGGTCCGAACTACTGTTTAAGGGATTGGGGATCAAACATATCACCCGCTAACGGGGATGCCGTGAGGCGATTGAGACTTGTGGGAGGCCCTCGAGTTTGGGCACACTATCAGTGTGGGGTCAGCAACTCTAGCCTACGCTATACTGGTGAATAGTCTTTTTTGGGAATAAAAATTCGCTCGATTTTTTCTAAAAAAAAAACATCAAAAATGATAATAAAGTGCTCATTTCTCATGTAAGAGGTTAGGCTTTTATTAATCTACCAACCCTCTTGGGGCCCCACTTAGTGAGATGAGCATTATGGCTTTGGGTAATGATCCTATATGATATTAAGTGTTTATAAGGAGTAAAACCCCTCCAAAAATAAAATAAAATAGACCATTGTGGAGGAGACTTTAACTTTAGAGGTATGTTAAATGTTGAAATTCAATAGTTTAATATTGTAAGAAAATGCCAAGATTTTATTTTACATATACAATTTTTTTAGAAAATGCTTCTAGCTTTAAGGAACTAAGCCAAAATAAAGTTAGATGTCCCAAAGTAGAGATTGAGCTTCCAAAGATTTGCAGATCTTATTGTCTTCATAGACCAAAAAAGTCCATTTGATAAATACTACATTTTTGTTAGTGTATGTTTTTTATGTTCAACATGTATAATGTACTTGTTAGTCTATGTTTCTTATGTTCAACATGTATAATGTATAACACCGTAGACTTAGTTTATGTACATTGTGCATGGTTATCTCAATCACAATAGTCATTAAATTATTTTTATCATATCATAGCCCTAGGATTAACATCAAAGAAAAAAAAGTGAAATGACGTTAGAATTGTATATGGATAACTTTAAGGACCTGTAAGACAGAAATACCGTGAAAGTGACAAAATGACAAAATACGTGAAAGTGTGGCTATATTATCTATTTTCTAGTAGTGATCAAAGTCTCCAGCCACAAACCTCCTTGGCTTTATTGTACTACTGCATTGGCTTTATTGTACTACTGCATTTTTTTTATACATGCGCCTTCAGCGAGGGCCATATACAGACATTCCTATTTTATAACTATTGTACCCAATGCACTGGGCAATTTAACAATCGAAAGGATACAAAAATAGAAGCATTGGAGAAAATTGTGAACTTGAGCAAATGGCAGGCACTGTTAACCACTCTGACCTTGCCTGTTGGATTTGCATTGTTGCTTTAAAGCTACAAAATGTGCTGTGAGATCATCATAATCTAGAAGTTTTGGATGCACATGCGAAGGCTTAAAAACACCAACGTCTGATACACTTTTGAAGGAATAAGATTATATTTTTATATTTTTTAAGCTTAATATATGGTTGATTGCTAATTGTGATGTCAACCACAAACTAAAATTTCTATATTTGATTTTCCATTCTAACCAAGCTTTTAGAGGAAAAAAATTGAAAAATGCTCTTAAACATGAGTGGATGTAACTGAATTTTGTTGGTATTAATAATTTTAATCGGACTCTGACACTAATTTATTCTAATTTTTAGATCCAATCAAATAACCATAACGTGTCACATATCTAAATTGCTTACCCTGCCACTGAAGACTTCATCGTCGTCGTTGTATTTGTAAGCCTCATCATAGATGATACGTCTGATTGAAGGCATCACGTGCCAAGGAAGCCTTTGCCGGCCTTGGTAAAGTAAGAGCCTAGTAAATGCGGTCTCCTCGTTTATTCCCTTTAATTGTACAGTGTCCCGATAGGGGAAAACCGACAGCATTCGCAAAGTGTTTGCCGTCATTGCATGCAGTTTATTTGCATCCATTTCGTAGTTGTAGAAGTCTAACTTAATTTGAAGGGCGTTGATGCAAGGTGTCTAGAACAATAACAGTTTATAATTTATCGGCTCAGATCCAAACATACGGTTCAGAATCAAAGAGTGGCTTCAGGTACGTAATAAAATAAAAAATCTATACCTTGAGGAGCGATGTATTGAGTTCTTCCTCCAACATACGCACATCTTCTGGACTGTCAATATCTCTGCTGTGCTTGGAAATCAATTTCGTCGCACAGTAACGATACACAAGATACGGAACTCGAACGCTGTCAATTCCAAAGCCACTTGCAGCAGCATCAGGCATGAGCAGTAGGAGGCCTCTGTCTTGCAAAGTCTTGAGCACAGGCTCTTCAATGAAATCTTGCACATCCTCAATTGCAGGTGGAACATCCGGCCATTCTAAAAATGCCGTTTCCCTCAAAGATTTGGAGATGAGTTGAAGAGCTTCCATACACTCTTCATCAAGACAATCTTCTGTCATGACTTTCATCAACTTTTCCCACTTATTGCCATCTCCATCCCCATCTACCAAACCTTCACCAAATGCATAACTATTATTATTGCTAGCCATGGCAAACAACAATCGCTGTAGGGCAATGAATGGGCTTGATAATGAATCTTCAGCAGCAGCCATATATTTAGCAACCATTACTAACCATCCTGGTAAACCCTCGCATAATGTTATTACAGTTGCCAAATAATGCTGCTGTTCCTGCAACCGCCATTGTAATGTATCCCAAACACTGCTTCCCATGGCCCGTGCCATGATTTGTTTCGAGACCTGCTCACATCGCAGGACGTTTTGGTTATAACAGCAATCTTGGGATGCCATGTCATATTTGTAAATATAATCTTCCATCAAAACTTCTTTTAACTGGTCCCACACCTTGTCCACGTCCCTTGTGGTCACCAGGATTCTTTGCTTGCTCCTTTGCGGGGCCTTTTCTAAATGACGTGACACACGTCCGACAGCATTGTCAAAGTAAATAAAGTTACACACATCTACGACGGCCGCAGCAGCATCCTCAGCTTCCAAACAATGAAGGTCTAATCGCTGCTGTTGTTGTTGCATAAATTTACCATGTTCATGCTCATGCTCATCATCCTCCTCCTCCTGATCCTCCTCTTTATCTTCGTCAAACTCTAAATCAAGAGCTTTCTCACTTTCTTCATAAAGTTCCATGGATTCAAGATACACCAAGTCTTGCGGCAACCTCAAATCATCATCCATTTTCAACCGTGATTCCGGCCACATAAAATTATCGCCACTAAATCAAGAGTGCGGCAAGCTTTTGATTTATGATTCTGCCCAGCAGCAACATGCAGGGTCTCACTCTGATTTCACCTAGGTGGCATCCTTCGGCCTCATAGTCATCCATGGGCCACCGAGTTCGTGTTTCTGATCCATGGTGGGTTGGTTTTGGTGGGATTTGTGGACATAAACAACCAATTGTTCCAGGAGACTCTGAAGGCTATATTTTTGTGTGCCCTCGCAAACTAACCCACTTTCTGCTGAACCTTGCGCATTACCCGGCGTCGTCCATCAGGGCTGAATTTGCAGAACCCTTGTGACATTACTTATGCGAAAGCTGCTCGAGTTTCATTTTGCAACTTAAATTTAGAGTTTTATGATGATTGATGTCAATGTGGAGTGCCGGCCTCGGCCTCCGCATTCTGTTTCGTGCCACCGCATCGGTGCCCCCATTCCATCAGTGCATCATTTCTGTCTTTGGCCAGAATGCTAGATCTGCATCTGCACAGAACTCGATGATGTTTGCATCTACACAGAACTCCAGCCCTCCTCCTGCATGATTTGTATTTCTATTTTACAAAGGCCGTAACCTTTTATACCATGACGTTATGCACAAAGTTGTGTTACCCAAATGGCCTGTTTGGAATTTTACACGTCAGCATTACACATCAACGTTATTCACAAAGTTGTGTTACCGAAATAGCGTATATGGAATTTTACATGCCAGCATCACACGTCAGCAGCGTTGCGCACAAAATTGTGTTACCGAAATGGGCCATGGTAAAGTCAACGTTGGTCATCGTCTCCCTCCTTGTCCTCATCTTCATCATCATCTTGAGAATCATGATCGTCATCCTTGCTTGATGGCTTAGGAGGCTTTACGGGTTTTTTCTGATCTTTCTTCTTCTAGGACCCTGTTTTTAATAAAGACTTAGCTGCTTTGGCCTTCGGCTTGGCATGAGGAGGCTTTACGAATTTTTTCTGATCTTTCTTCTTCTAGGACCCTGTTTTGAATTCAGACTACCTGCCTTGGCCTTCCGCTTGGCATCTCCCTTAGCATCCGTCTTTGCTACTCCCTTAGCATCCGTCTTTGTTACCGCTTTCACTCCACCAGCTGCTGGGGCATCCTTTTTACCTGCTATTTATGAAAAATCAGGGATGTAACTCCGTTAGGAAGTCTAACCATATAAAATTACAATGGGGTAACAGCTTAGGAATGTGATAGTAACGTTATGTCGTTGTATCGTTATAATGTTGCAGAAAAAGGCTTGTATGCCTTCTTTGTTTTTTTTTTGCCCTATTAGTGCTCGGTCGATTCTTAACGTCGGTCTTTATTTTTCGTGAAAATGTAGGATTTGAAAAATAATAGAAATGCAGGATTTGTACAATAATAGAAATTTAAGACGTTGTTACCGTTTCAAGTCATGCCTAGACATATTTCGCAATACGACAGGCATGCAGCTATTGCGTAGCAATTCGATGACAAAAAATTGCCTCCTGGAATATGTATTGCTTACCCGAATAGCCATCTGCCGTATCATGTTTAAGGTTAAGGTAGACAGGATTATTTTATCCAACAAAGTGAACAGAGCCCTTTGACTACGTATGCGAGAGCTTAAATGGCTTAGAAAACACAACATCCAGCGAGAACTGGTCTGACTTTCCAGGAATCAAGGTTCCATCAACGTATTTCTTATCCTTTGCTTGCACGTGCACAACTACTCTCTCTTCTCCTTTCGAAGGATGAATCTCCCCAAATGCCACCTGAGAAATGTGAATGTATTTGTCGTCCCCAGGGTCGACATTCAAAGTCTGTCCAGGCTTAACCTCCTCACCTAAATAAGATAGAAAGAATGAATTTCATCTTAGCTACAACAATCGGAACTACTCTTTAACCCGAATGAAATCAACAGAAAATAAATTTTTAACGCATGGCAGACAAACTTAAGATAGATCAAAACACATAACAGCACGAATACAAAGCCTAAACGGAGCAACGAACACGGAGAAAAAATCGAGAGATACGAAACCAGAAAACGCCGACGCCGGCGTTAAATAGTAAGCAAAATAAACCTATTAACATTTTTTTTAAAAAAACAGCACTTCGTATCAATGGCGAAAGCGCAAAAACATCCTAAAACAAAACAAGATTCTCCTCCGGCAACAATACGAACGACGAAAGGTCAAAAATCGAGAAACCAAAAAACGGCAGCTGAAGATACAAAGCATACAAAACATCAAAAAAACAAATCGATAGCATACATAAAACATGAAATCGAAGCTTGAAGAGTATGCGATAAGCACAGAAAAAGTAGAATCCAGTCGAAACGGGTTAAAACTACGAAGAAGATCAAATCCATACACCAGAAATCCATTGGCACCTCGTTAATGCAGAACTGATACAAGACGAATGAAAGATTAAAGTGAGGATACGAATCACCAGAGAAGGACTCCTTATTCAAGCTCTGCGCACAAAATGAGGTACAAATAAGAAGTGGCTGCCTGCAAAGGATGGATGCTTTAAGCGGGATTATTAATCGCGAATCTTTTTCTTCTTTTCTGTGTTTTGTAGTGCGATCTGTATGTAAAGCTGCTTTTCAAACAGACAATGATGCCTGCTGTTTTTTTCAATAATTTTTTTTGGCCTTTTTCGGAAGCGCGCTCTGTAACGCTGCTTTTCAAACAGACAATTATGCCTGTGTTTTGGATTTTTCAATAATGTTTTTGGCCTTTTTCAGAAGCGCAATCTATAACGCTGCTTTTCAAACGGATGACAGAGTGTGAGAGGCATCCTTGGGTGACTCTCAAGTGTTAGAAAACCCATCCCAGCTTGGCGGTACCAAGTCAGGAGCAAGACACCCTTCACTTGCAACTTTCTCTAAGTTTTCTTTATGCTACTCTCATGTGGAGAACGATATGACCCTGTGGTCATGTATATGTAGACAGCCAGGATTGGATAGTTCTAGTGTGGTGCCAAGCCACACCTTGTACTAAATCATGAGGGATCTGAGAGTGAAGCACCACCCTTTATAGATGCTTCGTTTCCCCTTCCACCAATGTTGTCTTCCCCTTCCACCAATGTTGTCTACAAGGTTGCTTGTGTGCTTATTCGCAANCAATGTTGTCTTCCCCTTCCACCAATGTTGTCTACAAGGTTGCTTGTGTGCTTATTCGCAAGGGCCTCATTTGGAGTTAGTTATCCTCCTTGAGGTGCATTTCCATACACATATTAAGAAGTTGTGTTGTTGCTTACACTCTCTCTTGGATTGCTTACTTGTTAGAGGCGTATTCCCTAGGTTTTTCACCCCATATCCATTGGATCTTAGTGAATTCCTTAGGGTGCCGGACAACATTAGGGCAATGTTGTTACAAATGGTATCAAAGCATTTTTGGATATGCATGTGCTCTTTGGTTGTGTTACTCCATTGAAGTTGTTCTATTAATGGTCCCTTCTGATTGATACCTAGGTGATTTAGGATCATATCCTTATGTATTCTTTGAAGAGTTGCCTTATGGTAATATTTTTATGCTCTTCATGAGGGAACCAATGTTACACTATGAGCAACTGATGTATGTTGTTCTCCTTGAGAATGTATACGATTGCGTTGTGGTATTGTTCTCCACTTGTTTATTTGTGGTTGGACCAATTGTGGTTTCACTTGATATGGTAAAGGAGAGTTCTATTGGCAACTCATAAATCATTGTTGCTTGAGGAGCTCTTATCTTTGGTCTTCAATGATTCATCTGGGATGAATCGGATCGAGTCTCCGCTTTGGTTTCCACCTAGATGACATGTATCGAGATGGCATTAATTGAATTGTGCAAGATACGATATCCTTGCACTCCCACTCACCCTAGATACAGTGAGTATGAGAATTATAAATTGGGACATGCTGGTTCCAGGTACCTCAAGATGGAGGGCCTTCGAACATGTGCTTTTGGTGAGCCTTGTTCTGGGTGGATTAAGACCATTGTCGGTAGACTTCATGCATTCGTGTTTGCAATTGTATGTTTGTCTAGTTGTGTATGTGTGTCTTCTTGGTTGCGTATTCAAATTCTACATGCATGATACCTTTGTCATGTCTATCGTTTATAACACAATTCTTTGTGTTCTATGTAGCGTGATGATATGTTTTTGGGATTGTTGAGGATGCATTGAAGGCCATTTGTGCCATCCCAAGGCCAAAGGTTTGCGATCCTTGTTTTTGACAACTTCTTGTGCTTAAAGCATAATTGCCCTTGTTGCTGACCTTTCATGAGTTGTGCTCCCTTGTTTGAGTTGGTTGTGTTGCCCTTGGGTTTGTGGCATCACTCTTTTGATTGGTGACATTTCTTTGGGCACTTTAATTTGAAGATTTCTAGTGTGGGTCATCCTATCATTATTTCTTGTTGAGACCACATCTTTTTTGAATAGTCTTTCTTGTGGACGCATCCTCCTTGATGTTGCTCGTTGTAGCGAGAATTGGTTTTATGGAGATCTGTTGTTGGCTAAACCTTGGTCTTCCACCTTATTTTTGAGTTGAGATAACGATTCCTTATTACCCATGCCTCTTATGAATGTGTTGAGATTTTGATCCTAGTTGGAACTAGTGTTAATGGCTAGGAATGTTTGTTGTATATGAATCTTGAAATTTTAAGAGTGTCCTAGCTCTCTTTGGGTGTGCCTCATGATGAATTCATTTGTGTGAGTGTATCTAATTGACCCATGAATATTTTGCATGATTGATCTCTATGCATGTTGCTAAGGTCTTGCTCTTTATGATGTTGCAAGAGTGATATTTCTTTGTTATATGATCATGCTGAATGGTTGTATATGAGGCTGATGTGCTGATCATGTTCCTACTAACTTCTCTGTTTCTGAGCTATTGTCTCNTGATGTGCTGATCATGTTCCTACTAACTTCTCTGTTTCTAAGCTATTGTCTTAGTCTATGCAGGCAACACAGGTACAAAGATGCGACCAATGGTGACCTTAGTTGATTCTCTGAGCACTATGTCTATGGGAAAGATATGCACTCTTGAGGCCTTCATGAATTGATTATTTGGTCTCAGAATCCCAACATTGGGTTGTGGATTTATCAATACCATGGTTGTGATGAATCAGTAGGTACATCATGATTTGTTTGCCTCTTTGTGCTGGGTGAGCACTAATAGAGGATGGTGATCCATCCTAGACCCTAAAAATATTGGGTTAACAGATGGCATGAAATGGTATCCTTGGCCATGCCGGATACTAATGGCCCAGGAGTGGCCAATGCCTTAAGATCCCACTATGGTAGGTGGTGGATACTTAGTTGGCGTATTCCATTATTCGATTGTTGTGCTTGTGCCCCAAATTGTTTTCGTTCAATGGTAGTCGTGCAGTGAGTTTAGTGCGATGGTTGTTTGTATATGTAGAGACAGTTGTGCAGTGGATGCAATGTGACAGATGATCGTGTACATTCTGTTACAGAGATAGATTTTTCTCAAAACAACATGGTGGTTTCTTGGTATGCTCCTGGTGCCCTAAACCTTTTAGCTTAGGATGGGCTTGGGTAGCATTTCCAAATACCATGTATTGTGCTCACTAAATATATTCCTATCCTTGGGTGTGTGAGATTGTAATGTAACATTGTGATATTCTTAGTTTTGATAGTTTATGCACACAAAAGTGCTAGATGTTATTCCCCTATGTGAGTCAATTGTCTCCTTGTTGTAGGCCTATGCCACACCTTGTGACAAGGCCAAGCTTGATGTATGGTGTTTTCTTAGTGCTTGTTCTTGAAGCACCTTCTCTATATGTTGTAAGCAGCCTTTGTGCCTTGATGTGTAATTCTGCTGAAAACCCCATGAAAAATTCTCTTGTTGCAATATGGTGTTGTAATGAGTAGTCCAGGGCATGTCCTTGTCCAAGGTGCTATTGAACTGATGCCTTGTGTTCTTGGTGATATTGGCATGTCTTGATGGTGTGTCCTTCGGTGAATGCTCTTGAGACAGGAAAAGTCTTGGGAACACTTCCTCTTGGGCTCCTAGATTGGCAAAAATCTTACCAATAGGAGATCGATGGTGGTATGTAGCCTGAAATACAAAAAAATTGGTTCGATGTGCTTGATCTTGATAGTGGGTGGTTCATGATGGCCATGTGTTGCAATGGTAGATTAAAATTCAAATCATGGTGATGTTGTGATGTCTAGCTATGGAGTAGAGTTAAGTTCTGGGTATCAGCACCTAGACTCTCTCTTCCATGGGTAGATGTGATGGTGGAGCAATTTTGCAAACGTTGGGATGGTGGTCCATCCTTGAATAAATGATGTTACAGTTACAAAAATTGTGACTTCTCTTGGAGGCCTTCCTTGTTGGCCTTGTATGTGCTCAAAAACACTTGAGCCTATGCTCTCATGATTGGGGGCATCTGGTGCTTCGTGGATGATGGTGTGCTCTTGTGATCGATTGCTTTTGGTGCTTCTGAGGGCTATGATATGCTCTCATGGATTGGGACTTATTGGTGCTTTTGTGAATTATGGTGTGATTTCATGACTTGGGACTCATTATGCCTAGCAAGCTATGGTGTCTTGCCAAATCTCCCCCGTGTACTTTGTTCCTTGTGTACACTAATGTATCACATTGTCTCTCCCTAATGTATTGTCCCATTTCTTTGATGTATTGTTAATCCATGTTAGTGTCCTAACCTCTTCGATGGAATAGCAGGGCTAAGCACTATATTACTTGGTGATTCTCTAATCCTACGAGGGATCATTCTCCATTTTGATGGATGCCCTCTTTAGTTCTTGAAAGAATAACGTAGGTGGTATCAAGACAATTGTTTCCTAGTTGGGATCTAGAAGCAGTTGATGTTTGGGACTTGTTCCTAGTAGTGATTCCATGTTCGTGAACTCTTGGGGCTTGTTTTTAGAGATGGAATGTTGTTACCCTGGTGAAATTCATGGAACCTCCTTTATGAGGCCATGTTATTGATGTAGCCTAAATGTATATATCTCCCTTCTTGTAAGCAAGGCATGATCTTATGTACTCTCTCTTAGCTTTTGGGGCTCCATAGGGACTTCCTTGTTAGGGTTCTCTAGTAGACCACCCTTATTGTAAACCCTTCAAGGATGAATCATGTATTTTTTTGAGTTTGTAGTTGATGTTGGTGAAGCCCATTCTTTGTAGAACTATCTTGAGGACCTAGTCCTCTTGTGGGAAAAATGTTATTGTTGACTTGCATTTGTTGTTTGGGTTGAATGGTAATAAGCAGTGGTGTGGCCTTGTGCACCACAATTATTGTAAATGGGTTGGACCGAGATGCATGAAACAAAAAAGCCAAATCTCCTAAGATGAAACAAAAATCCCTCTTGATAAAATTTTTAAGGGATGAACTCTTTCGCTTCTCGAGTTGTTCTTAAGGTGGAATTGAATTTGGGTAAGACTTGTAAATCCATGTCTTCCCTCAACTGGTAAACCTTTGATGATATGATTCTATGGGCTATGTGGACTACTTGGGTGTGTATCATGGGTGATGGGACGTGATATCGCATGAGCCGCGATATCACGTACGCGATATCGCATCCTCCCCTGATCATATCTATAAATAAGAGGTGGCTCTCCCTTGTTTCCTCATCCTAGGCTAGACAGTAGGGAAACTCTGGCAGATTGATCACTCTAGAGATAGAATATTTTCCATGTGCCCGCAGTAGGAGTCCTAAAGTAAACGGATCTTTATTTGAACAAACATTGTACCTAAACATAAGTTTGTGTACGGCAATAAAGACGAGCTTCTTGGATAAACCTTACAGTGCATGGAATAGGATTTTATTATTGTTATTTATTACTTGTTATTTCTTACCTGTTATTTATTGCTTTCTCTCTCAACCCTTCTCTCCTAGTTAAGTGCCTCAGTACGACCACTTCGAGCACGTGCGTTACACGTGGTGATCCCAGCAATGATTAGCGTTTGGTAGCCATGATTGCATCGGTTCAGGGTATGTACGGTAAGTTGGAATGGATGCTGAAGCTAGGTAATTTAGACTTAGTTTATTAGTTAGAGTTGGTAATTAGTTTCTCAACCCTTCACCTTGTTAGCATAGGAGACATAAAACATAAAAACCATAAAAATCATATACCTCGGACTTACTTAACCATACACCGTGACAACTTCAAGTAAGTCTAGGAAGACAACGAAAGATTAACCCTAAGTGTTCCATGGGACGTGTAGGCACTTAGTCTGTGAAGTTTGACCAGATCGTGTGTGCTACGCTCGTATTTGTATGGTTGAGTGTAGGGGTATCTCGCCACTCATCATAGGCGCCGTTGCCAGGGACTAAGTGTTTCTGCGCTGAATAGAACATAAGATATCACTCACATCATTGGGAGCCTAAATGAACCTTCGGGTTAATTAAGAAAAAATTATATAACAATAATTAGCACACCGATAAGCATGTCTTCTTCTAACAAAAGCAACTCATTGCCTAGGGATAATACACGAAACTATCGGTAGTCAAAAACACATAACCAAAATCTGCCAAGTCCTAAACAATACCAGATAGTCTATACTCATCCCAATGAGTATATTCCAGACTTTACCTTTATCCTCCATCAAGATGAACAACTGTGATGGAGAGATTTGCAAGGTAACATTGTGTTACCTCCAGATTGATCAGTCCCTAACATGCTCCTCCGTGCTTTGGCATAGATTGGCATGACGGAATTATACGCTGAATACGTTGTGGAAGACTTTGACATGAGGGATTATCATCCCACAGCTTTACAACGTATGAGGGACTCACGGCAGGAGAGGCAACATACCCTTTTGAAGGGCAAAGGCCTGCACGTCCTTAGCGAAATAGGAGATGATGAACCCATTACAACGGGTTCTCTGTCAAATGATGTTCCCCCTCCTAATGATGGTGAGGAGGTTGGGTATCAGAACCTATGATCAACGATACATAACACTAGTTCTGATCCCCATGAACACCAACTATTCACAGAGGGAACAACAACTCATAATAAGGACGGGCACTTAGATCATCATCATGATCGGGGTCGTAGCAGTCGAAGAGAAGGTAGGAAGCATCATCATGACGATGGTTCTCCTTCCTCTTCTCCTTCATCTCATCACTCACCCTCTCCTTCCACCTCTGGGCATAGTCATAGAGAGCATAACAGTGAGGATAGAGGTAGAAAAAATGAGAGACCTCGACGAGAGAGTCGAGAGAGAGGACAAGGGCATGAATGAAGGGAAAGTAGGGAACAACGTAGACATCACAAGCGTCATGAAAGAGATGATCATGATGAGCCCCTAGTTGCCACCCAAAGTATGCTCAACATAACGGAGGTAGTAAGAATTCCAACAAGGCATTTAAAAGATAGTCGGATCAAATGCTTATACATGAATAACATCCCACGCTTTGAAGGGGGATACAACGTTGATTTGCAGCATCATTTACAGGCATTCCACGATGCCTATGCCTTTTAGAACATAGAAAACGAGTGGCAGAAATTTAAGTTGTTTCCCAAGACACTTAGTACCGGTCCTTAGAGCCGGAGACCATTAGGAGGTGGAGTACAATGCTAGAACTCTTCAACGATAAATATCAAACGTACTTCAAAGTGTCTAATTTGCGTAAGCAGATCCAAGGCTGGAAACAAGGTAATCATGAACCCTTAGATGCTGCCATGGTCCACTACTACACATTATTACATCGTTGCTCGGGCCATGGATACACTCAACAGGATCAACTTCGCCACATCGTGGATGGGCTAAGGCATGAAACTAGAAGAACCCTTGGGACTTATGCCCAAGGGAGACTATCAGAACTTAGAGCCCATGATTTTCATCGCTTGTTGGAACAAGTAGCAAAAGAAGAAGGTGAGCTACGAAAAAGAGAGAATGCGGAAGAGTACAACCGTGATCCCTCCCTTCGAAAGAAGGGAGTGAAATTTTGCAATGAAGAGGATGAGTCACCACTCAAAGAGTTGGTGAACAGAAAAACCTTGCCAATTCAAAAACTAACAACAGAAGTATCAGCTAAGATGGATCAATTGTGGGATTCCTTAGATTCCAAACTTGAAACTATCTTGAAAATTGTAGAGGAGTCTAAGGAGGAACGAAGTAGTGACAAAGGTAAGACAAAGCAGAGAGATTCAGGCCCTGCACATAACAAGGGTAAGGGAAAAATTACTATCTCTGATGAGGTTGTGGATTCAGACACAGACGATGACAGTGGATGTGAGATATGCCATTATGATCATCCCAAGGGATGTTGTCCAATCATCTCACATCTATAGGAGTCTGGGGTGTATGCACTTAACCTAAGACTCAACCAATGGTAAACACCTCGAAGGTTACCTTATCCCCAAGGTAACC